>JAXCMG010000038.1:473064-534846 GCA_034642415.1 Podarcis siculus
CTTCTTCTTCTTCTTCTTCTTCTTCTTCTTCTTCTTCTTCTTCTTCTCTTATAATGGCAATGGTGCCCACCAGAGAGGTGCCGGAACTGACTGTGTCCCCTTCCATGGCACTCGTGAAAGTTCTCAGTAAATATCTCCTCAAAAATCACAATGCATGATAGACCATTTGCTCTTCGTACTTCTTCTTTGCACTGGCTCAGCCTCTCTCACCTTAGCAAATTGCCTTATACATTTGATTCAGCTAGCTCAACATGGTCTACACTGAGTAGCAGTGTCTCTTCAGGATTTCAGACAGGACTCTCCCCCAATCCAGCACGTGTGCTGGAGCTCAGCGCAGTACAAGTGGGGCATAGTCAGGAAATCTGAGTTTGAGAGGCAAGAAGAACCAGATGCACAGATGTAGGATGGGGGACACCTGGCTAATAGCAGTACATGTGAAAAGGATCTAGGGGTCTTGGTGGACCACAAGCTTAACATGGGTCAACTGTGTGATGCAGCAGCAAACAAAGCTATTCCAGGCTGCATCAACAGTAGTCTAGTGTCCAGATCAAGGGAACTAATAATCCCACTCTATTCTGCCTTGGTCAGACCACACCTGGAATAGTGTGTCCAATTGTGGGCATGACAATTTAAGAAGGATGTTGACATGCTGGAACGTGTACAGAGGAGGGCAACCCAGGTGATCTGGAAACTAAGCCTTATGAGGAGCATTTGAAGGAGCTGGGTGTGTTTAGCCTGGGAACGAGGAGACTGACAGGAGATATGATAGCCATCTTCAAATATCTCAAGGGCTGTCACATGGAAGAGGGAGCAAGCTGGTTTTCTCCTGCTCTGGAGGGTAGGACTTGAACCAATGGCTTCAAGTTACAAGATTCTGACTAAACATTCAAGAAACCTTTCTGGCAGTAAGAGCTGTTTGGCAGTGGAACAGACTCCCACAAGAAGTGGTGGACTCTTCAGCCTTGGAGGTACTTAAGCAGAGGTTGGATGGTCATCTGTCCTGGATGCATTAGTTGAGATGCCTGCATTGCAGGGGTTGGACTGGATGACCCTTGGTTCCCTTTAGCTTTAAGAATTTATGAAAGTGGTTCAGTTTGAAAATCGTCAGTGCAGTTGATTCAGGAGAACCAGAAGTATTTTTACATATGTGCACCACCCAGTGTGTCTTTGTTTAAGCAAGTGCTTATTTTATGTACCTGACCTGATACACCCCAATCAAGCCAGTCTATGGGGCTTACGTATAATGATGACGCATTTTCTGAATGAGGGTATATAAGGATATAATCTCCATCATTAAAAAATATACAGGCAGTTAGCATTAATCACTCATGAAGATGATAACACATTAATTAAGCATAATTGTTGTGGGTTGTTTTTTTTTAAAAAAAAGTTTACAGTTAAGGAGTGTGTTGCATTATTTTCAAATGAGAATATTAAAAAGGGATGCTTCCATAACTACCCTGAGTCACTGAGACAATCCACTCTAAAACACTTGGATCATTGCCTTTGAGCTGGTATAATCAGCTCTTTCATCACAATCAGAACTGTCCTTATTCTTTCTCTATTTTTAAAATACTTCACTAAGATATCAGATCTGCTTTTAAAAAATTTTAAAAATCCCTTCTTTTCTTACAGCAGTTATATGCCATGCTTCATCATACATTAGTATGAACTTGATCAAGAGCTCTCACACTCCTTCCTCCTCTCCTTCTTTGGTAGGACCATGAGACTGTGTCCTGAAAAGCTTCACTTCCAGTTTTGCCTAACCACTGTTTCTGGTGCTTTTCAGTTCAACAAACTGTGGCCGATATCAATCCTGGTTAACTTGAAATCTACTTGTTAGAAGTAAACCATGGTTAATACTAACCACAGTTTATTGGTTTGGGTGACACAAGAAGATGTGGTTAGGCAAAACCAGAAGCTTCCAAATTCTTCCTTGTGCCCAAACTGGAGGAGAAAAGGGGTGAGGACAATGTTTGAGCTTGAGGCTCCCATAGGTCGGTCAATCAATCAATCAGTCAATCAATCTTTATTGCAGTCAAAGACCAGACGGCTCCCATAGGTTTGTTCCCATCATGCTAAACTTGGGCAGCAAAATGTCTTGAGCCAGCCCTGTAGCCCAATTTTATTAAGAAATCTGTCAGCAGTAGGTGTTTAATTTTCAGACTGGACTACTGCATTGCACTCTGGGGCTGCCCTTGAAAACAGTTCAGAAGCTGCAACTACTACAGACAAGTAGCTGCTTGCCCCTTCCTATAGCTAAGGCCACATTCACACCCTATGCCTAAAGTGCTTTGTTGTTGTTTAGTTGTTTAGTCGTTTAGTCATGTCCGACTCTTCGTGACACCATGGACCAGAGCACACCAGGCACTCCTATCTTCCACTGCCTCCCGCAGTTTGGTCAAACTCATGCTGGTAGCTTTGAGAACACTGTCCAACCATCTCGTCCTCTGTCGTCCCCTTCTCCTTGTGCCCTCCATCTTCCCCAACATCAGGGTCTTTTCCAGGGAGTCTTCTCTTCTCATGAGGCGGCCAAAGTATTGGAGCCTCAGCTTCAGAATCTGTCCTTCCAGTGAGGACTCAGGGCTGATTTCCTTCAGAATGGAGAGGTTTGATCTTCTTGCAGTCCATGGGACTCTGAAGAGTGTCCTCCAGCACCAGAATTCAAAAGCATCAATTATTTGACGATCAGCCTTCTTTATGGTCCTGCTCTCACTTCCTAAAGTGCTATGATGCCCCTTTAAACAGTCATGGCTTTCTCCAAAGAATTATGGGAGCTGCGGACCCCTATATGCTTCCCAGAGGTCCCTATGCAGAGCAATTGATTGTTAAATCACTCTGAATTGTAGCTCAGGGATGGAGAATAGGTGGCCCCCTAAAAACTCTCAGCACACTTAACAAACTACAGCTCCCAGAATTCTTTGGGAGAAGCCATTACTGATTAAAGTGGTATCACCGAACTTTAAAGCTATGGTGGGAATGTGGCCTAACAGAATTAGAATAGGTTATGCAAATTTATACAATTTCCTCTCCCCTTCATGTGTATAAGGCTGGCATAAATCAGTTTTCTCTAGCCCAGAGTCTGGAGCAGCCCGCACCACTCTGTATACAATTTCTTCAGCCAAACTGAATTCCTTCACTTTTTCTGGGTATTTTAGTGTTCTCGGTTTTGTAACGGAAAATCCAATATATTTTGCAAGCAAATCCTGAGCTCTATAATCAATTCTGTATCTCATTGTAACAGCCGCTTATATCTCCCAGTTCTTACAGCAACAACAAAGGAAGTTTACCTGGTTCTTTCCTTGTTTTCACTCAGAAACTCATGTGCAATAGCATCATATCAGTATTTGGTCTGCGACTCGTGGTCTAATGAATGCTCGGAAATCTCATTTATTTCTTGAGCAAGCTGTCAACAGCACAGCCTGCAGTAGAGAGAATTTATGAGAACCCTCTCAGATAAAAAGGGTGAGAAGCAAACCTCCGCTCAATTTCCGTTACAAATAATGGCTTTTTCTTTTAAGGGGAATCTCTGTTGCCGTTGTGTGTGTTTGTGTTTAATAATAAGAAAGATGTTTCCAGTTTCACATGTCATAAATGAAGTGTCATTTCTGTACATATTACAAAATCTGGAACTGTTTTGATTTGCAGAAACTTTAGAGTTACAGAGCCGTGATACACAAATGGCACTGGAATTGCAGGGATGAGAGTCACCTCCATTGGCTATTTCAGCGATTTGTTGATTATTTAATTTCTATACCACTTAATATATTTAAAATATATCCAAGCAGTGTACAAAAAAGAAGCAAAAGCAGACAACTTAAACAAAATATTTTAAAAATACAGTTACAAATAAAAATGTTGAATTGTACAGTGTGTGTGTGTGTGTGTGTGTGTGTGTGTGTGTGTAAAGGGGGTGGCACTGTGGGTTAAACCACAGAGCCTAGGACTTGCCAATCAGAAGGTCAGCGGTTCGAATCCCCGTGATGGGGTGAGCTCCTGTTGCTCGGTCCCTGCTCCTGCCAACCTAGCAGTTCAAAAGCATGTCAAAGTGCAAGTAGATAAATAGGTACCGCTCTGGCGGGAAGGTAAACAGCGTTTCCGTGCACTGCTCTGGTTCACCAGAAGCGGCTTAGTCATGCTGGCCACATGACCTGGAAGCTGTACACCAATAAAGTGAGATGAGCGCTGCAACCCCAGAGTCGGCCATGACTGGACCTAATGTATATATATATATATATTCATTCCTTCTTACCCCCCCCCCCCCCCAGCCTCCAGGGTCCAAACAAACTCTCAGCTTGCCCACAATAGTCTCACAATGAGAAGAGTTCCTGGAAACAGAGAACATCACCCTAGTCTCTCATTCTAGACTTGATTTTTTACAGTCAGGCCCAAGGTGGATGATACTTCCTCATGCTGCCCACAAAGCGTGTTCTCCCTAACAGAGAGCACGTGTTGCGGTTGGGGGAACAAGCCACCCTGACGTGACTAGGCAGATTTGGCGAGGAACCCAAGCCTTTAAGGGTTAAAATTGGGTTGCTGGGGATTTTTGATTGTTACCAATTTTGGAGGAGGGGTCAGAGGCTTTAAGTATAGGGGCCAGACGTTGGACGTTCTCTTGGCCATTTTGCACCGGATCACCCGCCCTCCCTCCCTTTTATTAGGGTGGTTTTTTCTTGCTCGCTTGACCTTGCTATGCCTGTCATGGGGTCGTCCGCCTTGGAGCAGGGGCCTGGTAGGAATTTTGCCATTTGGCTGATTGGCTGGTGCCATTTGGTTTTTGCCTACTGCGTAGCAAATCGTCACAACTTGTAAGGTTGGCGGTTAGGCATTGGTTAAATTGGTGCTTGGAGGGGTAAGTGCCTATCCCTCCAAATGATGCGGAAAGGGAATTCCGTTAAAGGAATCCAGGGGCTTGCCATTCTTTTCGTCCTTGTCCGTGGCGTTGGACTTGGGCCGTGCAAGCCCCACAGGAACATGAGGGTGAGAAGTGAGGGACTGATTCCCAGCTTCATTTCTCACCCAATACTTGTTTCCCACGCTGGCTTCCGCTGGTGTCCGGAAGGGCCAGCTCTGTCCTTGAGGGCAAGGACAGATAGTCATAACCAATGCCTAAGCAACCACTCACATTTTTTGTATTTGAATAAAGTTGTGGCCAAAAATTATGCCAAAAACCTTAAACAAAAATTGATGTGTGAAGTGTGAATTTTTTGGTGGGTGGCATTGTGGGACTCAACACGCAACTGTGTCCCATTCAGCTGCCCTCTCCACACCCAGTTCCAGAAACAGCAGGTTTGAATATCTGAAAAAAATATGTTAATATTTAAATCTTAGAATAGCTTTGGAAGTGGGTATAGGCTGTAGGGTTAGAAGTAGAAGATAGTGTGTTTTAAAACAGTATTATTTGTAAGTGATAAAATGTGAAGATTTTTATGTTAAAAGTAAGCGTGATTTTAAAAAATGGTTAAAAATTATGATATATGTAAACTGCTAAAGATGAGGTAAAATGAAAATCAGATGGGGGGACTCCGGGAAGCCCACCTAACAATGTTTAGAAAAAATAAGGATAAGATAAGAATATGTTTGTATTGTTTGTTTTTTCTGTTTGTGTTGTTTAGTTGTGTTATATGAATTTTTAAAAAATGGGGGGGAGAAACAGCAGGTTTGTTGGGTTTCCCAGGGGCTCCAAAGGCTAAAAAGAGGAGGCTTATCCACTCACAGCTCCTTCTTCACCCTCTGTCCTCTCCTCCTCCTCCTCCTCCATCTTCCTCAGACAGCAACATGTCTTAGAACAGCTAAGCGTGAGGAACCTCAGGCCTGGGCGCTAAATGTAGCCCTCCAAGCTTCACTGTCTGGCCCTCAGGACTCTCCACACACTAAAATGTCATGGACAACTGAAAAAAAGGTTTAAATTAATAAATTTCAAGGTATTTTTTCCCTTTCAGACTTGAAAGGCCACTTAAGCTTAAGCTTTTTCAACACCTAATCCTAACCTATCACTCTCAGTGAGACCAAGTACTATGGTGCTGTGGTCTAAACCACTGAGCCTCTTGGACTTGCCAATCAGAAGGTTGGCAGTTCGAATCCCCGCAACGGGGTGAGCTCCTGTTGTTTGGTCCCTGCTCCTGCCTACCTAGCAGTTCGAAAGCACACCAGTGCAAGTAGATAAATAGGTACCGCTGTGGTGGGAAGGTAAACGGCGTTTCTGTGTTCTCTGGCACCCATCACAGTGTTCGTTGTGCCAGAAGCGGTTTAGTCATGCTGGCCACATGACCCGGAAAATTGTCTGTGGACAAACGCCGGCTCCCTCGGCCTGAAAGCGAGATGAGCGCTGCAACCCCATAGTCGCCTTTGACTGGACTTAACCATCCAGGGGTCCTTTACCTTACATATTTTAAAATGTTGTTGCCAGTGCTATTTTTCCTGAAAAAGAGGTGCCAGAGCTCAGCATGAACGTCTCCCTTGTTATCTTAGAATGGTAGTGGTGCCCATCTGAGAGGTGCTGGAGCTGAGCTCCGATGAGCTCCAGCTGAAAAAAACAACTCTGGTTGGCTCCCATTTTGCTTCACTCTATGCTACTAATAGGGACACGGATGGCGCTGTGGGTTAAACCACAGAGCCTAGGACTTGCCAAAGGTCGGCAGTTCGAATCCCCACAACAGGGTGAGCTCCCGTTGCTCAGTCCCTGCTCCTGCCAACCTAGCAGTTCAAAAGCATGTCAAAGTGCAAGTAGATAAATAGGTACCGCTCCGGCGGGAAGGTAAACTGCGTTTCTGTGCGATGCTCTGGTTCGCCAGAGTCCACATGCTGGCCACATGACCCAGAAGCTGTATGCCGGCTCCCTCGGCCAATAAAGAAAGATGAGCGCTGCAACCCCAGAGTCAGCCAAGACTGGACCTAATGGTCAGGGGTCCCTTTACCTTTACCTATGCTACTAATATTTACAGTAGTACCTCGGGTTACATACGCTTCAGGTTACATACGCTTCAGGTTACAGACTCCGCTAACCCAGAAATATTACCTCAGGTTAAGAACTTTGCTTCAGGATGAGAACAAAAATCGTGCTCCGGCAGCACAGTGGCAGCAGGAGGCCCCATTAGCTATAGTGGTCTTCAGGTTAAGAACAGTTTCAGGTTAAGAACAGACCTCCAGAACGAATTAAGTTCTTAACCTGAGATACCACTGTACTTTATTTCATTTTGTTCCCCCCTGCTCTGTTATATACATCTGGCTAATGTGTTCTATGTTCTTCTTACCTTGCTTCCCTAATGCTGGCTATTTACCGTGAACAATAAAGGCTTGATTTCATTTGACACCTAACCCTAACCAGCGCCTCCCGGACCTTGCCTTCCTTGTGTGTCCTCGATTCAACCAAAGGCTCCACCGCTGGCCTGTGTGTGTGTGTGCACGCACCGAGAGCATCTCCTGCTTTTGTTCTCCTCCTTCCCACCCTGCTTCCCTCGCAGAGCTCATCTCAGCTGCGTTTGAATGTTCTCCCGTTACGTGACGTTCGCCCGCCTGGGTAAAATTAGCAGGAGCCAAGAGAGACTCCAGAAGCAGGTGGCTGCAGGAAGTGAGTCAAACTGGTGATGCCATATGGCAGGAGGGCGGGCGAACAGGGGTAGCATCATCAAGCACACAGATGCTACGCGCGATACGTTAGGAACAGAACAGTAATAACTGTGCTTCTGAATATTATTTCTAAAATAGCTTCCCCTCCCCCCCCAAAAAAGGTTTATATTGCATATGTAAGTAGAGTGTTGGAACAGGGGGCGGGGGATTTCATAGCAGAAGAGCCTGTGACCTTCCAGGTTCTATTGGTTTCCTCTTCTAGAGGGAGACTTTGCCTGAGCATCAACACTCTTCTTAGCACCATATAATTTTTACTGAATTTTCTGTTTTACAATTTAGAATACTCACATCCTTAAAATATCAGTGACTTCCCTTCTTCTCTTTCCATGGGTCATTTTGCATATCATAAATCCCTGCATACTTTACGGCAGGCACGTCCAAAGTCCATTTTGGGGGCCTTCAGTTCTTAAAAAATGTCAACAACTCTGGTTGGCCCTTTGGTCGGCCCTCATGGCCCTTCACTTCATCAAATCTGGCCCTCTTTGGAAAAAGTTTGGACACCACTGCTTTAGGGAAACTAAATCATTCAGTATGCCATTATTACATCCATCAAAACTTATTTACACTGTTGAATTTATCTTAATGCTGCCAAAGTTTTAAAGGGCACACAATTCCCCCCCCCATATACTCAATAAACATTTTCCAATCTTCTCTAAATATATGTTCTTCTTGTTCTCTTATTCTATATGTTAAGTCCCAACTTATTCCATCAGCTTAAGTTACAAGGCGTTCCAGAACCAAGGTATGACGGTACTAAAATGTATAAAAATGCACATTTTAGGATCAAGATATGTGTAGAAATGTCTACAATGAGATGGAATTTGTATCTAATTTAAGTTAATTTATGATAATTTTAAAAAGTTAATAAGAGGTTTTGGTTTAATTCAAAGGTTAATGCATAAATGGGACAAAACAAAGAAGCAAAATTGACCACGGACCTCAAATCAGCTGACCCATCCATTCCTAATTTAAAATAAGTAGTGAAGGGCCATGAGGGCTGACCAAAGGGCCAACCAGAGTTGTTGACATTTTTTAAGAACTGAAGGCCCCCAAAATGGACTTTGGAAGTGCCTGCCCTAAAGTATGCAGGGATTTATGATATGCAAAATGATATGCAAAATTACTTAAAATAAGTAAATAATATAAAGCAAATATTTTGAAAATTGTGCCGGGTATCTTGCAGATACTGAAGGAAGCCAAGGAACTTTGTTTCCTATTTAAGCATTTCCTCTTTAAAAGGAGAGAGCCAATGCTTTTAGAGGAAGGTCACGTTAACATCGGCGACTGCTCAGTGATGAACAAGAGATCTGTACAACCTCTTCCCCATTCTTTGGGTTTGCTTCAACAGCACTACTATTAACACTACAGTTAATAGCAGTGTAATAGCAGGATGTAGCCTTTTCTTTCATTGTCAAACACTGCATGCTCGGAACATCTATGAATTGAAGTATTAGACAAAAGTAACAAAGTGAATACAATGGACGGCTGCATCTAATCTCTACCTTTTTTGTCCTACACTTTTTGTGGTGTGTGTGTGTGGAATATGGCCATCAACCTTGCAACATCATGGAGCAAAGCTTGGTTTTGTTTTGGTGGCAGCAATAGCCTAGCAACACATTTCCCTTTGTGTCACACTTTTCCTTTTTCTATTAACTAAATTGTTAGGGGTCGTTGAAACAAAAAGAGATCGCGAAGAGCTCCAAAAGGACCCTTCCAGTCTGGTTGAATGGGCGGCAAAATAGCAAATGCATGTCAATGTAAACAAGTGGTGTATGTTAGACAAAAAACCCCCCACTTAATTGCTCATATGCACTCATGGGGTCTGAACGAATAGTTGTTCACCAGAAACAAGACCTTGGGCTTGTAGATGTGGACCCAGTGTGTGGTAAGGGTGAAAAGGGAAAATTCCATGGAAGGGTTCATGCGGAAAGGAATTGAAAATACAGTGGTACCTCCGGTTACATATGCTTCAGGTTACATATGCTTCAGGTTACAGACTCCGCTAACCCAGAAATAGTACCTCGGGTTAAGAACTTTGCTTCAGGATGAGATCAGAAATCGTGCAGCGGTAGCACAGCAGCAGCAGGAGGTCCCATTAGCTAAACTGGCGCTTCAGGTTAAGAACAGTTTCAGGTTAAGAACAGACCTCGAGAATGAATTAAGTTCTTAACCCGAGGTACCACTGTAACATCATCAACAACAACAACTTATTACTTATACTCCGCCCATCTAGCCAGGCCTCCCCAGCCACTCTGGGTGGCTTCCAACAGGATATTAAAAACACAATAAAAGATCAAATATTAAAAGCTTCCCTAAACAGGGCTGCCTTCAGATGTCTTCTAAAAATCAGATAATGGTTTATTTCCTTGACATCTGGTGGGAGGGCGTTCCACAGGGCGGGCGCCACTGCTGAGAAGGTCCTCTGCCTGACCATATCGTAATGTTGTTATATAATTCACCTTATTCACAGCTGCCACAACCTTGGTCATCATCACCATCAAACTATTCACCAAGACCCCAAGGTTACATTTCTGTTCAGTAATTATGAGTTCAGATCTCATTTTAGTACATATGTGAGGTTGTGAATTATTGTTCTTGCCCACTGTGCACCACATTATACTTGCTTACAGTGGTGCCCCGCAAGACGAATGCCTCGCTAAACGAAAAACCCGCAAGACGAAAGGGTTTTCCGATTTTTAGCGGCTTCGCAAGACGAATTTCCCTATGGGCTTGCTTCGCAAGATGAAAGCCCATAGGGAAATCTCCGGGGACAGCGGGGAAGCGCAGCGCGCCTTCTCCTCTGTTCCCGGACCTGTCCTGAAGGCTTGCGGTGGGAGGTCTGGGAACAGAGGAGAAGGCGCACAGCGCTTCTCCTCTGTTCCCGGGGCTTGCGGTTGGAGAAGGGTTTTTCCTCCCCACCGCCAGCATTCAGAACAGCATTCTGAATGTTGGCGGTGGGGAGGAAAGGCCTCCTCCCACCACAAGCCTTCAGGACAGGTCCGGGAACAGAGGAGAAGGCACCACTGTACATTGAATCCAGTGTGGTGTAGTGGTTAGAGTGTTGGACTCAGACCTGGGAGACCAGAGTTTGGATCTTCACTTTGACATTAAGCTCACTGGGTGACCTTAGACCAGTTGCTGCCTCTCAGCCTAACCTACCTCATAGGGTTGTATTATTATTATTATTATTATTATTATTATTATTATTATTATTATTATTATTATTAAACTTTATATACCAGCCTTCATCTGAGGATCACAGGGTGGTTTACAATGTAAGAACAGAAAAATACTTTTCACCACTATTCACAGATGTTACAGGTAGTCTCTCGCTGAGTCCAGAGAGGGCTTTTTGCTTCAAAGTCCTTACTGCGTTAAAAGTCCACAGCTAAGTCCTTAATTCACTTGTTTGCAAAGTCCTGCAACTGATAAGAGTTTTCCAAAGTTGTGAAGTCTGGCAATTTTCAACTTCTTCTTCAGATGATCTTTTCAAAAAGTCTTCACTCGAATCTGAAGCTCCAACTCCTTCAATCTCCTACAAGAACCCACCACAGTATGATGTAAATTAATTGCCAAAAATTAATTGTCAAATTTTCCCAGTAACACAGATAAGAGAATCACCAAGAAGCCTGCAGGTGCAATATGGGGGATGAGTCATCTCTCCTGACTCATGGAGAATTGACCCATTAACTGTGTTCCTTTACAACGCGGTCCTTGAGGTATTGCAGTCCTGTTTAAGGGTTGCGGGGTTTAAATAAGGAGAGGGGACCTTTCCACCTTGAAGAAAAGGTGGGCTATAGATGCTAATAATAATAATAAGAGAGCCAATGTGGTTTAGTGGTTAAGAGCGGTGGACTCGTAATCTGGTGAACCGGGTTCGCTTCCCCGCTCCTCCACATGCAGCTGCTGGGTGACCTTGGGCTAGTGACACTTCTCTGAAGTCTCTCAGCCTCACTCACCTCAGAGAGTGTTTGTTATGGGGGAGGAAGGGAAAGGAGAATGTTAGCCACTTTGAGACTCCTTCGGGTAGTGATAAAGCGGGATATCAAGTCCAAACTCTAATAATAATAATACTCATTCAGACTTTTGGGAGGGATCCATATGGAGCTCCTTGCACTTGCTTTTTGGTTTTAGCACCCTGAACAAATTGCAGACTTGACCACCTCACTGCTTTTCCTTATTATTATTACTGCTGCTGCTACTGATTAATTGTCTTCTAAACAACCATCTCAAGGCAACACACACTAAGAGTAATTAAAAATGGGTGCAGGGGGCAGCAAATATATTTAAAACAAAACTAAAACCATCCAAATTAGAGATTCATGGTTGTGGGGATGTTTAGGGAGGCAGGAGAGGATTTATTAATTTATTATATCATTCCTAACTTGCATCAGCAAGTTCTATAACTTAGCAGAGTTGTTAAACAACCCCCCTTTTAAATTACAAAGCGGTTAGCTAGTTGCAGGCTCAGCTGAGCCTCACTATTTAGGATTCCCAGTTTCCCTTTTTATATCCCTCCTAAAAGAATAGACATAACCATCTGATTAAAGTTAACATAAAACTAGTTTACATACAATCATCCAATTCACAATAAGATGCTTGAAGGCAGACTTAATTTACAGAACAACATATAACTGGGTGAACTATCCCATAAGGAAAATAGTCTCAAGTGACTGCGACCAAGCAGTCACTTCTCCAAAGTGCCAGCGTGGTATAGTGGTTAAGAGCAGTAGTCTCGTAATCTGGTGAATCAAGTTCGCTTCCCCGCTCCTCCACATGCAGCTGCTGGGTGACCTTGGGCCAGTCACACTTCTTTGAAGTCTCTCAGCCCCACTCACTTCACAGAGTGTTTGTTGTGGGGGAGGAAGGGAAAGGAGAATGTTAGCTGCTTTGAGACTCCTTAAAGGGAGTGAAAGGTGGGATATCAAATCCAAACTCTTCTTCCAAACACACAGCAACATACAAAATGGAGAAGACACACTGATCAGAACATGGAGGCCATGTGCTCCTCCATGCTAGTACAGTGGTACCTCGGGTTACATACGCTTCAGGTTACATACGCTTCAGGTTACAGCCTCCGCTAACCCAGAAATAGTGCTTCAGGTTAAGAACTTTGCTTCAGGAGGAGAACAGTAATTGTGCTCCTGCGGTGCGGCAGCAGCAGGAGGCCCCATTAGATAAAGTGGTGATTCAGGTTAAGAACAGTTTCAGGTTAAGAATGGACCTCCGGAATGAATTAAGTACTTAACCTGAGGTACCACTGTACAACAGACCACATCCTCTTCAAGTCACATGTAGTGGAAGTCTGTCCCAGCTCAGGAGGAAACAGGAAGGCTTCTCCTGAGTGGTACAAAACACCCCCTAACATGTCCACTCTAGGAATGTTGTACTTGACTGCATCCCACAATGGTGAGGACTCATTTATCCAGCTGGGAAAGTCTGTCAGAACAAGAATGGTCTTCAGCTGTTTTCAGGAGAGTGGGGCTAGTGGGCGTCTGTTGTATCTCAACAGGATCACTGTTTCACAGGGCAGGGTCAGCTTGCTCCGAGTTACTGTCACTGAGTTACAGTGATTTTGCAAACAGAGTGGTGGAATGAGGTCAAGGCATTTCAGCTCAGAATCAGCAAGCATTTTGAAGAAAATTGTTAAAAGGTGGCATTGAGTTGAGAGCCCTCAAATGCTGAGCGAAAGGCCCAGGCGCTCTTCAGTTCTCATCAGTTTCTCGGATGCCAGTTAATAACTTAGCTCTTGTATGCCATGTGCAATCCTATTGATACAGGTTTTCGAAAGCAATATGGGTGGGTGGTGGGGTCAAGATTGAAAAAATTCAAATTAACCCTAGTAGGGCAGTTCCTTGTGTGCAGAGATGGGAGCTGATAACTCAACAGTGTCCTTTATCAAGCACTGATGTGGAAAGCAGAACCACACAAGCACACACATTAAGGTATTACTCATATCGCCAGAGGAAATTGCACCATTATTTATGGCATCTTTCCGGCTACTGATGGTGTATACTTTATTTCTATACAGTCATACCTCGAGTTGAATGCGCTTCGGGTTGAGCGTGTTCGAGTTGCGCTCCGCCGCAACCCGGAAGTAACGGGGCACATTACTTCCGGGTTTCGTCACTCGCACATGCGCAGATGCTCAAAATGACGACACGCGCATGCACGGAAGCGGCAAAACGCAACCCGCACATGCTCAAATGCACTGTTGTGTCTTGTGTTCCATTCAGGATGTGAACAGGGCTCTGGAACGGATCCCGTTCACATCCCGAGGTACCACTGTAATCTGTTTGGAGAGAGAAGTTATAGGAAAACTGTTTTGTGGAATAAAATTTATTTCCATAATCTGTTTGGAGAGGGAAGTTACAGAAAAACAGCTTAGCGGAATGAAGTTATGTTGCCTTACTGAACAACCATTCATCTTTGAGGAGCTGCCTTTTTAAAGCATCATTATTGCACAGAGATATGTGTGTGTCTTTTTTAAAAAAAAATCCTTCCTCCTTCCTTCCTTTATTACACCATACATATTTTTTTATTACTTTTTTTTTTGAAGCCCCATAATTAGAGCACTCTAGACAATGAGCAATTAAAGCAAACAAAATCCATGTGCTGCAGGGGGGAAAGAAAATCAGATAGCAGCACAAAAATCCTAAAAGCAAACTATATCAAATCAGAGCAGAGCAGAGTTCTGATTTGAGCCTAGCATTCCAGCTACAGTCAAATGATACAATGCAGAGAATCAAAAACCTTCCATGTAGAACTAATACACATCCCCAAACCCCAGCAAGATGCATGGAACAGAGCCGTTTAAATCAATGGGACTCGTTGATCACAATTGATATTGATCTCATACTGACTTGATTTCATAAGTATCATATTTCTAAAAGTCTTTAAAATTAGGAAACGGCTTCAAAAGGCAAATCAAAAGGTCTTCTGCTGACCCAGAAATCATCAAAGTAGGCACTAGGTGAGCCTCTGTTGCGGGAAAACATTCCACAGGTGAGGGGCCACCACTGAAAAGGCCCTATCCTTTGTCACCACCCTATGTACAGTGGTACCTTGGGTTACAGATGCTTCAGGTTGCAGACTCTGCTAACCCAGAAATAGTACCTCGGGTTAATAACTTTACTTCAGGATGAGAACAGAAATTGGGCGGCGGCAGTGGAAGGCCCCATTAGCTAAAGTGGTACCTCAGGTTAAGAACTGTTTCAGGTTAAGAACGGACCTCCAGAAGTTCTTAACCCGAGGTATCACTGTACCTTTAATTGAGAAGATACTTGCTAAGGCTGTGTGCTTCCTCCAGTGTCACAGGGTGTATGCCTCTGAATAAAAGCCACAGGGGATGATGAGTGGCAGAAGACTCTTGTGCTTGAATCCTGCTTTCGGGTTTCCCACAGGCATCTGATTGGCCACTGTGAGAACAGGATGCTGGATTAGATGGTCCATTGGTATGATCCAGCAGGCTCTGCTTCTTGACATCCACAAAGGGATGCACATGTGTAGACTCATCCCTAGCCCTAACCAGTGCAGTCAGTACTGTACGTTGTATGTGATACTCGCTTGATTTGCAATGGCATCTGTGCCCATAGGTGCCTCCTTTCCAAGTGGATATCAGGTGTGTTGAAGGACTGGAGCTTACAGATACCATCACCACCCCCTTTTTCATCTCCAGAGGGGTCAGTTTACCTTTGTAAGGAAGAAGAAAGGCCCAGGCTTAGTTTCCTAGCTTCTCCTATGTATTTTTAAAAATTGATGGGCAAGCATGTCTTTTCCCACTGACCCACTGATGCCAGAAACCAAGATTTCTCTGTGCACACTTTGCATCCTTTCAAGCTCCAAGAAAACAAGTGTTTTCATGTTTAAACTTGCTATGAATGAGGAAAGAAATTTGCAAGCCACTGAAGAAAGAAACATCCTTTTTATTTCCACTTCACACATTTTTCAATGCACATTGTAGATCAGATTTGTTATTTGATTGTACTTTACAATATCTGGATTTGAAAGAAGCTGGCTTGTGCTGTCCTACTGCGGTTCAGCGTAGGCACAGGGTAGAATCTTACATCTCTCCAGATTCCCCCTTCCCTGTGATTGCTTGCTGAATGCAACCCCTATTTTCTGGCTTTTCATCCTATGCCACCCTGTGTTCCAGGTCCTGAGAACAAGCGCTGAATTGTACATCCAGAAATGCCATGGCCGTTCATGGACATCCAAGGCAGCTCAATGTTAGAAGATTCAGGGCACACAAATCAAGTATTTCTGTACATAGTAAAGGTAAAAGGGACCCCTGACCATTAGGTACAGTCATGGCTGACTCTGGGGTTGCGGCACTCATCTTGCTTTATTGGCCGAGGGAGCCGGCGTACAGCTTCTGGATCATGTGACCAGCATGACTAAGCCGCTTCTGGTGAACCAGAGCAGTGCACGGAAACGCTGTTTATTTTCCCGCCGGAGTGGTACCTATTTATCTACTTGCACTTTGACATGCTTTCGAACTGCTAGGTTGGCAAGAGCAGGAACCGAGCAACGGGAGCTCACTCCGTCGTGGGGATTCGAACCGCCGACCTTCTGATCGGCAAGTCCTAGGCTCTTTGGTTTAACCCACAGCGCCACCCACGTCCCATTTCTGTACATAGTGCATAGTAAAACTATGGAACGCCTTCCCACAATACGTCATGATAGCCACAGACTTGGGTGACTTTAAAAGAGGATTACACACATTCATGTAAGATAAAGCTATCAGTAGCTACTATTTTTTTTTTAATTTAAAAAAAGGGTTCTTCAAATTAAAGTTTTTCAATAGCATATCCAACATACAACATAAAAACAAGATTCCAAAGAATATCCTGGACTTCCCTCCTCCCCTTTGTGGGTCCTATTGTTAGTCATTTCGTCCTGCATCTTTTATAATAATCCAAACCTTTTACATCTCCATTATATCCAAAATTCACCATTAAACTACAGGTGTTATTCCAATCCTAAAGTAAAGGCAAAGGGACCCCTGACCATTAGGTTCAGTCGTAGCCGACTTTGGGGTTGCGGTGCTCATCTCGCTTTAAGGGCCGGGGGAGCTGGTGTACAACTTCCGGGTCATGTGGCCAGCATGACTAAGCTGCTTCTGGCAAACCAGAGCAGCACACGGAAACACTGTTTACCTTCCCACCAGAGTGGTACATATTTATTTACTTGCACTTTGATGTGCTTTCGAACTGCTAGGTTGGCAGGAGCAGGGACCGAGCAACGGGAGCTCACCCCATCGCGGGGATTCGAACCACTGACCTGATCGGCAAGTCCTAGGCTCTGTGGTTTAACCCACAGCGCCACTCGATTTTAACTGTTTACATTATAAATTTTCCCCATTTCCCCATTATGAATTTCCTCCATTCCTTATTAAAATTTTGGTCCTGATTTCTGATTCTTTTGGTTATTTTTTGCCATTTTGGCATAATCCATCAACTTAATCTGCCAATTCTTCTATGGTTGGGACTTTATCTTCTTTCCGTCTTGAGAGATGCAGAGATCAGTGGCTAGTATTATCAATGGCTGTGTTATCTGCTCACTTTCAGAGGCTGTATGCTTCTAGTTCAGGGGTCAGCAAACTTTTTCAGCAGGAGGTCGGTCTACTGTCCCTCAGACCTTGTGGGGGGCCAGACTATATTTTGGAAAAAAAGAAAAGAAGAAGAACGAATTCCTATGCCCCACAAATAACCCAAAGATGCATTTTAAATAAAAGCACACATTCTACTCATGTAAAAACACCAGGCAGGCCCCACAAATAACCCAGAGATGCATTTTAAATAAAAGCACACATTCTACTCATGTAAAAACACGCTGATTCCCGGACTGTCCGCAGGCCAGATTTAGAAGGTGATTGGGCTGGCCCCAGCCCCTGGGCCTTAGTTTGCCTACCCATGTTCTAGTTGCTGGAAGCCACAAGGCGGTAAAGCCACAAGGAGGGAATCACTGGCCTGTGAGCGCTGCAATTGGAGAACAACCTCTACCAAAGGCGTCATGGACTTTGAAGAAACATGAATACAGGATGAAAGGGAGAAACAAGCTAAGAGAACAGCACGTTTGGCAAACCCTCAATGTGATCAACTCCCTCCTGGAAACCTATGTCCCCACTGTGGAAAGTGTTAAGTAGTGGGTAGACATAGCAGACGACACAGCGATTCTTCATAACAGCTCTTTATTTGTAAGCTGGAACAGAACTGAACTGAAGGGTTCAGCCAGCCTGCTTATATAGAGCTCCAGTACAACGTAACTATAACAACTTTCTGTAACTATCCAATCACTGAGCGTCACTTTCGATCCCTTATTTGCATATGTGGACCTGAACTATCTACAGTATCCCCCTGCTGGCCCAGGGTGAGAACTTCAGTACATAACAGAAAGATGTGCAGATCAAGAATTGTCTTCCACAGTCCCTTATGGATACACGGTTAAGACCGTATTCAAGGAAGACAATCTTACTTGACTATTAGTGATTGCCAAAGAAGAAGAAGAAGTTGCTGGGAGCCACAAGGTGGGAAAGTGATGTTGCATCGAGGTTCTGCTTGCCTGGTTGGGTCAGATCCTTAGAAGTGTGAGCATAAGCTCTGCATCTGAAACAGGGTTTTCCTACATCAACCCATTTGCAGCTGGCGCTGTCTGAGAATTCTGATGGAAACAGAAATGTGAGCAGAAATGGCTGGCGTTTGCTTATTCATCTCACGTCCAGAACAGAAAGCAATCCAGCAAACACAATCAGTATTCACTGTTGTTGCTTTCAGTCCTCAAGTGATGACCCACCCATTTGAATCGTGTTTCCCTGGAATCACGTAAGGACAACATGATTAATTACATAAAATTGCATCATAGGGGACAGCAAGTTGAATTACGTTGTTTTTGTCTGAAGCCGAACTGCAGCAGAGCGGATACAGCACTGTGCATGCTCAATGGAAATCAGTGCCTTCTAACATCCCTAGCTGCAGCCCCTTGGGTAGCTCAGTTGGTTAGAGCTTGGTGCTGATAACATGAAGGTTGCAGGTTCGATCCCTGTACGAGGCAGCTGCATATTTCTGCCTTGCTGGGCATTGGACTGGATGATCCTCAGGGCCTCTTCCAACCATAGTGGTCAACTTTTCCCTTTTCTTGCAAGGAATCCTGTTCGGAATAAGGGAATTTTCCTTAAAAACCGGGAAACGTTGACAGCTATGCTTCCAGCTCTATGGTTCTATGATTCTATGCTGCCCAATTCTGCCCCTGAAGATTTGGGGACCCTCTGGAATGGTGTGAGAAGTGATGTTGGTAAGCAGGAGAAGAAAACAGTGGAGATCTGGGGGCTAAAAGATCCTCTCGATCCAAGCGTTTGAGAAGCTATCGTGCACCCTGCACCATAAATCAAAAACCACTGCATTGCATCACACCAGCTCTCCAGCCTGTTACCTCACTACCTGAACGCTGAGCCACTTATCCTGTCAAGAAAGGAAGCTAAATGGTTTAGGCAAGGTTTTCTCTTAACAAATCCATGTTGGCAATCCATTTTTCCCTGTAGGTGCTTACAAAATTGAATTTTAGCAGTCCTGTTGTCTGACTAAATTTGATTCAAATGCACAGTGCTGCACTCCTAGAGAGTGTTTTAAATGTGTGATGTTTGCTTATGTGCTCACGCAAGGGGGACTTGCAGCTAGGGATGGAAGGGGAACGTCAGTTTTGCTTCTTCCCATTTCTCATTCTTCCAGTCTTACATCCAGTTCTCCACATTTTGAAGCAAATTGGCAAAACTTAAAAAGAAAAGGAACTCGTGAAAATTCACCAATATTTCAGGGCACATTCTCCTGGTAATCACACTTTTGAATGCATTTTTGTGTATCATTTTCACCAATGTATTCATTTTTAGGCACAATTTCCCCTAATATATGCGCTTTTGATAGATTCAGCACTCAGTGAGATCAGAATTGAATTTCTGCCTCATTCCTACCTACAAAAAACATTGGAATGTACTCTCACTTCCTAACAGGAATATTCCTGTTCAGAATTCCAGCCAGCCAACCATGTTGTCCCTATGATGAAGAGAATTCATTGAAAAGTTTGGAAAGAATGAATGACTAATGGGAAGACTTGTAAGCACTTTACAAGAGAATCAGGGTGAATGCTCAATGTTGTATAACCACCACACAAACAAATCAGAGTGAATGCGCAGTAAAGATCAGGTATAGTCTGACCACTGTGCCACGGTGCCAGTTTGCTGGATTTATGCTTGTTCTTTTACTTGTATGTTTTGAACATTTGAAAACCAGGTAGAAATCTTTGGATATAAACTGCTTTCAGTCTGTACAGTGGTACAGACGCTTCAGGTTACAGACCCAGAAATAGTACCTCGAGTTAAGAACTTTGCTTCAGGATGAGAACAGAAATCATGCTCTGGTGGCGTGGTGGCAGCGGGAGGCCCCATTAGCTAAAGTGGGGCTTCAGGTTAAGAACAGTTTCAGGTTAAGAACGGACCTCCAGAACAAATTGATATCTGATGGGAGGACATTCCACAGGGTGGGCACCACTACCGAGAAAGCCCTCTGCTTGGTTCCCTGTAGCTTTGCTTCTCTCAATAAGGGAACCGCCAGAAGGCCCTCTGCGTGGACCTCAGCGTCTGGGCAGAATGATGGAGATGGAGTGGAGATGCTCCTTCAGATCTACTGGGCCGAGGCCGTTTAGGGCTTTAAAGTTCAACACCAACCCTTTGAATTGTGCTCGGAAACGTACTGGGAGCCAATGTAGGTATTTCAAGACCGGTGTTATGTGGTCTTGGCAGCAGCAGGCAGCGGCCAAGTCCTCTCAATGGCAGGGGGCTCGTGAGGCACTGGGTCCAGGCCCAGGCCACTGGAGAGGAGGGGAGGAAGGAGGGTGCACACTGGGAGAGAGGGAGGTGGGTGAGCAATTGGACATCTTACCTGTACTCTTAGGCAGTGGAGAAGGAGACTGGGGTGGCTCAGTTTGGAGAGGAGGAAATATTTGAGGGGTGGGGTTGAAGGGGTCTTGGCCCCTTAGAATTGGTGCCTGTCCCACTGTGTCATTTTCTTTATGCAAGCAAATCAGGATCAATGTTGAATAAATGATTTGTCTAGAAGAGCCTTATATATTTTGTCGTTGGGTAGGTAGGCTTGGATTTTTTGGTTCTATGATTCTATAACAGTAAAGCTGAACATTGAGTGGTCCCTCACTTCTTTTGACAATAGGAGCCAAACCAGATGCACTAAGAAACAAGAATGTAGATCAGCTTTCTCCATTGACATGTGTTAATATCTGGTGAAACCATTCCTGGAATTGTGGGTGGTGAAGATGGTTCTTTTTTTACTCGCTCCAAGGTTTTGCGCAGTCCAAAGCATGCAGAACAGATTGAGGGACTGCAGTGGAGATGACTGCTATTCATACCAATTTTCACACCACCTGCTATTTCGAATCCTTCGGAGTGAAAGTCTTTGTGCCACAAAGCAGCCAACAAAACAAATTCACTGTTTTGGTTAAATGGCATTCTATTTCATGGTGCTCATCCTCCTCTAATTCAAGGCTGTCTCTGGTATCTCTTTATTATTGTAAATACACAGGAATGTATTGCCTAAAGTCACTGAGCTTATCTGTAAGAACTATGTTTGGCTATCTAATGGAAAATCATTCTGCAGATGGCAGCTGTTGTAAATCTTTGAGCCAACAGAAAACCAATTAAATGTTAGCTATCTTTTTTTTTCTTCCCCTCCCCTCTCTCTCTCCTGGCGGACATAATGCAAAGAAACCATCTCATCAATCAAGCAGATGTAAAGTTAATCAGTGCTAGAAAAATAGCACCCAAAATATAGTTATGGACATGTCACAGGAAAATGGAACAAATTGTGTACTCTGGTGTGTGAATGAGCTACTGAATCTCTGCCTGGAAGCAATTTAAGCAGGGGACCGTGCAATGCAGATATGCGCCAGGATCCTGCGCTCTGATCCTCTGCTACCACCTTGGGGGGAGGGAGGGACACCAGACAAAAACAACCTCTCAGATCAGGAAAGAGAGCTGGCCCTTGAAATGGTTCTTAGTGTCCCTATCTCTTCAGACTCCCCACCACCACAAAGGCTCATGAGGCCGATCCCGCTTCAGTTTGAGAAAGGATCAGCACCTTTCCCCCTCTTCCAATGACTGCAGCCAGATTGATTCAGTTCAGTTTGCATTCTACCTGAAAGAATGCGCAACTCAGAAAAACAGGTACCTTTAGGGTTGCCAAAACGGCCTGAAGGAGCATCTCCACCCCCATCGTTCAGCCTGAACACTGAGATCCAGCGCCAAGGGCCTTCTGGTGGTTCCCTCATTGTGAAAGGGAGGTTACAGGGAACCAGACAGAGGGCCTTCTCGGTAGTGGCGCCCACCCTGTGTTTTATTGTGTTTTCAATATTCTGCTGGGAGCCGCCCAGAGTGGCTGCAGAAACCCAGCCAGATGGGCGGGGAATAAATAATATGTTGTTGTTGTTAATTATTATATGTCTAGGAATTCCCAGACATGTCCTCTTTTGGGGGTCCTACATGCCCATCTGGGGGTAATTTTACATTTTAAAGCAAATGTCCTGGATTTTTGGGTGTGGTTTTTTATATTAAAAAATGTGCATGGGTGGCTTTGGTTCTGGTTCTGGTTCAGGTTCTGGTTCTGGTTCTGCCATGGGCAGTCCAAGCTCTGGTTCAGGCTCTGGCTCTGGTGATTCTGGCTCCAGTTCTGGCTCTGGCACATGTGACCCAGTTCTGGCTTTCATGTGGGAGGCTCTGGTTCAACAGTAGCAGAGGGGCTATCAAGCAAATCCCCTAAAAAAGCTCAACTTTTTGTGTCCAGATTTTTACCTTTTGAAATATGGCAACTCTAGCTACCTTTTCAAATTCACACTGCTCCAAATTTTGTGTGATGCAGTTCCCCGACTGAAAAATGTAAAGAAAGAAGGAGTATGATAGGAAAAGTAAAATACACGCCAGTAATGATAACATTACAGAAATGCATTTTGTTTTGGAGGGAATTGCTTACAAAAAAAAATGTGCATGTTGTTATTATTTATTGTTTATTAAATTTATCACAGGGTGGTTTACGGCATAAAAGCACAAAAATATGCAACATCATAAAACCAAAACAGAAAACGAAAACAAAGTGTGCCCATGCAAGGAGAAAACATAGTCCTCATATACTCCTGCAAACTGTGCTTGCTCATATATTGAATACAGTCTTACAGCAGTTTATATCCAAAGATTTCTACCTGGTTTTCAAATGTTCAAAACATACAAGTAAAAGAACAAGCATAAATCCAGCAAACTGGCGCCATGGCACAGTGGTCAGACTATACCTGATCTTTACTGCACATTCACACTGATTTGTTTGTGTGGTGGTTATACAACATTGAGCATTCACCCTGATTCTCTTGTAAAGTGCTTACAAGTCTTCCCATTAGTCATTCATTCATGGTTAAAAATGAGGTTTTAAATATCTAAGGCATTTCAAACTTCTTGATAGTCTTAGATATTAAAATGTCTTAAATATTAGGAGAAAATGTGCAGAAAAGTGCCGATGAATTTTAGTGGGGACTAAAACAATTTTGAACCAGTGCAAAAATGTGGCAAACTCAGTTTAAGACTGGGGGTGGGAGGAGGAATGGAGAGAAAGAGAAATGGATAGGTTTGACCATCCTCAGCTCTATGTCTGCAGCCGCCACCAAACTGTAGAGACGTCACCGCACCCAAGGGCTCCTAAAGGAAGCAGCACCCCTTTGAAAGTCAGCGCTGTGTTGTTGCATATCAGGGCTGCCTGTCTTTAAAACAGACTCCAGGTACACTCAAACAGAAACGGTTCAAAGTACATTACAGCAGACAGAGCCCTGCTTACTCCGAGCCCTCCAGGCCCACATGGGCTTCCACATCCCACTTGTCTCTACAGGAAGTTTCCTCTTCAAGTACTTTGCCCTGAGCCAGGAACCAACGTATATCGGAGCTGATAATCTGAAGGAAGCCAAACTGCTGCTGAAGATTCGGAGTCTGCTAGCTCTTGGGCCAATATTCGAGATTAGTTGCTCCTGCTTCTAATGTGAGACCCGTTCAGAGCTGTCCGTGGTGCTGATCACTTCCTTGCTCTGATACAGTGGTACCTCGGCTTCAGATTACATATGCTTCAGGTTACAGGCTCCGCTAACCCAGAAATAGTACCTCGGGTTAAGAACTTTGCTTCAGGATGAGAACAGAAATCGTGCTCCGGCGGCATGGCAGCAGCAGGAGGCCCCATTAGCTAAAGTGGTGCTTCAGGTGAAGAACAGTTTCAGGTTAAGAAGAGACCTCCGGAACAAATTAAGTACTTAACCCGAGGAACCACTGTAGTTATCTTTTGGGGAAGGTGAAACTAGAAAAGAGGTTCGGTGTAATGGCATTAACTTTAGAGACAAGCCGTCGGCCATGTAATTCCTGCTTTGGTGGTGTTGGAGAATATCTCAGGTGTTTATTATGTGCAGATGGGTACACCAACAAAAACAAGAAGAAAATTGGTTCCTGTGTAGGTTCAAGACCCATGTCGACAAACAATTCCTGCATTGCATGGGGCTGCACTAGATGATGCTTGCGGTCCCTTCCAACTCTACAATTCTATGATTCCATGATTCTATGCTTCAGGGTGAGACCCTGCTAGGGTGGAAGGCGAGAATCAGAAAGGAGATGGCTGTTCAGCATTCCAGGCTTGTAGGTTCCCTTCCCTCACCCTCAATCCACTTGTGAAGTGGATTTAATGAGTATTGTTGTAGGTTTTAGGGAAGGGGTCATCCTGCATGATGCCCTGAGTCCCTTCTAATCCCTGGGGTCCTGCACCCAGAAAGGGTCAAAATCAGCTATAGGATTCTATCGCTGAACTGGGCAATTTAAGACAAGTGTGCTTACCCCTTCATTGGGCAGGCATTGTTGTGGACTGGCATTGTCCCCTCTTTCACGATCCCATGGCAGTACAGGGTGGGAGGCCTGGTTGGCATGTGTGGCCTGCAAACTTCTGCACACTGCCCAGGTTGTAGCCTGCCTGCAAATGAGCCAATCTTAGCCAGGCTACCGTGCAGGACCTTCCCAGGGGTGGGGTCAACTGTGCCAGCAGGCATCGCTTTAGTCCGCACTCGGAGAATAAATATAGGGCCTGCCCAGGCATCCTCACCCAGTTTGCTGTTGGCCACCTAAACATAACCAAAGAAGTTGTTCTGTGCCATAGGGCAAATGTCTGGGCCTTTCTTCTTCCCACCTGGCTTGGAAAGCAAGCAAGAGGAGTGAAATTGTGTATGAGCTGAGCAAAAGTCAGGCTTGCCAGCTGAGACAAGCTTGCTCTGTGTGGTGCTTTCTGCCTCCGCTAGAAATCTAATGGGGAAGCAGGATTTATCAGGGTGTTGAAGCTGTGAGCCCCTCCATCTTAAGCTTGGCTTTCATATGTGTGTAAATAAAACCATCTACCCCAGGCTCCCTCAACCTCGGCCCTCCAGATGTTTTGAGACTACAGTTCCCATCATCCTTGACCACTGGTCCTGCTAGCTAGGGATCATGGGAGTTGTAGGCCAGAAACATCTGGAGGGCCGACGTTGAGGAAGCCTGATCTATCCTAAGGGCTAACTAGTGTTCCTAACACATATCTAGTGCGATGTGTGGGCATTTTGTGATATTATTATTATTTGCTTTTTTGGTGGATTGCTTGCATTTGTTGCATCTTCCTTTTCTATTAATATGCTGTTCACCGCCTTTGGGCTAAAAGAAGAAGTAGTGTTATATAAATAAAGCATAACATAACACATGACACTATATCTGCTAAAGCACTATCTGTCAGAGATCTGGCAGCTGTTGTGGCGTGAGAGGCAGCTTCTGTCATAATGATGTGAGCTGCAAACAGCTTTAGGTAAAGTGAACGAGACTGGACTGCCAGCTAATGAATGAACTCATTAACCTCTGTGACATCAGCAATAGATTGGCGTACGCGGTGGAATGGGGAGAGCCCGGGGAGCGGAATAACTGGAATAGGAGAACTTGCCACTTCCATGGGCAAGAGGAAATTGCTGGGCTTTCTGGAATCAAACGGAAGCCTTTAAGAAAGTGACATTTGTTGCACAACACTTCCACGACCCTCCATGTTTGTCTGCCCGTCGCCACGGCTTGAGGCAAAGAAGAAAACTGTTCTTAGGGAAGGTTGTGCAAGCTGATAGGCGCAGCTGGTTTATTATTTTAAGGACAGAGCCAAAGTGGCTTCCATGGGCAGCTACTCGGGCCCTGAAAGGGAATATGCCCAGTGCTCTTAGCAGTGCCAGTTGCCTGGGTCTAGTTGACATTTTAATTTCCCAGACAGCCTCAGTTTTATTCATTTATTTGGGCAATTCCTATACAGTGGACCTTTGAGTAACATAACTTTCAGGTTGAGAATGCAGGAAACCCGGAAGTGTATACTTCCGGGTTTCATTGCATGCACTTTGCGCATGCACAGAAGCACTCTGCGCACCATGCACATGCAAAGAAGTGCTCTATCATGCCGCTTTAGCTGAGATTCCTGCATTGCGGGGGGTTGGACTAGATGACCCTTGGGTCCCTTCTAAGATTCTATGATTCCAGGAAGAGGTGAAGCAGGTTGGCAAGTGAAATGTGAACAGTGACAAGTAGTGAAAGCACACACCCCTTCCCTCCCTCTGCTGCTTCTCCATTCCAAATCACAAAGTGCCCCTTCTTGAAACAAAATGGCCGCCTGCACTGGGTTATACTCATTTTTATGTAACGGGCTCTTAGGCCCTTCATCTAGCCTATATGGATGTAGGACCAAGTATAGCTGCAATTAAACGCACTTCAGCGAATGGCACCATTCCCAATTTAAAACCGTTATGTAATGCTAATTGCCGTGTTGTTTCCGAGTGGGTGGCAAAATGGAAGATAACATAAAGAATACAAAGCCATGCGGAGTTTTTTTCTCTCTCTCCATAATAAAAAACCCCCATAGCACTAAAGCGTTCAGACTTGCCCCCTTTTTTTACAGCAACAATAAAGAAGCCTTGTAATTCATATTTTGTTAGAAAATGGCCTATACACTTAGTTGCCATGGTTACTTGGTACAGCTCTGTAGATGCTGTTGTATACGGGCAATCAAGCTTCGGGTACAAGTGTTAAAATTTCTAGGGCAGCGATCGGGAGACAAAGGAGACCTACAAATTTGTTTCCTGCGAGCCACAAACCTTATTGTCAAAACAGCCACAGGCCAATGCGGTGGGGTGACTATAATGCTCTCTTTGAACTAGAGGGATCTCGAATTTATGAATCTGCATTTAACCATAGAACTGACAGGCTGACTTGGAGAAAGGCAAGCAAGTCTCTGGGCACACGCAGAGTGCTTTCCCCCCCGATAACAGTAATGCTGGTTTTCTGGAGCAACTTTGAACTTGCAAAATTTTCAGACATTTCTCTGCTACTTTACATTGCCTGGCTGGCGCCCTTAAATTCTGGTAATGCTTCTTGCTTGCCTGAATGGAGGATACAGAGGGGTTCGTTTGTAGAAACTAGTCTACTGTACAGGTGTAATATATATATATATGCATTGCTCCACCCACTTTTGCCTCTGACCCCGCCCACCACCGCATAGCTGTCAAGCGTCCCTTATTTGGCAGGACAGTCCCTTATCCCAGCACCATGTCCCGCTGCTGTCCCTTATTGATGATGTCCCTTAAATAAGCTACTGAAGGTAATGGGGCCCTTTCTATGTCCAGCTGTCCTTTGTCAACAACAAATTGTTGCTGTTTTTTTGTGTGTTGAATATATGCTATATGGTAATTTATGGACCTAATAGGTATCTAAAGCCATTTGCATGCAACAAAATATGTATTTTATCAAAGTAATTGTTGATCCCTTATTTTGGCTGCTGATCCCTTATTTTTGAGGCTGCTGGTCCCTTATTTTCAAATCTGTAAGTTGACAGCTATGCACCACTGGCATGTGGTTCCTGGAAGCTTGCCTAGAAATGAATGCAAGACTGGACAAGGTTCTCCAACCACACACCAGTGGTGGGCAGGGCCAGAGTCAAAAGTAGGTGGAGCTATAAAAGAGTCTCCCCTCCTTTTAGTATCCAGTCTGTTTCTCTATCTAGCCCAGAATACCCTCCTTCTTGAACAGACAGCAACTCTCCAGGTCTGTCTAGATCTAGGTTGAACACCTCTGCCCTATCACGAAATTCAAACCCATTGTCCACAGACTGTGCAGTCTGCTGAAACTTTGGAATTCCCTGCATGTTGGCATCAGTCGGTTAGTCCTACGTATGTTGGCACCCATCAGTCTCGAGAGGCAATGGAGTGCGCCTCTGGGGGTGAAGTCAAACTGCTGCAGAACCACTGTGGCTGCTGTGACAGAGACCAGTAACTCACAACTGCATGAACAGCAATGACGTTACCTCTCTGGGGTGCAAGCCTGGGCGGCGTGTCTGGAGGTCCTGGGCTGCCCAGATGACAAGAATTCACTGTATTCTTTTCGGCATCTGCTTAGAACATGTTTGTTTAGGCAAGCCTAACATATATGAGTTACATGGGTTATGCCTCTTTCGCATCACCTATCTAGTTTGATAATGTTTCGAACGTTTTTAAAACACCTGTTCTTTATGGAGGCTTTTAATGTCTTATTTCGTATTTCTGTCAACCATTTAGAGGTTTCTTTACAACAAAGTGGGATATAAATGTTTGTTAAATGGATACAACAAATGGTTTGAATCCAGACTTAACGAGCCTCAAAGCGACGTGGTTCCAGATTTGTCACTTGTGTTGAAATACTATCTTTTGTACTGCAGCGGTGACCAGAGGGACCGAACAACACAACAGGAGCAAGGCTATAATCACCACCCTCATCACCATGGCCGTCACTCACCAAATCCATCATCACCTTCAATCTCATTGTCATCCTCATCACCAGTTTCTCACATGCATACTGTATAAGGTAGTCCTACCTTGATCCTTTATACATCCAGAGAGAGAGGTTGGGTTGGGTTGGGTTGTAAGAATAACAATACCACATTTTTCACAAGCCTGGGACATCATCACCACGTTCTGTGGCCAAGATTTTTGTAACTCCCTTTGCATAGGGACCAGGGAATTGGTATTTTGAAAGAGAAGAAGATGGGGATGATCCAAAAGAAGCAGTGAGGTTCCTCTGGCCCAGAGTCTAAATGTGGCCCTCAAGATTCCCTCCAGGCCATATTCCTGGAGAGCCTTCTCTCCTCCCTGCCCTGCCTCACATTCCCCTTGAGTGCTTTTGCCTGGCTGCAGTGCATCCTTGAACCCTGAAAATATCTTTGGCTTGCCTGGAATGAGAACAGAAAGGGGTTTGTGAGTGTGTCTAGAAGTTAGCCCACTGTTCACAGGTAACGTTTTCATTAATTGCTCCTCCCACTTTTTCCTCTGATCCTGCCCAGCACTGCCATATGGCCCCCAGAAAGTTTTACAAAATTCAATGTGGTCCTCAGGTTGGGAAGAGGTTCCCCATCCCTATGCTGAAACATTACAGCACCCCATTATTCTCTCCACCCCATCTTTTTTTGAACCTCTATTTTTTTTAGAAAGTCAAATTCCTGTAGATCTTGCAGAGAGGCACGGAGACCCTATGAATCTTCAGCTAAGTCAGTATGCGTTCGTATTACTGCATCAGACTCTGGCGTCTTCTGCTATTTGTTTTTCAGCAGCCGATGAAGTCATTTCTCTTACTTCATTTGCCATCACTTGGGCTCACTGCCTGGTGGTCAGAAAAAAGGCTGCAGCAGCTTCATGTGCAACTCACCCCAATTCAACCTCAGTGCGTTTGTGAAAAAGGGCTGCATCCATAAATGAGGACATTAAGGACCAGGCCTTGAATCAATAGGATGAGGAAGAGTGGAGCTCCTACAAGGGTTAAATGTTTAGGTCACTGCTGCTTGCTTCTTTATGGCATTTTCCACCCTCTGTATCATTTATCCAAGTTTACACTGCAAAGAGAATAGTAGCAAGATATACAATAAAATAATACCAGGAGGCACCATGCCTTTGAATGCCAGTGGCTGGGACCCATGAGTCCTGTTTTCAGACTTTCCAGGGGTGACCTGTGGTGTGAACAGGATTCTGAACCAGATGGTCCTTTGGTCTGATCCAGAAGGGCATTTCTCATGTCCTAAGTGGCAGACCACAAGGGAGAGCAAAGTGATCAAGGAGATAGAGCAACTCCCATGAGAAAAAGTTGCAACATTTGGGAGTGGGGGTGTTTTTTTAGTAAGAAGTGACATGATAGAAGTGCGCAATATTATGCAATGTGGATAAGGACAAACCTCTCTCATTCTAGAACTTATGGGTGTCCAATGGTCAGGTTAAAGACACCATACATAGTTGAACTATGGAATTCACTCTCCCACAGGAGAGCATGGTGGTCACCAACTTGAATGGTTTAAATAGAGGAGTCGGCAGATTCATGGAGGATGAGGCTAAAAATGGCTACTATTCCTTTTGGCCATGTTCTTTCTCCACTGTCAGAGGCAACATGCCTCTGAATGCTGGGAATCACAAGTGGCAAGAGTCGTGTCTTCTTTGCGAGCTTCCCATAGGCGCCTGGTTGACCATTGCTGAACTAATTGGGTCATTGGTTGGATCCAACAATAAATAACACAGTTAAATATCAGCAGTGGAAACTTATTTATTTATTACATATATATACCACCTTTACCTTCCAAGGAACTCAAGGTGGGGTACATGGTTCTCCTCCTCCTCATTTCATTCTCGCAACATCGCTGAGAGGTAGGTTAGGCTAAGAGATAGCAACTGGCCCAAGGTCACCCAGTGAGCTTCATGGCTGATTGGGAACTCGAACCCTGCCCTCCCAGGTCCTCCCAGGTTATAACACTATAACCATTACTCCACCCGCTTCCTGAAGAGAGCATCAAGGGGATGTTCTTCTGGTCCAGAGCCAAGCACACCATTTCCTTTCTGTCCATTCCCCTTGGGTGTACTGACTGCCCTGGGAAGTAGGTGCTGGGAAGGATGAAGTCTCTGGTGTAGAGGCTGCTTGACCCTTAAAGGAATTTGTTCAGGGGTTGCTATGCTTGGGGGTCCCAGTTTGGGGGTGTCTGACTCAAGATTCTCCTCCTCCTCCTCCTCCTCCTCCTCCTTCTTCTTCTTCTTCTTGTCACTTTACTCACAAAAGTGATTCAAAGAGCCTTGCAACACAATACGTCCCAGTGGTTGGGACTCAGGCTTAGTGTTGAGAACCTTGGTCTGAGTTATGGAATTTGCTACCACAATTCTGAACCACAATGTGTGGTGGAGTAAAAGGGGATCAGAACATTTCATGGAGGTTAAGGCTATCAGTAGCCACCAACCCTGATGGCTGTGCTCTGAATGAAAGTCACTAGGGGTGATGACTGGAAGAGTCATCATCCTGCTCATGGGATTCCCATAGTTATATAGTTGGCCCCTGTGAGAACAGAACGCTGGATCAAATGGGCCTCTGCTTTGATCCAGCAGGACTCCTCTTGTATTTTTTTATTCACATTCTTATGGGTTCATCATTTCTGGGGCTTGTGCCACTGGTTTATCTGGCCACTTGTCCTCTGTGTCTGATTGCAGGGCTGCTGCCCAGGATTAGGTTCATGATATGGTACTCTCAGCCAAGTGTGTGAGCTGGTTAAATAAAGGAAACCCAAGATCTTACTGTATCTGTGTGACAAGGATGAAGCACCCCCTACAGCAGCTTCCTTCTCCAGCCACAGCTCTTGTTTGGCCAGGGTCCCCTTGCTATTCCCAAGGACGCATGCCAATAATTCTCTTCAATGATTCACAGCAGCCCCGTCCTCACAGAGAGTCTGCTCCTTTTATTTATCTTTGCAGCGATGGCTGGGCAGACAGATACGATGTGACAGAAGGATACCAGCGCGAGGCTGTTGGCGGAATAACAATCAAGCTTCAGTCTCCGGATGTGAAATGGTTTGATGATTATTACCTGCAGCTTCAGCCAGAAACCAACCACCGAAACCCGTGGTTTCAGGAATTTTGGCAACACCGTTTCCAGTGCCGACTGAAGGGATCCCCTCAGGAGAATATGAAATTCAATAAGACCTGCAGCAGTAAGCATCTTTATTCTTACATGTCTGTTTATTTGAAACCAATGAAGTCCAAGCTGTTAATTGCTTCTGGGATTATGGGAACTGGAGGAATCAATGTCGGGATGAAGGTATGGTGATGTTAAGTGTCTTTTGTGCCAATGAGCTGGGGGCAGACTCAAACAACCGTTTCATGTGGTAACGAAAAGGTTGAGCATAGTTTCTATTCTATTATTTTTCTATATTCCGGAATTTGGTTTTGTTTTGTGGCAGTTGTTTTAATTTTATTTTATCTTGTTACACACCACTTTGATGGCCTCAGGCTGTGCAGCATTTTACTAATTTGTAAAATAAACTTATAAATATAAATAAAGAGTAGTATCAGTCATATACTTTTCCGCTCTTCCAGCAGCAGAGATTATTTCATTTGTAACTTAAGGGTTAGCTCTGATACTTTCAAAGAGTCAGCTAGCCAAGAGGGGTATGGGCGGAAGTGTTGCTCAGCAACCAGAGTCACATGATGTTCACTGAGGTAGCACATGCTCTGATTGGCTATGTAGTTCAGAGGGAGTTTCCCTCTGTATATTTTAGTTGATTTTTCCCCCTCCTATGTACAAGGCCTGAACTAAGAAAGACAAAACCTCTCTGTTCCCTTCTTCTCAAATTGCACACTGTTTTCAGTTTGCTCGGTAAAGGGTCAACAGGACTTTTCTCGGAGGACTTCATTTGCATTATTTAAGTGACTTTGCTAACGGTGATAAATATAACAGAGCAGTAAATGTCAAGCCCCTATGAGCCAGGGTCATGTTTAACAACTCACCTGCTAGCATTAGGTGACTAGGAATTTCCTGCAGGTGAGTGAGTGGGGCAGGCGCAGAGGGACCGATTGCCCCATCTTCCCCTGCCAGCCTGCTTGGTTTCTGTGTCATCTGCAGAAGACAATCTTCTTGCGTTCTTCTGTTAAAGAGTGAAGACAATCGAAGCTGGCGTGCACACACACTCCACAATACACCTCACTTGAGATGGAATATTTATTTTTATGATAATAGAATGCAGGAAACCATCTTCTTGTTGTTGTTGTTTAGTCGTTTAGTCGTGTTCGACTCTTCATGACCCCATGGACCAGAGCACGCCAGGCACTCCTGTCTTCCACTGCCTCCCGCAGTTTGGTCAAACTCATGCTGGTAGCTTCAAGAACACTATCCAACCATCTCGTCCTCTGTCGTCCCCTTCTCCTTGTGCCCTCCATCTTTCCCAACATCAGGGTCTTTTCCAGGGAGTCTTCTCTTCTCATGAGGTGGCCAAAGTATTGGAGCCTCAGCTTCAGGATCTGTCCTTCCAGTGAGCACTCAGGGCTGATTTCCTTAAGAATGGATAGGTTTGATCTTCTTGCAGTCCATGGGACTCTCAAGAGTCTCCACCAGCACCATAATTCAAAAGCATCCATTCTTCGGCGATCAGCCTTCTTTATGGTCCAGCTCTCACTTCCATACATCACTACTGGGAAAACCATCTTATCCTGAGTCAAACCATTGACCCAGCTAACCTGGGGTTGTATATATTGACAGTGGGTCTCCAAGGGTTCAGACAAGGGGCATTCCTGGCCCTGCCTGGAGATGCTGAGGATGGAACCTAAGACAGGCAAAACACGGGCTCTGTCACTGAGTTACGGCCCTTCCCCAGTTGTATACAGCCTGTGACTCACTCAGTCAAATCCAGACCATTTGTTATGCCTGCTAGTCCACTTGCAAGCTGGGTAGATCTCCCGGTGTCATTGTAGGCTTGCGAGTGTAGCAACAGGGAGCTTCTCCAGCAGCAGCATGTATTCTCTTGCCCTTCATCCGGGGTGAAGCTAACATGGAAACATGCAGCCTCTTTCTTGTTGGAAGTTTTAGCCGTCCTTAATTCAAACACTTGCTGCTGCCTCTGCTAAGTGCATTGATTTTCTGCCCAGTCAAAGCGTTACAGAGAAGGAGAAGTGTTCAGAGTTATCCACCTTGATTCTCAATGCTTTCGGCTCCGTGTCAGAGGAGAAGTCGGGTGAGGCATATGGAGTCCCAAAGAAACAGATAAAAACAGCAACGCTTAGTGCCATGGGAGGAAGTAAAGGAAGGGACTCTGTGCCATCATTAGGATGGAGAAATGAACATGGGTGCATTTAATGGGGTCTGCTGATTTTAAAGGATCAAACAGCACTTTGGAGAAGTTGGCCCTGTGTCCAGGACTGATGCAGTTAATCGATGATGTCTGTTACAGCAACTCAAAAAAAGAGATATTAAAGGTCTTTCTTTTGTGCTTCCCACAGACATCTTTATTAATATATAGTGGTACCTCAGGTTAAGTACTTAATTCGTTCCAGAGGTCCGTATTTAACCTGAAACTGTTCTTAACCTGAAGCACTACTTTAGCTAATGGGGCCTCCTGCTGCTGCCGCACTGGTGAAGCACAATTTCTGTTCTCATCCTGAAGTAGAGTTCTTAACCTGAAGTACTATTTCTGGGTTAGCGGAGTCTGTAACCTGAAGCGTATGTAACTTGAAGTGTATGTAACCTGAGGTACCACTGTATAATCTTTTTTTTATTCAGTTTTACACTACACATTTAAATTCAAACATTAGACATAATCATCAACATTTAGGATTCCCTAAATCCTTAGACTTCCCTCCACTCTTCCGTGGCTTCCATTTTCAATCTTTTTCAACTGCATCTTTTATTTTCTCTATTTTTCTTAATCCATTTTTACCTTAGTTTTTAGTACAAGCGTTACTCAAATCCTGCCCAAGTATTTAGCTGTTTACAGTGTTCTCTTAGGTAATTTGTAATTTTTTTTCCATTCCTTATTAAAGTTTCTCTCTTCCTGGTTTCTGATTTTCCCAGTCATTTTCGCCATTTCGGCGTAGTCCATCATCTTCATCAGCCATTCTGGTTGGGACTTTATCTTCTTTCCATCTCTGGCTCAGTAGTATCCACACTGCTGTCCTCACATACATAAATAATCATTTCTGCTCCTTTGGTATTTCTGCACCTAAAATTCTTAGTAAGAAAGCTTCTGGCTTTTTCACAAACATTATTTTAAACATTTTTTTTCAACCCATTGTATATCGTTTCCCAGAATGCTTTTGTTCTCTTGCACGTCCACCCACAGACATCTTATTGACCGCTGTGAGAACAGGATGCTGGAATAGATTGGCCTTTGGTCTGATTTTGCAGGGCACTTGCTCTTACATTCCTAACTTTGCTAGGACTACTGAAACAGTGGCCAGCAGTGTGTCTAACCCCATGAATCTTCTCCAGTACAGACTTCCAACCTTACAACTGTGAATGGATACAGTGGTACCTCAGGTTACAGATGCTTCAGGTTACAGACGCTTTAGGTTACAGACTCCGCTAACCCAGAAATAGTACCTTGGGTTAAGAACTTTGCTTCAGGATGAGAGCAGAAATCATGCGGTGGCAGCAGGAGGCCCCATTAGCTAAAGTGGTACCTCAGGTTAAGAACAGTTTCAGGTTAAGAACGGACCTCCAGAACGAATTAAGTTCTTAACCCGAGGTACCACTGTACAAGACTATTCCCAGCAGGGATTGTGCTGGCAAAACAGTAGCCAGCAGGATTATAATCTCCACTCACAGAGAGTGGAAGGTTCAGTCCTGCTTTCTGCAGTGTGCTTGGGAGAAGTGGAAAGCAGGTGCAGTGTCTCGTTGTTTTTCCCTTTTAAATTAACCTTTTAATTTCATTTGATTGATTAACCTTTTAAAACCTTGATTGAACATGAGGTCTGGCCCTTGGATTGATTCGGGAGGCAGAGGTTGGCCCAGGCCAATCAGAAGTCCTGGATTGGGTCCTGAATCCAATCCAGTGGGTGGGGGGGGAGCATACAGAGCCATTACAATTATTTAGGTAAACATAAACCACCACTCGCAGGTGGTATCTGGTGTACCATTCAAGACAGTATCACAATTTAAGCAGCATAATAGCTCTGCAAGAATGGCACAAGAGGCAGCTTCTCAAAGAGCTCGTAACCAGAAGAATCAAATTAAGAAGCAGAATGTACCTGTGGAGAAAAGGAAAACACTGAATACAGGTAGCGAAGGATGTACCTGCTAGTATTAGGTGACTAGGAATTCCCTGTAAATGAATGAGTGGGACAATCAAGGAGGGACAGATTGCCACATCTTCCCAGATCCTCCTTGTGGACTTTTTGTAGGCTTCTGATTGGCGACTGTGAGGTGATGGACTAGATGGGCCTTTGACCTGCTTGAAGAAGCCTTCTGCTTTGCTCCCCTTTGGTCAAATCCACAATAATATTTTTCAAGTCAGGTTTGTCCCCCCCCCCCACTCCGGTTCTCCACATTCTGTGGGCTGAGAGATCAACCTAGTTTTGAAAAGCACAGGTTTGTAGCTCAGCTGAATCCCTGGTAGTGGTTGGTTTCTGTAAAGTGTGGAAACAGGTCCATTTCAATTTAACTCTTATTCACTTGAGCTTGAATTGTCTGCCTAGAAAACTATCACCAGGCCATCTGCAAAATTACACAGCACAAATCCCAGTAGATCAAAATCATCCGGCTCTTAAAAGAAAATTGAAGAGAACTGTAAGCAATAAAATAGATTTTTTTTCACGTGTTTTTTTAAAAAAACCTACCAATGTTGTTTCTGGTTCAAGTTAGATTTCTGTTAAACGACTAGTATAATTAATTACACAGTGCATGCACACTTAATTCTGGGGGTGAATACTTTGTTAAAAGTTTTGCATATTGCAACATAATTTACTGCTCAGCATTCCACTTAATTTCAATTAGAATGGATTTTCAGTGCAATCTATTCTCACAGCTATTATGCTGATTATTCTTAATTAGGAGGAGAAATTACCAGAACAAAAAGGTAATATGCCGTTTCCTTCCTCCCTCCCTCCCTCCCTCCCTGAAGGTTTCAAATTTTCCTTGGGTAACAAATGTCCCCTTCTGTCGGGGGGGGGGGGGGACAGACAGCTTGAATTGCTTCCACATCAGGGGTTGCTCAGAGTACACCTGTTGAAATCAAGGGGCCTAAATTAGTCATGGCTATTAAATGGGTCTACTCTGAGTAAAAGCTAGTTGACTACAACGATTAGGAAAGATGTGTAAACACTTGTTTTGTGACATTTGTATTTATTGCTTTATTGCATGTGTATCTTAATTTTCTCAAGGTAGCATGCCTACTCCTCCCCACATATTATCTTCACAACAACCCTGTGAGGTAGGTTAGGCTGATAAATGTTGACTAGTTCAAGGTTAAAGGTAAAGGTACCCCTGCCCGTACGGGCCAGTCGTGTCCGACTCTAGGGTTGTGCGCCCATCTCACTTAAGAGGCCGGGGGCCAGCGCTGTCCGGAGACACTTCTGGGTCACGTGGCCAGCGTGACAAAGCTGCTCTGGCGAGCCGGCACCAGCGCAGCACACGGAAACGCCGTTTACCTTCCCGCTATAAAGCGGTACCTATTTATCTACTTGCACTTAGGGGTGCTTTCGAACTGCTAGGTGGGCAGGAGCTGGGACTGAAAGATGGGAGCTCACCCCGCCGCGGGGATTCAAACCGCCGACCATGCGATTGGCAAGCCCTAGGCGCTGAGGTTTTACCCACGTTCAAGGTTACCCAGGGGGAAATTTGAACTCTGGTCTCCCAAGTCATAGCCCAACATTCTTATCACTACAGCATGTTCTATGTACCTTCTCAATTTTTAATTTGCAACAACCCTGTGAGGATTATTAAACAAAAAGTCAGTAGGGCGCATTTGAGTGTGATGACTGTATTAGCTGTTATCAGTCCCTTGATTTGTAGGTGCCTCCTGTCCCTTTAAATAGCTATGTCAAGAGGGGGGTGTTTGAATCTCACAGCTTCCCCATCAAGGCTTAAACAGTGCCACCTCCCTTCCAGGGCCATGACTCAGTGACAGATCACATGCACAAGATGGAGCAAGATTGTTTTCTCCTGCTCTAGAGGCTAGGAATCGAACCAATGGCTTCAAGTTACAAGGAGATTCCGAGTAAACATCGGGAAAAGCTTTCTGACATTAAGAGCTGCTCAATAGTGGAACAAGCTCCCTTGGGAGGTGGTGGACTTTCCCTGGACAGTGGATGGCCATCTGTCATGGATGCATTAGCTAAGATTCCATAATCAATAAACACACAAGACGTAACCGGCTGTACTTTTGAATAAGGTATACTATTCATTGTATCAAATTGTAGATTCCAAAGGAAGTCTCATAAAGATCAACAAAAAAGCAGAAGACCCAGTGGATCACTTCATTCTCTAGTCAGTTCATGCATAAGGGCCATACATGTATGTGTCTATTCCACCTGTCTGTTCATAGAGTCCAATAATTCACCCGAAGGGTTGTTACAGTTCTGTTGAAATCTACAATTTGACATAATAATAATAATAATAATAATAATAATAATAATAATAATAATAATTTATTATTTGTACCCCGCCCATCTGGCTGGTTTCCCCAGCCACTCTGGGCGGCTTCCACAAAGACCAAAAATACACTAAGATGTCACACATTAAAAACTTCCCTGAACAGGGCTGCCTTAAGATGTCTTCTGAATGTCAGGTAGTTGTTTATCTTTTTGACATCTGATGGGAGGGCGTTCCACAGGGTGGGCGCCACTACCGAGAAGGCCCTCTGCCTGGTTCCCTGTAGCTTTGCTTCTCACAATGAGGGAACCGCCAGAAGGCCCTCGGCGCTGGATCTCAGTGTCTGGGCAGAACGATGGGGGTGGAGATGCTCCTTCAGGTATACTGGGCCGAGGCCGTTTAGAGTATACAATGAATAGTATACCTTCTTTTTTCAAAAGTATAGCCAGTTACGTCTTGTGTGTTTATTGAGTAAGTTTCACGTAAACATAGGTTTGTTGTTGCTTAGCTAAGATTCCTGCATTGCAGGGGGTTGGATGAGTTGACCCTCAAGGTCTTTTTCAACTCTACAACTTTATGATTCTATGCAGAAGGCGATAAGTTGAATCTCCAGCATCTTCAGGCAGGGCTAGGAATGTCCCATGCCTGGAACCCTTGGATGGCCAGCCACTGCCAGACAGTGTAGACAACCCTGAGTTTGCTGGACCAATGGCCTGACTCAGAGAACTCACCTTCCTATGCCTCCCTTCATATTGTGTATATGAAGTATTGCCTTACCATAGCAGCAATTGGAAGGTGGCTGTGTGGAACACTGCAGTACTCTTCATGGTTTATATATGAATGTCTTGATTTAAATTAACGTGCCTCCTACGTCTGTCTGTGCAAGCCGGCTTTCCATCGCAGAGCAACTGCAAAAGCCACTGACACCCTTTGCTAGTTTGAAAAAGCACTGCAGCAAAGGCACTCTTTGCAACCTTCCATAAAGCACATTAATGGCCTCTGTGTTTGTTGTTGTTGTTGTGTGTGTCTGTTTTAATGCCTCTTGGAAGATCGAGATGGCCTTCAGCAAAACACAAGCTGTTTCTGCTGCAGAGATTTTGCATCTCCCCCAAACAAAAGAGTGGGCAAATGACATGGTGAGATTTATATTCCAGCACTGCAGCCCTTGCTCAGTAGGATGAAGGTCTCCCACTCTTCCAAGATCAGCTGCATGATCACCTGCTCCCAAGATCACCTGCATGATGCCACCTCTATTCTTTCTTCCAACCCCGCAACCCCCACCTTTTGCATCAAGCCTTTGGCACAACAATCCACTACCTATGGCCTACTGCAGTCTTTCAGTTCCCATCAGCACTAACCAGGATGGCCAATGCTCAGGGATGATGGGATTTGTAGTCCAAAAAATCTGGGGGGTGCCAGATTGGAAAAGCTTGTCTTACTGTAATAAAGTTTAAGCACATGCAACATATTTCTCCCTTGGCCATTTCTCTCCTCATCCTCTGTGGTCTTCCCTGTGTCAACTAATAGCTATTCCCAATGTCCAAGGTGTACGTGACTTTTTTGTTTTGTACCTAAAATGGACATGCACAAAAGGGAAGGATCAGCAGGGCCAACAACAACAATTTATTTATATCCCGCCCTCCCCAGCCAAAGCCGGGCTCAGAGCGGCTAACAACAGTAAAATAATACAGCATTCTAAAATTAATTCATTATAAAATCAGTTCAAATCAAATTAATGGCAACCATTGGGCTAGAGTTCTGTGAAGAATTACCAAAGGAGGGGGTCAGGCTGTGCCTTGGCCAAAGGCCTGGTGGAACAGCTCTGTCTTGCAGGCCCTGTGGAAAGATGTCAAGTCCCGCAGGGCCCTAGTCTTTTGTGACAGAGCGTTCCACCAGATTGGAGCCACAGCCAAAAAAGCCCTGGCTCTGGTTGAGGCCAGCCTAACCTCTCTGTGGCCGGGGACCTCCAAGGTGTTTTTGTTTGAAGACCGTAAGGTCCTCCTTGGGACATACCAGGAGAGGCGGTCCTGTAGGTACGAGGGTCCTAGGCCATATAGGGCTTTAAAGGTTAAAACCGGCACCTTAAACCTGATCCTGTACTCCACCAGGAGCCAGTGCAGCTGGTATAGCACTGGGTGAATGTGATCCCGTAGTGAGGACCCCATAAGGGGTTATTTCCCACATTTTTATCCCGACAACAACCCAGTGGGGCTAAGAGATTGAGACTGGCCCAAGGTCACCTACTGAGCTTTATGACCAAATGGGGATTTGAAACCCGGTCTCCCAGCTCCTAGGCTGGCAGTCTGACAACTGCACCATGCAATACACGATTTTGTCAAGCAGTATTACCTAATGCAATGCATTTTGGAATGTTCATTTCTCCAATAGACACCTTTTTATGAGCACTTTATCCTAGCACATATTTTTGCAGTGGTGGACTTGGGGGTTCCAAATTTCAGCAGTGCTCTGTGCAACACCAAATTTCTGCATATGCACCCCCCCCACACACACCCCTCTCTCACCTTCCATTTTACATCATTGTTGTGGATCCCTCTTGACTCGGTGCTCTATGAGGGCGATTCAGTTGCTCTCCCCTAAATCCATCTCAGATTTTTGTGCACATTACTTCATTGGAGAACCGCATTGCAAAATTCAGAGATGTGAAATATTCACAAGATGGCTGAGTTTCAGTCAGCATCTTGTCTCAGAAAGTGAGAATTAAGTAGGCTTGCCCTTAAATGTGAACTGGGCCAAATCCCTCCCACCACCCTACCCCACATCAGAGCACATTGCAATAATCAAACTTTGAGGTTACCAATCCATGCATTTGAACACTGTGGTCAGGCTATCCCTGCCCAAGAATGGTTTTAGGAGCTGTAGCTCCTAAAAGGCACTCCTAGCCAATGAGATCCAAGCCCAAAAAGAGCAGGGGAAAGAGAATGCACTTGGGGGTTACCTGGCAACTGGCTCTAGAATGCTGAGCTGCATAAAGAGAACAGAAAGCATTTGAGGTTCTGTGAAAGGAGCATTTGACAAGGCTAGTTTCTGGAGCACTGCAAAAAAAAAAAAAATATGCTGAACAATAGCAGGGCAAGTTGCAAAGCAAGACACATGGGGGAATGGTGAGGTCTTGGAAGATAAATGAAGGGATGTCCTATATGTTATTAGTGCCACTGAGTAATAAATACACCCTGAATGTAATAGGAGAAGATATAAGAAGTCACTGGATGGCAGTTGCAGAAATACATATATATGCAGAGAAGCATGGATGGTAAGCAAACCCTCCAACAACCCTCCAAACTTTGTATCATTCTAGAGACAAATGGGAGTGCCTGATCTTAAATTATATTATGAAGCCTTTCAACTCAAAAAAAACAAGGCATATTATTAATGATACACTGAAGAACCTGTGGGTTCAAATGAAATTATTCTGCACCACCCCTTCAATTAATGCTCTGCCCTTGTAAAATCCTTCCTGAGCATGGATTGGGAAAAATACATGCTACATAATTGGCACTTTCTGAAACAACATTCAAACCAAAACACAGTCAGCCACCCATTGAAATCCATATTTCTGCAAGGTTTCCAGAATGCCTTCTAGTCCTGTTTTCCTAGATGAGTTTTAGCTGGCACAGCTCAAGAATGTGGACAAAATGCTCGGATTGGTGCAGGTGACCACATGTGCTCTTGGCACTTGACCTTCATAGCGGATAAAAATTGGTAAAGATGGGACAGCTGGTTGGGCCAGGGAGCCTTCTTGTGAGAGGGAGGAGTCCTGGCTTACTTAAAGAGAAGGCTTCTCTGGATCCAGAAAATGTAGTCTACTATTGAGGGTCACTGGGGACGCGGGTGGCGCTGTGGGTTAAACCACAGAGCCTAGGACTTGCTAATCAGAAGGTCAGCGGTTCGAATCCCTACAACGGGGTGAGCTCCTGTTGCTTGGTCCCTGCTCCTGCCCACCTAGCAGTTCGAAAGCACGTCAAAGTGCAAGTAGATAAATAGGTACCGCTCCAGCAGGAAGGTAAACAACATTTCCGTGCACTGCTCTGGTTCGCCAGAAGCGGCTTAGTCATGCTGGCCACATGACCCAGAAGCTGTACGCCCGCACCCTCGGCCAATAAAGCGAGATGAGCGCCGCAACCCCAGAGTCGGCCACAACAGGACCTAATGGTCAGGGGTCCCTTTACCTTTACCTTTACCTTTACCTTTACCTTTACCTTTACATTTACCTTTACCTTTATTGAGGGTCACTAATGTCCACATCCTGGGTAAGGTTCTTAAGCACGTGGTTGATAACCAAATCCTGACTCTCCTGGATGAGACTGGTTTTCTAGATCCATTTCAGTCAGGGTTTAGACCTGGTTTTGGCATGGAAATTACCGTGTATGATGAGCTGGCTGCCCTGTATGAGGGAGAGTGTGACCCTGTTGATTCTCCTTGGTCTCCAGGTGGCTATTGAATGATGCTTCCATTTGCTCTGCTAAGTTTTAAGTTATGGAGGCTCCAGCAAGCTGAACGTTGAAGAAAGGAACTCACCCAAAAATTGTCACATTCCCTCCCCCCCCCCAAAAAAAAAGCAAAGAAAGGGAGAAAATAGGGACATGTGGGAATATTTCACAAACTGATGCAGAGTTATATAAAGTGATGCTTTTTCAGGATGGCTGTGGGGCATGAATAGCTTCTTGGAAGAAGCACAAACCCAACACTTTCCTTTCCAGCTGAACACTATTTATTAACTTCCAGCGGAAGGTGTGGGTGAGTTCCCTTTAGAATGACTTATAATGGCCATTGTCCTAGAAGGTCCTTATGTGCTCAGCTGCTCCCACAGATTTCAACAAAAACTATTTGTGCTCAACACCTTTCAAGCCATGGCACGGAGAGAGTTCAGAAACACGTGCTTTGACATTGGCCTGCTCCTTCGGCAATCTCACAATATTTCGTCGTCATGGTGATATTTTTGGTTGCAGGGAAATCGCTTGGTCCTTCACAGCTAATATGCCAGGGAACATTTTCTTCCAACTGTTCTTTTTAACTAACGTCTTTTGTTGAGATGCCAGCAACTTGGTTTGCAGTCACTTATCGATGAAGCCCGTGGGATGACTTCCGTGAAAATAACAGTGCTTTGTCGCTGACCTTATTGAAGAGTTAATGTTTGTATCTGGTGTCAGAACTAGGTTCCCAAAAAAATTTTTTCCAGTGCCCTAAAAGGGGGTAGGGGCTCCTGTTGATATAAAATTAAAACTTAATTTTATTACCTTGAGCATGCTAACCATTGCAATGTGCTGTGCTTCTCAACAGGCAATTTGACGTTAGAAACACAACATGTCCAAGATTCCAAGATGGGCTTTGTGATTAACGCAATATACTCCATGGCTTACGGCCTGCATAACATGCAGATGGCACTTTGCCCAGGCTACGCGGGTCTTTGTGATGCTATGAAGCCCATTGATGGACGGAAACTCCTCGATGCTCTTATGAAGGCCAACTTCACTGGAGTTTCTGGAGATATGATCACATTCGACGAGAATGGAGACTCACCGGGACGGTACTGTTAAATAGCTATCAACCTGGAAAGCATGAAACGCCTTAATCGTTGCTCCGTGTCTTAATTGTAACTATTAGTATGTGTGCCTTGCTAAATGCCTATCCAGGCATCACTCCAGTGTGGTGTAGTGGTTAAGAGCGGTAGTCTCATAATCTGGTGAACCGGGTTCGCGTCTCCGCTCCTCCACATGCAGCTGCTGGGTGACCTTGGGCTAGTCACACTTCTCTGAAGTCTCCCAGCCCCACTCACCTCACAGAGTGTTTGTTGTGGGGGAGGAAGGGAAAGGAGAATGTTAGCCGCTTTGAGACTCCTTCGGGTAGTGATAAAGCGGGATATCAAATCCAAACTCTTCTTCCACTGTCTAATGAGAAGCAGGGGTCCCGTACCAATGTCCATATGTGTGCTGTTCAACCTGCAATGTGGAAACATCTGTGAATGGGCATTATCCACATATTAAGCTGAACGTGATGGGTATCTCTCATGCAGAAGCAGCTTCCTGAGAGGGACAGAGCTTCTGTGCTATCTTCCCAGCAGGTGGATCACCCATGCTTACTGGGAGGGAGAGGGTGAAGCAGTGGGAAGGTCAGCAAAGTGTAAATGCACCAGCAGGAGTGCCAGATTGGCTCCATTTCCACCACACCAACCTCCCCACTGCCTTACCCCTTCCCCTCTTCCTTCCAGTAAGCAGCACCCACTGGGAAGCTAGCCTGGTGAATTGCTTCTGCCTCCATGTGAATGAGAGCCCTGCAAATACCTTTTTAAACACACCATGGCTTTACCATGGATTGGACGGGCTGATTTATGCAGAAGTCTAAATGATACTTTATTCTCATACTATTCTGGATTCATTTGAATTAGCTGGTTGGCAGAGAACCTCCGTCAGCGAGTGCTTTTGATCACTTGAAGCGAGCGTCAAAAGACTTAAGCTTTTTTTCCTTGGCAGGCAGTCAACTAATTTCTCTCCTTCTCTCTGTCTGACTTTCTCTTCCCTCTGAATGCCCAGGAAAAAAAGGTCTCACCTCTATTATATATTATCCTCAGCAGGAAAATTATACTTTGGGTCACATAAGTTGTGTGTGCGGGGAAATATATATCAGTATTTCAGGGCTTCTGAGAATCACATCATTTTCAGTGTGGAAGTTTTCAAGTGAAACTTACACTGTCTAATACGCCACCTTTCAGTTGGTGATGCAAATAATAGGCAAAAACTCAGCCCCAACGACACCTGCCTAAACCGTCAATTATTTGGAAAAATCGCACATTCAAATTACACTTTAATAAACCCTTTTAAAGGCCTGTGGTCTCTGAAGCTTATAAAAGGACTAGGAGGATCCATGCAGGTGAGAAAACACAGTGGCTCTTAGCCAAGTCTCTGCAGTGTGGAGTGTGGACCTCTTACTCATGGTCAGAGAGAAATGATGCTATGATGATCAGCATATGGGAAGATGAGTAAACTCAACAGGTGAAAGGGCAATGCCATGTCCTTCTCCATGGTTGATGATGCTCTGCTTTCCCCTGAGCAGTGATCCAGAATGACCAGGAACTTACACAGATAGGGCAAGGGGATCGCAAAGATCACATTGGTTTAGGGTAGGATGTGGGATCTCAGTGGGGTTCTGCTCACAGGAACTCTGGATCCAGCCATTAACTTCAGGGGAAGGGTGGTGGCTCAGTGGTAGAGCAGATGACCATCCCAGGTTCAATTCCCAGCATCTCCAGGAAGAGCCAGGAGAAACCCCTTTCTGAAGCTGGAGAGCTGCTGACTTCGATGTAGGCATCATTGAAGTAGATGGACCAGTGGTCTGGCTCAGAATAAGGCAGCCTCTTAAATTCCTGTGTAATGCCTGACAGCATTTCAGGGTTGCATGAATCACAGAACACCATAGAATGCTATTGGATCTTTTTTTTTTTGAAAAATAGGCATGCATCATTAATGCAGCATACCTTTATCAGAATTTGTAACCCAATGTAATATTTCAAGTTTTTAAACAATGCACAGCATGCTTCTATTATGAAGCAGATACATTTTAGCCCTGTTTAGTATAGTCATATTTAACTTTGCGTTGTTTCTGTTGGGAATTTATATTTCCTTGTCTGGATTGCGTATGCCATTATGTATTTTGGCTTTTTAATTGTTGATCTCAATATGCAGCATACCTGTGACACAATATGCTGTGGTTGTATCTGACCAAGGCCAACTGAGAGTAGACTCATCAAACTTCTAAGTAGGACTTAGTCAGATACAACCCAATGGGTAGCATTGCACTACATTTTACTCTGAGTAGGCTCATTGAAAGTAATGGACCTCAGGCGGCAAAATGTCTTGGGCTGGTCCAGTCTTAAGGATCCTCTTCTATATTTGCATACTGTTCTCTGGGACCAGGTTAATTTTGACTCCCAGCCTGAAACCCTGAACAGCTGCTGCCAAACAGTGTGGACAATACTTAGCTAAATGGTCTGAGTCTTTATAAGGCAGGTCCTTATATGGCTGTCCTCAGCTCTGTGTTAAACTCAACTGCATGATTTGTCCCTTTTGTTCGAAAGGTACGAGATCATGAACTTTAAGAAAATGGGAAAGGACTACTTTGACTATATCAACGTTGGAAGTTGGGACAACGGCGAACTGAAAATGGACGACAACGAAATTTGGGCCCATAAAAATTCTGCCATCAGATCTGTCTGCAGCGAGCCATGTGAGAAAGGAGAGATCAAGGTAAATGAAGGTCCTTTTGAGTTCACGATGCGCTCAGGGCTTCTGGCTCCCAACCAAAGCTGGGCCCCAGCTTTTGGCAAGCGTTGAAAGCTAATCTGAAAATGGGTGAGTAGTTTTAGCTCAAGGGAAGTGTTGGCTGATCATACGGAAATAGCATCCATAAATAGCTTCAGCCCATTTGGTAAAATATATGTACAGAAGAGAGGTGTATAAAATGTGAACCGGGGGCCGGAGGCAGGTTAATTTTCTTTAAAAAATTGCATAAAGCAAAATATTTTTGCAGACATTGAAATGTTGATGCGTGTTCTTCTTAGGTTATCCGCAAAGGTGAAGTCAGTTGTTGTTGGACTTGCACACGGTGTAAAGAGAACGAATTTGTCTTCGATGAATACACATGCACAGCTTGCGAGTTGGGTTCTTGGCCCAACCATGAGCTCACTGGTATGTATATTATGACCTTACGAATGGGACCTGCAACTGGGGTGGGATTGCTCTTTAATTCACAATAATTCACAAAACAATATGTGGACAGAAGCTCATCTACCCACTGAAATCCACACCTTCCTGAGTTATGCAACGCCCCTTTCTCCAGCCAAAAACTGTATACAAAAATGTGCATATTAGGGGAAAGTGTGTGTGGAAATGCACATATTGCTGAAAATAGCAAAGAGGAAGGTGTTCTGCTAGGGAAAATTGGTAGCAAAAAAATATGCCTGAGGCAGCTGCCTCACTCTGTCAAATGGTAGGAGGGTTATGAGAGGGAGCTGAGATTGGGGAACAGAGTCTAGAAGAAGCAGATACTTCCTTCTCCCAGGATATGGCTGCCTTGGCTGGGTAAACAGTCTTTCTGTCTTCCATTTTACTTCCCGGGGAGAAGAAGCAGCAATGAAATCCAGGTAGGGCATCAGCCCAATGCTAGGAGTGGAGGAACCAGAGTCAGAAGGGGAGGTCACCACTTGGTCTTGAAGGACCAGGCAGCACTCCCATCACTGGCAACAGGTACATCGTTCCCAACAAAGTGAGCATCTGTGGACCCAGCAATCTTGCAAGGCACAGGAGTCTTCCAAGTAAGTGTTCCTTGCCTTGCCTTTAAAGACTTGGCAGGTGGGCGTGCCTACCCATTGGGACAACCCTGATCTTTGCCCTGATCTTGGACTCCTTACACTTTGACCACTGTTCCCCAACCTATGTAGCCTCAGCTTTCCTGCCCTCTAGCCTGAGTGTAGCAGCCGCTGGGACTCATTACCTGTTCCTGAGCCTGTTAGGTCTTCTCTGCTCTCACGTGAGACCTCTTCCTTATTCTCAAGTAAGAACCTGTGTCATTGTGATCTGGGCCAGAACTGCGACAATCACTGCTACCTCTTGTGGGGGCTGAATTCCATATTCTTTGTCACTCATGGAGCAACCAAAACAGAGAGTTACTTCCAGAAGCTTTGGAGGCAAGGATGGAGAGAAGATGCAATTAATTCTTTACCGGCCTTTGATTTATCTGCAGGCTATATCGGCATTTCTCATTCTTAATGTCCTCTAAATGTGTTGGAAATTTGATTTTTGAGGTGAGAAGAAGGAAGCTCGGTATTTTGGAGTCCGTGAAATGCCTGAAAGGCTTCTATTTAATTGCAATAGACTTCAAAAATGTGCTTTTTCCTATAGTTGGAAGAAAAGTATCTAACTAATCTGATGGAGTAAATTAAGGACACCCCTGCTTCCTGCCCCCCCCCCACCTTCTCCTTTTCCTGGATCACAGTTCAGCCCTTTAGCACTTCAAGTGTAAGCTAGCAAGAAGTTCCCTGAAAAGCAGCCAAAGGAAGACTTACCCTCAGCATACTAATGAGGTGCTGGAGAACAATCCTTGATGTGGAAGCTGAGTTGCCAGCTCAGTTCTTACTGTGCTGCCACCAGATTTCACCTAGAGCAAAAGCAAAGGTGAATTCGGAGGGTCTTTCTCAAGACAGGACTTTGGAGGAAGCCACTGAGATTGGTGAGCATTTCTCAGAGGGCTTTCACAAATCCCTCCAGACCGATCTAGACAAGTTGATTATCTTCAAAACAGGTCCCTAACAGAGAACCAGGTGTGGTGGTTAGACTGTCAAACTAGGACCTGAGAGGCCAGGATTGAAATCATTGCTCAGCCATGAAGGGGAAAAACAATGCTACCCAGGGTTGTAAAGACTGCAGAGAGAATAATTGGGTGCACTCTTCCCACCTTAGATCAAATCTATGCTGCCACGTGCCATAAGAAAGCGGCAGAGATAGCGCAGGATAGTACGCACCCCGGAAATGATCTCTTTCAGCTTCTGCCTTCTGGAAGAAGGTATAGGGTTATAAAGGCCAGGACTAGCCACCTGAGAAACAGTTTCTACGCAAATGCAATTCTGGTTCTAAACGCAGCATAGTATAGCATATTTTAAAATGGGGTTTCAGAGTTTTTAGGGGTTTTTATAGTATGGTATAGTGTATTTTAAAATGGGGTTTCAGAGTTTTTAGGGGTTTTTGAATGTTTTATGTAGTTTTTCAGTTTCATTGTTCTGTATGGGACAATGACAATAAAGATATCGTATATCTTATAAGCTCACTGGGTTAACTTCAGCCAGTCACTGTCTCTCTGCTTAAGGTACCTCACAAGGATAAAATGGGCAGGAGGAGAACCATGCATGCTACTTTGAGTTCCTTGGAAGAAGGGTGGAGTGTAAATAACCGATGTACCATTCACGCAATCCGCAATTAGCCATCACAAAAGTTATTACTCAGTATTCTATATGGCATGACTGGATTCTCTTCATAACCTTTTCTCTTCATAAATGGGAGTACACACTCCCATTTATTCTGCATCCAGTGCACTCCTACCTCTGGTTTGGGAAGCAGCCTACACAAAATAGCCACAATCCATATCTACCATGTATCTGTCATCTCGTTTCTTACTCAATGTTGTGTTTCGATGCATTGTTCCCCCAAAGCAGCTTCAGTCTGTGAATAAATAGTGTGAATATGAAGCAAAGAACCAGGCTGGTGTAATGTTTAGTGGAAGTTACGGGTAGGTAGCTGTGTTGGTCTGCCGTAGTCGAAACAAAATAAAATAAAAATTCTTCCAGTAGCACCTTAGAGACCAACTAAGTTTGTTATTGGTATGAGCTTTTGTGTGCATGCACACGAAATCTGAAGAAGCGTATCTGAAGAAGTGTGCATGCACACGAAAGCTCATAACAATAGCAAACTTAGTTGGTTTCTAAGGTGCTACTGGAAGAGGAAAAAATATATTTTGTTTAGAGGAAGGATAGGATAGGAAAACCCTGATTCCAAACCCCATACAGCCATGAAGCGCATTGGTTGTATCTCGACTTTAACGTACCTTACAGGGCTGTTAGTGGGATAGCATGTGGGGAAACCATTTATGATGTTCTGGGTCGCAGGAAGGAAGGAAGGAAGGAAGGGAGGGAGGGAGGGAGGGAGGGAGGGAGGAATCTATCTTGGTCAAGATTCAATGGGTTGGTTTGATTTAAGCTGCAATCCTAACCTGGAAGTAGGCTCCATTGAATTCCATAGGATTTACTTTCCATAAAACTACAGAGTGGGAGAGGATGAAAGGCAGCTGTTAATGGAGAATATAATTCTACCCCTTGTGACAAGGTTGACTGGGAACGTGTGTGTCGCTTTTAATAATTGAAAGGATGGCTGGTGTTCAGTTATAGAGTGCACTGAAAATGCAATCGAGAGGACTGTGAGAGCACAGGTGAGGTTTTTTCAAGGAGCTGAATACTTGACTGAGCATCAAGTAGTTTAAGATATGAGAAAACCCAATGCCAGCTGGCTTGTAAGGACTCAACAGGGGGCCCCAAAGAACAGCAACGACAAGCTTAGAAGAGCAATCAAATATCAGCTTTATGAGTAACAATTAAGGAGCTGCTGGGAAGGTCAACTGCCCCGAGGAGGATTATCTCAAACTAGGAAATCTGCATGAAGTAAGGAAAGCGGGAAGTGGTTTTCTGAGAAATTTCTTTTTGTGGACATGGAATTCCCAGTTGGATTTGCACAGGCCGGTTCCTTTGGAATTCCCTCTCATCAAATATGAGTCAGGCATCATCTCTGTTGCTTTTCAGTATCTGCTGAAGACCTCCCTCTTCTGAAACAATTTCCCAGTTTGCACCTGCATTTTAAATGTTTTCAATCCTTTGTGCATTTGCCTCACTGACTCCTTTGGGAAGAAAGGTGGGATGTACATTTAAATAACAACAATACAAATGATAATCATTTGGCATGCCCACTGCAAGGGTTTACGTGTATGTAAAGGAGCCTGGGAGGATGCAAACATATGTCGATGCTTGAAAAACAAGCCTTTGGTTTGAAAAAGTACTGCAGCAAAGCCCCAGTTTGCAATATTCCATAAAGCATGTTAAGTTTGTGTGTCTGTGGGTGTGGGTGTGTGGGTGTAGGTGGGTGTCTGTGTTAACACATTTTGGAAGAACAAGATGGCAAAACACAAGCTGTGTCTGCTGCAGAGGTTTTGCATCTCCCCCAAACGAAAGAGTAGGCAAATGGCATAAGGGAATTTATATTCCAGCACCGCAGCAAGTTAAGAACACCTGTGTGATGCCTTTGGTTCTTAAAAAAAAAAAATCCACATAATGCATCTTTTAAAAAAACCACATTCTTATTTTTCTGTGACTTCCCATATCACTTGGTAAGACGTTATATCTCTGAACTGCCCATTTGTTTCTAACATTACGCAAAGTATAAAATATAAACCTGAAAATAACATATTCTTGTTCTTCCGTTGCTCGAGATATAAATCCATTTCGTCTTGAAAAAGAATCAAAGCATTTACTTAAGTAATCTGAAAAGGGTTTCCGTTCTTCTACAGAGTTTCTTAGTCTAGCAGTTAGTTTTGCCATTTTGGCATAGTCCATTAGTTTGTTAATCCATTCTACTTTTGGGGCCATTGCTGTTTCCTTCCACTTCTGCGCATACAAAGTCCTCGCTGCCGTTGTTGCCTTCGGTTCTTTACTCTGAGGCTTCTTCCTCACTGACTTATTTTTCCTTCCTCTCCGTGCCAGGTTGTGATTTAATCCCAGTCCAGTACCTCCGTTGGGGCGACCCGGAACCGATTGCTGCCGTTGTTTTCGCCTGCTTGGGTCTCCTGGCTACCATGTTTGTCACCGCGGTCTTCATCATGTACCGCGACACTCCGGTGGTCAAGTCGTCCAGCCGAGAACTCTGTTACATCATCTTAGCCGGCATATTTCTGGGTTACCTGTGCACTTTCTGCCTCATCGCCAAGCCCCAGCAGATCTACTGCTACCTTCAGAGAATCGGCATTGGCCTCTCCCCGGCTATGAGCTACTCTGCGCTGGTGACGAAAACCAACCGCATCGCGAGGATCCTTGCCGGCAGCAAGAAGAAGATCTGCACCAAGAAACCTCGCTTCATGAGCGCCTGTGCCCAGCTGGTCATCGCGTTTATCTTGATATGCGTCCAACTGGGCATCATCGTTGCTCTGTTCATCATGGAGCCGCCCAATATAAAGCACGATTACCCGAGCATCCGAGAAGTGTACCTGATCTGCAACACCACCAACCTGGGGGTCGTGACTCCCCTCGGATACAATGGCTTGCTCATCTTGAGCTGCACCTTCTATGCGTTCAAGACCAGAAACGTCCCCGCCAACTTCAATGAGGCCAAGTACATCGCCTTCACCATGTACACAACTTGCATCATCTGGCTGGCCTTCGTGCCGATCTATTTTGGGAGCAACTATAAGATCATCACCATGTGTTTCTCCGTCAGCCTGAGCGCCACGGTGGCTCTCGGCTGCATGTTCGTGCCAAAGGTCTACATCATCCTTGCCAAGCCCGAGAGGAACGTGCGCAGCGCATTCACCACCTCGACCGTGGTCCGCATGCACGTGGGGGACGGGAAGTCGTCTTCTGCCACCAGCCGCTCAAGCAGCTTGGTCAACCTTTGGAAAAGGCGGGGGTCGTCTGGAGAGACTCTAAGGTAACGCTTGCTAATATAGAGGGCTTTGGGGTGCAGGTTTTCCAGGGGCTGCAGGAAAAGGGATAATAGGGGCCACCCTGAATTTGATCACCCTGGCCTTGCCCTGCATCCCAACAAGGGTGAAATTATTCTGGGTGGTCTAGCTGGATTCTACCTTTAAGATTCAGAATCCACCTTTCAGCCCAACCTGCAACATGGGAGCTGCGTTGAATAATTTAACTTTCAAATTAACTTTATGTTTACTTTATCTTTCTAGATCTGTCCTTCTTTCCCTTTCTTTTTTCCTCTGTCTCCTACTTTTCTCTTATCTCTGTCTCCTTCTATCAGCCTTTTCTGCTTATATCAATAGCACTGATACAACCCATGCTAGGTCAGATCATGATCCGTTTATGACTCTGGAACCACCAGTTGAAGGCAAATAATTTAGTCTTGTGCTGTGTTGAAACCTGTCCTCTGATTTCTTGAAATTATCCTTCCCCTGTGAAAGAGACTTCAATTCCCCCCCATTCATTCTCATGGCACTTTAGAATTTCAGCGAGTTCAGACTTTTGGGCTTACTTTATTGTTGTGAGGTGTCTGAGGGTGGTGTGTGGAGTTTTTTCCTCTCTCTCTCCATAAATATTTCTCCAGCATTCTGCAGCCTCCCCAGTTGCCCACACTTCCTGATCTAATTGCTTCATCATGTCTTCCTATGAGCTTTAACTGTAACATGGGCACCTAGGAAGGGTGCAGGTCGCAAGCCACTGGTGAGATGATTGAATGAATGGTAAACATTCCTCAACCACCTCAAAAGTATGATAAAAGCATGAAGCAAGTCCTGTCTCCCCATCCAAGAGAGCTTCACTGATCACTTTCTCTTCCCATAATTTTTGAATGCAATTTCTTTTCTCATTAATTGATGGGAAACAGTTGCAAAAAAAAAAAAAGGTTGAGAAATTTTCAGCACAGCACTAGTTGGACAGAACAGCTAATATAGCACTGAATGTATGCAAAGGACCACTTCTGAAAGAATAACTTAACATAGCAGTCCTGTAATCTCTTGTTAAGATGGCTGCCTGGCCTTCTGCACATGCTCTTCTGGAAGCCCATTCTTTCTGGGGTGTTGACTTACCGGTTATTGTCGGTATGTTCATATTGAAACTCAATGGATGAGGCTAGTCCCTGGTGTCTTTGCCACCATATTTTTGCAGGGGGATAACAGAAGAGACCCATGTCGTTTGCATCTATCTCCCAAACACCTGCATCTTTCACAAATTTTGTGACCTACATAAGTTTGTGTTATGGGATGTGGGCGCATGCAATTCAGGCCTATGCATCATACTTAAAAGAGACTGGAGTTTAATTGAGAGAGAACCTGTTGCCCTCCAGGTGTCACTGAACTCCATCTCCCACCTGCCCCAGCCAGCATGGCCAATGGTGAGGAATGATGGGAGTTGGAGTCCAACAACATCTGGATAACCACGGGCACCCAGATCCTGCTTTAATTCATATACTAGACCCTGAATAAAGGAAACTGGGGTGAAGGTAGCTCACACTATGCAGCCCGGGTCACCAATGAGCAAGTTGTTATTATTGGGTAATTGGAAAAAAATAAACTTGTTGTCAAGTGGCAGAGTAGCTTACAGAAAGAAAGAAAAAAGCCTAATAACCCTTCTGGGTAACTGAATAAATTCTTTTAATAAATATTTAAATGAAGATCACATTCTCATGTTCATACAAACATGGGTCCAATCTCAGTTCCCGCTTCGCACTTAAGCTCAGCAAAGAGTTCTTTCTTTATAAAGAAATCTCCTGGACAGAAGTCTCCCTGTTTAAATTATAGGGATCACCCTCTGTCTGACTTATTACAGGCTTATTACACACTGTCTTTTCTGTGTCGTGTATTCTCCTCACAGACACACACCACAGAGATACAGTAACAGCCACCAGTAACAGAAAGACAGACAGTCACAAACTGTCAAAGCATACCTCCCATGTGACTATTAGCCAATCACATGAGAGATGTACCTTGACGACGCCCCCCCCCCTTTTAAAAATACACATAGCAACTCAAATCAATATTCCCATTTCAGGAAAATTAAACATCTAATATCCTTAAAGCAGGTACCAGTGTGCCTGCCAGTACCTTCTCTGGTACCCACAAGAAGTCTCAGTAAAAATCCTTTTAAACCCCTGCAATGCACTGGAAATAGTTGGCTCTTCTTGCTGAGTTCCTCATTGCACAGGCTTAAGTAATCCTACACTGAACATGCCCTCTTAGACATGCCCAAGTTCCACTGCATGCCAGGGCTGGTTGCCCACCCTCCCATTCTGAACAGAGGAGAGGTACAAAGAGCTTCTCTCTGTAACTATGTGTGGCAGTGGCTGGTACAGGTGTTTTTCTTCCATCTCCACACCATTTGGTAGCCCACGGCTCTTTTCTCCTGCTCTTTAATCTGTGGTCGGCATTTTGTGTTATGCCACGTAGCCTCGGCTGCCATTTTGTGTTGTGCCACATTCCCGCGGCAGCCATTTTGTTACTGACTTCCTCTGCACAAAATTCCAAATGTCCCCACTGGCCGGTAAAAGGTTGGCAACCGTTGATTACACAAGGTAAACCAAACGATAACAGAAATACATAAAAGTAATCAGTATCACTTGTTTGTATTTATTCATACTGCCAAAATTGCTTCTAAGTGTGGCTTACAACTTTAACATCAGTACATGATTAAAGTGCACAACAACAGTTCCCTCGGGGCACTAAAGAAACCTTAATTAAAACATACAATGAAACAAGCGATTAAAGAACATGACAAAATTAAAGCAGTTGGCTGCCCCCCACCAAAAAACAACAACCCCCAGTTAAAACAATACACTCAGAATTTCAATTCAAAGGAATGCTGGACTAAACAAGCGTGTCATCAGAAGCCAGCAAAATATTGATGTGGCCTCTTGCATTTCAGCCAGGAAGGGCATTCCACAACACTGGTGCCATGAGTGAAAAAGCCAGCCTCTGTGTGGCTCCCATGAAAGACTCCCCACAAGTGTCCCTATTTTCCAGGGACAGTCCTGGATCTACAGAAGCCGTTCCAGTTTCTGATTTGATCCTGGTATTTTCCTTAGGACGTCCCTATTTTCATCAGAGAAATGTTGATGGGTATGTTGGAAGCCGCCCAGAGTGACTGGGCAACCCAGTCAGATGGGAGGGGTATTATTAATATTTTTATTATTATTGAATAGGACATCCCTATTTTCATTGGAGAAATGTTGGAGGGTATGTCACAAGCTGATAAGCATGAGGCCCAGCAAACTGGGTTCCATTAGCAGATTGCGGTGACCTTCCCAAGCAGAGGAGGGGGAGAAGTTTTAAGATAAGAGGAACATGTTTCGAGAGCATTTCAAGATCAGTATCAACAATGCATTTGAAACGTGACATGATTAGACTAAGCAGAACCTGAACACCCAGAAGCTGCAGATGTGCGGCTAAACGTACAGTAAGACAGCCATCCCTCCAGTCCAAAGTACTGACATGCCTGTTTGTAAAGGAAAAGGAAATACGGGGCAGGCTCCATCGCTGGCCCATCCAGACCTGTTGAGTCAGCCGCGCATATGCCAGAAGGAGACAAACAAGAGCCTGTAAAAACACAAGGAGTGCAAATTGCTTCCTCTTGTCTTTGAAGCTGTTAATCCAAAATCCCTTTCTCTCTGCCGATTGTCAAGCACGCTGTGGGCTTACTGTAGCTCCCTGCACTGTGAAAAGACAACATAATTGCTTCGTAACCAGAAATTAATCATTCACCATTCAGTAGATAGGATCATTAGGAGCTATTTTTGGAATTTCCATGAGTGTTTTCCAAGTGATTCAACTAGTATAAATTTTGCTCTTCGCATGCCATTCCTTCCTACTCTTTGACTCTCCCCCCCCCCCTCGCCTGTCATTATTTATTCTGGTCGCTTCTTAACAGTCTGCTGAACTTGAACTGTCCTCGTGCTGACATCACTTCCTGCGGTCACACAGCTTCCATACTTGTTATTTTCCTCCTGCTCTCGAGACCTGAAGCTGCTTCTCCTGCGTCAGGAACAGGGAACCTGGTGCCGCCCCGACCCCACCCCGATGTTGTGGGGCGCTGACTCCCTTCATCTTTGACCATTGGCCCTGTTGGCCAGGGCTTATGGGAGCTGTGAGGCCACAAGTTCCCTATTCCAGCCTTAGACTGTGCTTTGCGCCAGTGATGTGCTGAAAATCTCTCCTCTCTTTTTCTCTGCCGTTCTCCATTAACTAACAATAAAGGGAACTGCATTTGAAAATTAGGGGAGGGAAAATTTCAGCGACATTTTCATGGGTGGGTTGAAATCTTTTTGGTTTGGATTTGAGTGTTTTTGTTTTTTGTTAAGTTGACCTTAGCCTCAAGTTTGCTTTATGCTGCTTGCAAGTGTCCCTTTGGTTCATCCTAGGAATCATCTCTCCAGTATTTAGTTTGTTAGTTATTACCAGTGCTATTTTTCTAGAAAAAAGAGGTGCTGGAACTCACCATGAACACCTCTGGATATGAAATTATTCATTTCGGGGTCCGTTCTTACCCCGAAACATTCATATCCAGAGGCGCCTGTTCTGTGCAGGTGCGCGTGGTGGTAGCCCACTTCTGCGCAGGCGCAGCCAACGGAAAGCTTTCTGTGACTTCCGGGTTTGCCGCATGCGTATCCTGAAGCGTACGCAAAGGGGGCAGTATGTAACCCGAGGCTCCACTGTCATGGCAATGGTGCCCACCTGAGAGGAGCCGGAACTGGTTATTACATTTGCACCCTAAGGAGCTCAAGGTGGTGTAAACAGCTCTCCCCTTGCTCCATTTTATCTCACAACAGGTAGTTTATCCCATGTCAGGTAGTTCAGGCTGAGAGTGACTGGCCTAAGGTCACCCAGTGAGCTTCATGACTGAGAAGGATTTGAACCCTTGTCTCCCATGTCCTTGTCCAGTGATCTAACCACGCTACCACACTGGCGTTCTGGCAGTTCATGGGCACTCTTCCTGGGTGCCCATGATTTCTTGACTTTCCTGTAAGGATGGGAAGGTGGGGTGGCTCAAAGTGAAGTCTTTTAAAGCCATTGGCATGGGAATTCTTTTCAAAAGGAAGGACTTTGCTTAGGTAGCACAAGAAGCCACTGTAAGTTAAGCCAGCGTAAAGTTACGCCATATCCAAAATCCATTCAGCGGCAGGGTTGCTGCTGCTCTTCCTAAGCCTGGCAGAGGGAAAACAAGGCTTTAAAATAATGTTCTACTCTGAGTTGCCAGGTCATACGACCGAGCTACACGGGCTTAGGGTCCAGCTTAAATCTCCCCTTTCTGGTTCCACCCCTATCACAAGCTAGAATGCCCCTTTCAACAGATTTCAGGTCAGTCGGCTGGGCCCTGGCAGAGCTCAGGTGAGCAAGTTACTCTGGCATATTTTCAGCTGAGACAGGGTTGGGGACTTAACAGCAGCTGAGCCAGGGAATTAGCCTGCTGAGCTGCAGCAGACCTTGCCGTACAATTGCACCCTTGAAAACAAAATCAGCAGGTGCACTGATCTCAGGCATTCAGTTGCCTGTTTTCCCCTGGCTTCCCCACTCTTCAAGATGAAGCCCAGGGGAAAGATGTCACGAGGTAACTGCTCCCATGGGGCTTTTTCAGATCAGCAAACGCTGGCAGCCGTGGAGGCTGCAGAGTGCTGCAGAAATGGTTAATGGACAGGAAAAGACACGCACCACCCCCAGCCACCTTGCAGCGATAAGGTAAGCTCAACGCACAGAAATGGTAAAGAAATTTCCTAGCTTCCTCCTGATAATGAGGCAGAGCGAAAGAGACAGAAGCCTCTTTTGCAGGAATGGGAAACTTTTCACAAAATCGGAGGACAGGTTTCGGCGCACCACTCTTTCGAAAGGCTGAAAGGCTCCCTCTCTTGGAGCAGAACTGCCGGGCTAGGGAAAGCTTCATCTGTTGGATGCCTGCCTGCCAAGGAACCCATTACAAAACCCCAGAGACCACTCTTCCAGAAAACAGCTGTCAGTCTGTCAAACTTTTACAACAGCAGGCGGGACAGCGTTCTATTATGTTAAATTTGGCAGATTACCTTCTCAAGCGTAGGAACGCAAACCGCTTCTTATTTAATGATCAACCTGTAAATAATTCCAAAGTATAAATCATGGGTCTGTTTGATGTTTGGCAGCCAGCTCAAGAATCCATTCAAGCCAACATTGAAATGACTGGAAGCCAAAACAAAATAATGCAAAAAAACAAAACAAAAAACTGGGAGGGGGCTTTGAATTGGAATGATGTGGTTATATTTAGATGGTACAGAGTGTTGTAAAGGAGTGAGTCATGCCAGTTCTTAAAGAAACATGTAGTTTAAGTCACGCCAGGGCATAGAAGAACCTCTATCATTAGTACACTGCTCTTTTGATGCTAATTGGTGGCCCCGGCCACGTTGCTTCAAAGGCTTGTCAAAGAGATAGCGCCAGGGCTCCGTTCAGAAGTTGGCATGTTGTCAGGCTGAGAATGAGAGCGAACAAAAGCAGGAAACGGAGCGCAGGTTTGCGTGGCCTTTTCTCCTTTTCCTTTCTGCGTAGGATGCAGTTTAAGGCAAGAGTCCTGTAAAGTTCTAGGGCAGCAGAGACACTGGGCCATAACAGTTGCGGTAAGGGCAAGACTCCACCTAGTGGCGAGAGAGAGAGAGAGAGAGAGAGAGAGAGAGAGAGAGAGAGAGAGAGATGGAGAGAGAGAACCCACTAGGAATGTGTGGCTATCCATCAGTTCCATTCAAAAAATGAAAACATTGCCTTTGACTACGTGGGGAAATCTCAAAGGCTTTGTTGAATGTTCTAGAATCCCCGAGTTGCCTCACTCAACTGAGCTGAAGACTTTGCAGCCCAGAATCAAGGCTTCTGACAGTAATATCAGCATTTTTCTGTTTCTCTGGCTGATGGTTCATCAGATCCATAGGGAAATGGGGCAGAGGACCAGCTAGGGTTTGGGGGTATGAACAGAATCGGTGCGAAGGAGCCTGCTTACGGCACGTTGTGCTCACCTCAATTCTGCTTGCAGTAATTTGAGCAGGTGTTTGTTTTGAATGCTCCATCTCCCCTGAAGCCCATCTCAAACCCTCCAAGTGCCCCTATTTCCCAGTGACAATCCCAGAAGAAGCCATCCCAGTTTCTGATTTGATCCCAGAATGTCCCGCTTTTCCTTAGGACATCCCTATTTTCACCAGAGGGTACGGAATTCTGCAACTCCTTGAGCCAAGGAGATAAATAACCTTTAGAAGGCATCTAAAGGCAGCCTTGTATAGGGAAGTTTTGATGGTTTATTATGTTTTCACATATGTTGGAAGCTACCTAGAGTGGTTGGGGCAACCCAGTCAGATGGGCAGGGCATAGACTGTGCTTTCCCCACCTTCATCCACTGATTTCTAACTTTCCTGCAGTTCTTAAGGGTCATCTCCCATACGACTCCCCATCCCTGCAGCAACACACCTGTGCTGAAAAACATCCGATGGAAAAAGCCAGGGGGCTTTCCTATGAAGGACCCTGGTCTGGCTACGATGCCTGTGACTTTTCCTTCCCTCTCCCTCCCTCCCTCCCTCTGTTGGTTAAGGGTCTCAATTATAGCCCCTGAATTAGCCAGGGCTGCAGTCTTGAGTTTTGCTTGCTCTCACCTGGAGAACTTAACCTTCTCAGCACATGACAGCTAACGTGTGGCCCTTGAAAAGGGAATGGATTTTTAAAAAGTGCTTTGGGAGCTTGTTCTGCTGTGTGCCTTTACCATTCATCAAGGATAAGGGCTGACAAGTTTGCAAGCTAAATTTTGTGACCGCTCAATAAAGCAATGAGTTGTTTAATTGTTTAGGTAAATCCGTTTAAGGATCTGCTAGTTGATTGAAATGATGTCCCTGATTTACTGGATAGCAATTGTATGTAGGCATAGATACGGCTGCATTTTTAATACATTGATCTACAAATATCGGACATGGTGGGCATCATTTTTGAAAAGGCCTTCTCTGTTGTGTCCGATATAAAAATGAATGGCTGTTCTTTGACCTGTAAGGACCTAAGAATCAATCATTACTAGCCATGCTGGCTATTGTTCTACCTCCACTGAGCGTATGCCTGTGAATGCTAGTTGCTGGAAATCACAAGTGGGGGTTTTTCACTCCAGTGCTGCTTGTGGGTTTCCTATAGGCATCTGATTGGCCACTCTGAGAACAGTAATGCTGGACTAGATGGGTCATTGGTCTGTACAAAGCAGCCTTTTTCAATGTTGAAAAACATTGGACTGTTGGATCAGACCAAAGGCACATCTAGTTGTCATGGACTGGTTGCATGTAGAGGAATGGTGGGAGGAACCAGCTGGGGAACCACCAAGGGAAGAAGGCTCAGAGCCTGGGGAAACAATGGTGAGTGGTCAGAGGGAGAAGACTGGGAAGAGAAGGTGTCAGAAGCTGAAGAGGTAACAGGGCTTAGTGAGCTGGGGAAGTCTGTGACAGCGACAAATCCAGAATTAAGAGGCAGGTGCTGAAACAGGGGAGTGAGAGGAGAGAGGCCAAGAGGCAGAGATGAGTCAGGCCACTGAAGAGTCATGGGTGTCTCCCAGTCCTGCTGCAACAAGCTTCCCTCGCCCATGTCTCGCAGAACCAGAAGAGAGCTGAAATGGGCCAAGCAGCAGCAGGCTGCAAGCAGGCGGAGTCTCTGATTGCTTGGGGAAGGCCCTGGAGAGGGGACTTAAAAGGCTTTGGGGAGACAGAGACTTTCAGTCTGAACAACAGATCCATGGGGCCAGACCTACCAGAGATGAGCTTCTGTGCTCATTAGGCCTGACACTCAGCCAAGTGTGTGAAGTACGTGTTTTGGCTAATAAAGAGTTAAGTCCAGCTTTGACAGTGTGATTTACTGCCGATTTGTTCTAGCATTCTGTTTTCACAGTGGCCTACCAGCTGTACCTGGGAAACCTGCAAGCAAACCATGTGTGCAATAGCAATCTCCCCACTCATGTTTCTCAGCGACTGGTATTCAGAGGCATAGTGAGCAATATGCTCCTGGGAAGGACTGTAGTTCAGTGGTAGAGCTTTGAATGCAGAAAGTCCCAGGTTTGATCCCCAGCATCCCTAGGTGAGATTGGAATGTCGCCTGCCTGAAATACGGAGGAGCCTTTGCCAGTCTGTATAGACAGTGCTGAAGCAGAGACACCAGTGGTCTGACTGAGTATAGAGCAGTGTACAGTGGTGCCTCGCAAGACGAAATTAATTCGTTCCGCAAGTTTTTTCTTCTTGCAAGTTTTTCGTCTCGCGAAGCACGGTTTCCCATAGGAACGCATTGAAAATCAATCAATGCGTTCCTATGGAAACCGCCTTCAGACCAGGTCCGGGGACAGTCTGTCCCCCGACCTCTTCTGAAGGCTGGGGGGGGGGACAAGGGCTTTTCTTCCC
>JAXCMG010000038.1:541825-573563 GCA_034642415.1 Podarcis siculus
TCTCTAATCCCTCCCTTTCCTGCCCCTCTGCTCCTGAGCCCCTGACAGTCATGCTGGCCACATGAGGGAGCTGTACGTCGGCTCCCTCGGCCAATAAAGCGAGATGAGCACAGCAAACCCCAGAGCCGTCCGCGACTGGACCTAATGGTCAGGGGTCCCTTTACTGTTACCTATTCTTAGGATGGTAGCAAAGGTGTGTGGGGTGAAAGGCACAGACAGGTGCAGAGATGTGTGGCCCTTAGGTGCCACTTCTGTCCCATGATACTTCCAAGTGAGAGCAGGAAGCCTTACCTTTCTAATTGTCTTATGACATGTGGTCCTATGGTGTCTCCATGAAGCTAAATCAGAAGACTGCTGAGGCTTTGAGAGGCTACTGTGATTTTAACCAAAAGCAAAGCTGTCAACAGATCTGATGCTTCCTGTTCAGAATGGCTGGGAGATTAATTTCCCCTGGCAGAAAGGCTTTAATTACTATTTTCCCCTTGCTTAACTCTCCCCCCCCCCTTTCCTTTTATAATTCAATACTGGTATTTCACTATAAAACAAAGACAAGGAGAGTAGCTCCAGCCATCCCTCCCCTTTTGTAGGCAGCAGAGGTTGACTAATTAAGGGGCAATGATGGGGCAATAAATCACTTACCAGTGACAGTTGTGCATGTGTAGGTGCTCCACACAATCAGGACCCCCGGTTGTGCAGGGTTCCTCATGGGGAAAGGCCGCAGCTCAGGGCTCATCCAGTCTTGTCCTTGCCCCACTGATTTCCCCTAGAAAAAAACTCAATATTTACTGCTGTATCAGAGCAAATGTCCATTGGGTTCTCCAGGTGGGATTCCCTGTCTGGAATTCTGGAGAGCCACAGCCAGTCGCTGTAAACAATTCTGAGCAAGAATTTCCAATGGTGTCCATAAAGCAGGTGCAACAGAGCTACACATTTACTTTGCTCACGGAGGCATGGATGACTAGGACTTATTTGTAAGCACTCTGCAAACCACAACCCGTGCATTTTAATTTAAAGCCTTCCTCGGGGAGAATAGAATTTGATGTTCTTCTTCAAAGAGAATTATCTTGGGGCATATCAACACCACAGACTTAAAACGGCTTTATTAATTGTGGTTCTGGGAGATTCTCTAAGGATTTCCTATGGAATTGTCAATACCCTTGACCCAAAGTACAAATGCTATTTGGGGGGGGGGGTGTTAATGATACAGTTATGAAACTGCCACGTTACTTAGATAACCCTAGATATTAAATAGATATTATTGAAAGGATTCAGAAAGAGATTTCTGAAGAAGAAGGAGGAGGAGGAGGAGAAAGCTAGCCTGAGAGGAAGGCTTTAAATTGAAATGTGATTTGCATTTAATAAGAACAAACTTGAACAATTCAGCTGTTGCGATGTGTGAAGTTTGCACACCAGCTGGCAATTCTCACCTGCAATCCTGACACTCAGTTCTAGGGGTCTTTTAACGCTGAGACCTTGCACTACAGAGTTCGGTACCCCAAGGGTTTACATAGACCACAGAGATAAAATGAGAAGGTCCTATGGATAGGTCTGGCAGTGGTGCACATCAATAACTCCTCTTTTAATTGCTACCAGTGCAACATGCTTGCTTTTAAAAACTTAAGAACTTATTATCACAGTGGACAACCAGTTGTCTACGGGAAGCCTGAAAGCAGGACCTGAGTGCAACAGACACTCTTCATTTTTGATTCCCAGCAGCTGATATTCAGAGGCATGCTGCCTGTCCCCTCTCTCAGCTTCCATGTTCCAATTACATATCCTCCACTGTCTCATTTGATACATGCCTGAGTAAAAGAATTGTTATTATGGTGCCCACATATGTATTGCAAAGTGTTTATCAGGTACTTTGAGTCTCTGCCCCAAAGACTCTGCAGGTCTTGTTTTCCATTGTGTTTATTAAGTTTTATCAACAAACATGACAACAGAGTATGGTCATGAATTGCAGCTTTTAAATAATGAATTCACATCTAGAGGATTTCCTCATCCCAGTCTACATGGACTTCAGAATTCTACAATTTCACGGCAAGGAAGTCTGGTTTGAGAAGTAGAGCCATTCCATCATAGCAGAATTGTGGTCTTTCTGCCCTCCTCTCCTCCCCCTTCCAGCAATGGAACTACAAATCTATGGTTTTCATGCACCAGTTACTGCTACACATGTTTTGAGGCTTGCACCTAGAGTAGAATTATGTATTTCACTCTTTGGTTTTTATCGATAATAGCCATATCCCATTGTAATGCTAAGAGTATACCTGCACTTCAAACTTATACCATCTACTCCATAGACTTTTGGGAGCTGCAATTTGGTGTGAGTGCCAGTGCCAAACGTTCTCTGTTCAGGATCCCTCATCCTACTCGTAGAACTACAATGCCCAGAGTTCACGAGGGAGAGGGAATGGTGGCTAAACCAGTTTGTAGTGGACATGCTTTCTATTCCACAGGCAGAGAACCTGGGGCCCTGGGGCTGCTGTTGGACTCCAGCTCCCATCAGCCACTCCAGCATGCCCAGCTGGCAGGTATGATGGGAGATGTAGTCCAGCAATAGCCAGAGGATCACCAGAATTTCCCCCTAATTTTCTGCTCTAATCCCTGGCTAGAACGAATTCACCGGATGTCAGAAATAGATTACTGGAGGTGGTATCATGTGGTTTTTCTGTGGGTTGTATTCAATGTGTGCAGTGAGCAAAAGGCAGCTCATGCAAGCAATCTTTCTCTTCTCCTCCCCTCTACACTCTGCAATTCCTCCCCGGGGAAAACATCTGGAGGCCCACAGGTTCCCACCCTCAAAGGAGAGAATACATTTTGCCCTTGTGGTGATGATCCAAAACAGCACCATGCTTCTAAGGCAGCAAGCTTCTGCTTACAGAATTTACACTGCATTCAGTATCAAGATGTCATGGCCTCCTTTTGCGTGGACAGGTGGAGTCCCCAGGTCCCGAGTTCCGCCCCCCCCCGTCATGTGGAATAACGACTCAAGACAACGTGCTATGGGATTAAATTGGCCACAACTTTATTAAATTTCAAATGTGGGTAGACCTTGGCTCAGGCATTGGGCGTTCTCCCTCCCCAGTCCCTAGCCGGGGACCTAGGGAGCATCAGAGTTATCCAGTGTTTGTGGGGGGGATGGGCCGGCTCTGGAGAACATACGTTCAAGCAGAGATAGCCGCCCCCGTTACGCAGCCGCCGCAGGGGGGAGCAATGATGACCTTTTGGCGTACGGTCAAACCTCCCTTCAGAAACCCCTTTAACGGGGAACCCTGGTATCGCCGCTGCAAAGAGGAAGATGGACAAAAGGATTCCGCCCAAGGCCTGATACTGCCAAAGTTGTGACGTTTTGCTACGGGAAAGGCGAAACCTGCCAATGCAGGGAAATTCCTTTCCAGCCCTTTGACAGCGACCTTAACGTAGCAGTGCCCGCATACCTGTAAGAAAAGTTAACCTGCAAAACCTGCAAAACCTGAGAAGAAAAGTTAACCTGCAAAATAAGGCATTAACTGAGGGTGGGTAGGGTGGGAGAAGCTCTGGAGCCAAGTGAGGATTCCCAGGTAAGATCCTCCCTCTATTGTGTGGGCAGGTAATCCCTCCCCCACCTGGCCTGGTCTCCTTGGCAACGCTTCCCCCAGGTGGGATTGGACAACTGACTGAGGTAGGCGGAGACCTCCAGGTATCCCACCTGAGGGAAGGCAAAGCCAAGCCTATGCTGATGGAGCCGCTCCAGATCCAGGGGCTGCGCGCGTCCACGCAAAGGGCACCCCCCATTTTATGCGGGGAGTGGTCATTGTGGATTTTCCCCTCCCAAGGGCATGATCTGTAATTTTTTCTTGGTTCCTTTCTTCCTCTTGGGCGCTTTTCTTTCCCTCCCAATATGAGCGAAGGCTCCTTTGTCTCGGGAAGAGGACTCCTGTGATCCAGTTTGACTTCCTTTGTATCTTTCAGTGGTTTCAACTGCAGCCAAAGTGCCTCAGCTTTTTCATTCATTTAGGAACCCCGACATGAGTTAGTACGTATGCATATTATCTCTCTGTCTACCCTGCATGGTTCTCATTTATAACCTGCAATCTCGGCACAACCTTGCACAGAACACTGCTTTGGTGGAATCAGTAATTGGTCAGAGATATTAATCGATGCTCCAGCTACATCACAAATGCCACTTTGACGTGCGTTCTGAAGCTTGCTGCTCCGTTTTGGCTGCTCTGGGTGTATTTGGAGCTGAAAAGCCAGTTGTTTTGGACGCACTAGATCAGAGATGGAGGACCTTTGCCCCTCTGGATGCTGTTTGACTCCCAACTCCCATCAATCCCAGGTAGTATAGCCAGTGGTCAGTGATGATGGGAGTTGGAGTCTAACCACATCTGGAAAGCCACTCCTCCTCTCAGTGAGTGTGTTACAGCTATCTCTCCCACCACACCCATAGTCCCCACAATTTTGCTCCCCAAAGCACAATATGAGCACCTGCGGGACCGTTACTATTTTCCTGCAACACTAACTCAATTCTCAGCTAAGGGTTGCCTGCTCCTTGTGGCTTTCCCCCACACATTAACTGATGGCCAGTAAATGGGATCCCTATTATATTTTCTTGTTTAGATGCTACTAATGAGGGCACTTAAATAATAATACTAAGTACTAATGGGATTTAATGAAAGAAATGGAATACCACCAGCAGATGCTGAACATAGCCCACACCAAGAATGGGGAAACTTTGACCCTCCAGATGTTGCCAAACTGCAACTTCCACCTTCCCTGACCATTGGCCATGCTGGCTGGGGCTGGAGGGGGCTGGGTTCCAACAGCATCTGAAGGCCCACAGTTTCCCTATCCTTGTCTACACTTTCCAAGGTGGAATCCCATGTCCGCATGTGGAATAATCCCCTCCACTTCTGGTAGCTGCTTCAATCAGCACATGCACCCCAGAAGAGGCTGATTTTCACCAGAGGAGCACTTTTCCCTTACAACTTCTCCTTCCTACACCTTCTCCTCCCAATCTTTCCATTCCCCCTTGCTTGGGGTGGGGTTCCTAAGCATATATCATATGGTAAAAGGGCTAGTATTTTGGATCCTGTTTGCCAAACACACAGACACACGTCAAAGGAACCAAGTGGTCCACATATAGGGCTGTAAGGTCTATGGCAGCAGAGGCCTTGGGGAGGCTCACTGTGATATGCGCATGTGCCTTCCTCTCCCTGCCTGTTCACAGCCGCCGTACGACAGGGCGACTCCCGAGCACATGGTCACTTCTCTCTGTTTTTGTTGCTCCTGTCCTCGTCCTGATGTGTTAGGTACAAAGGCAGGAAGCTGGCCCAGCACAAGTCGGAAATAGAATGTTTCACTCCAAAAGGGAGTATGGGAAATGGTGGGAGAGCAACCATGAGCAGGTAAGCAAAAGCATGAGCGCCGCAACCCCCTCCTTTCCCAGGCCGTGTGAGATGTCTGTCAGTCGGAGGAGCATCTCGAGAGACATTGTAACCCACCTCCTCAATGTGTCAGCACTGTACATCCCATACGATATGTCTGTAGAAGCTGGGACACCACCGCTCCTTGTTTCCTTGTATGTTGTCGGAACCTGCAATCAGGGTTGCTAAGCCAACCTGGTCTCCTCTTGAGTCTGTAACAACAGCTTGATCTACAGGGCAGCTGCATGGAGAATGGAAGTGTTACCGCCTCATGTTTGTTGATCAAGGAGCAAAGAAAGGTCAGCTTAAACAGAAGCTGGCAACCCTAGCTGCAAGACGGACACTGTCTTTCTCAGTGACGGGAACCGTTTTGTCCGCGATTCGTTCTTTTGCCGCCAAAAAGGAGACTCTTTGCAACAAAACATCCCCCCTGCTGGTATGTGTTTGGCCTAGCCCAGATGGCAAAGGATCATCAGCATCGGTCTCTGGCATGTGTTGCTCTGGGCTACACACATGGTGAATTTGTTACGAATGTGCCACTGGCTTGATCCTTTTTATTTTAATACCAGTGATGCATTGTAATGATCGGACAAGGGCTTCCTGGGGCACTCTTGGCATTGCTGAAGTACGCTCAGGCATGCATAGTCGACAATGACAGCACTACAAAATGCATGCCAAGAGCTTAAAGGATGTCTGAACAAACCCAGAGATCGCCACTGAAGGACTCTGTACTGCACTGAGCATGGAGACAATAAACAAAGAAATTAATAAGCAGCTTGGGGAGCTCAATCCTACCTCCCAAAATCTCTCACCTGGCCTCCGGTATAGAGTCCTACTTATGTCCACCAAATGCATCTGCACTTACGAATCTTTCTCTTGTATGGGCTGAGATGCAAGCAATGAAGGACTCTTCAGCCAAGAGAAGGGGAGAGAAATGTGATTCAGTTCTCATTCAAAGGTGAACCTGCCTTCAAAATAGGAAAGCAATTTTTTCTCTTATTTTCTCTTACTAGTTCTTGTCAGATGCTGCCAGCCCAGGAGCAGGCAAGTGAGCTTCAGATGGCAGGGAGCTAGTAATTCGGATGATATTCACCCTGTTTTTGAGAATCTTCTCCTGTGGAGCTAACATGTCACTGGCTCATAAATTATATTCACAGTCCAAGCTATTTTGTTTCTAAGCATTCCCCCAGCAACTTTAACATGCACAAAGGACATTTATTCATTCTTGCTAAATTACTTTCCCTAAAAATTCTTCATCAGCATAAACTTGGAGACATGCATATTTCTTCCAGATATGGCAAGCTCTAAATTTCCTTTTGACAGCTCTAATATCAATACATCAACTTTTACAACTATCATTCCATCCATATATTTAGCTTATCACGTTGACACGTCTCTTAGCCCAAAATTTATTGACCATCAACTGATAAACAAAACTTTAAGTGCCTTTATGACCTTGGATGATAAATTGAGCTTTCACCAAATTTGAGATAAACCTGTAGCCATGAACATTAATGACCCAACATTCTTCCTGTGTTTATGAAAACAAACCATTCTGCCTTCTGAATGAAGCTGAAATCAGTTACCCAAAATTCTTCTGAAACTCACTTTAGGGCTGTGTACTTCCTTCAAAAAATTATTACACTTAATTATTTACAATGTCAGCTTCTTAATTATTTCTCATGGACCATCCTCATTTGGGTATGACTTGATTTTGTTAAAATAAAACATGATCTGTTCTTTATTTGGAGATAGATTAATATATCAGTAGCCATTCCAGAAAAACTAAAGCATATATAGTGTAATATCCATGACACTGTGAAAAATTAGATTCTGTCCAGAGATAGTAGGATTTGTCATTTTAGCCAGGAATCGTGAACAGGCAGATCCAAAGCCCTAGAGCAATCTCATCTGACAGCTGAATCAACTTTTAATCAAGATGAAGTAGAAAGTTTACAGTCTCACTTGCAAGGAATATAAACTTGGTTGCTAAAACCGTAAGAGATAAAGGAATTTCCCATTTTAGTGTTGACATTCCTCTCTGGGTGCTACATCTAATATCCCAAATATGCCTGAATGATAGTTCTCCATCATTGTCAAATTCTTACGGTGACATGTCTCCGTCATTATTTTAGAGCCTGACCACCTCGGTGACAAATTGTGGACAGGATTTCAGAATGGAAAACAGTGTGTGTCCCCACGAAAAAATACGAAAGTCAACCTTCTCCAGAAGCATTTGGATAAGCTACAAAGCATCATTCAAAATGAATAACAATCCTTTTTAATGGACTCCCGGGTGTTCCTTCCATGGCGATCTCTTGAGTTGTTCAGGTCATCAATTTAATCCCTGCTGTTCTGTCTTTTTATTCCCTCGTTGGGCTTCAATGATGTCAGCAGTGGTCGATTGTGTTCACACATCTGCTCAGGATTGATCCACGGCTTCTGTTTGTTTGTCAACCTCTCTGTGTGGCATTCTCTCTCTCTCTGCCCCCTCCATCTCTCTCTCTTCCCTCTTTTTCTCTCTCTTGTCTTGGCTGTGCCCGTTTCTAACTTGATTGATCTGTTCTGGAAAAAGAACAGCAATTCAGTTGAAGAACAAGAAGCAAATTGGTGGGGAAGAAAAGTGCATGCAAATATCAATTACTCATATGCCGTTTTAGCCTGCTGACAGCGGGGAGGGGGCTGTTTCCCCGCAGTATATGCAATCTTTGTCCTGTATATTTTCCCTCCGGTGAAGAGCCAATGTTCATTCTATAGCATGATGAATTTCATTTCAGTAGAGCTGAGAGACAGCACGCTCTTGAGGAAGATGCCCTACATTTGTTAGCTTAAATCTTATTAAACAGGCCGAGGGCGTTTCTTCTTGCATGGAGGTAAATGCGCCTGAAATCAATGGGGCTTTACTTCCAAGGAATTTTGGTACAGAAGTCTCACAGGTAGAGCAAAGGTCTACCAGCAAACCCAAGAGAGAATTTTAGATGTGGATATCTGGTGGGAGAATTCCGCTTTCCTCTGTGGGCCACAGACATGTCAGTCTTGGTGCAGTGAATCTGCAGCAGTGCTTTGGAGCGTTGATGCATTGATGCATGACCTTACCATGTCAACTGTGTGACAAGTGAGTGTGTGTGTGCTGTGAGACTGTTTGGAATATGAAACTTGTTCATGTCTTTGAATTCGGGTTGGGCAATATATCATCCCAAACAGGTTTGAAGTCCATATTGTGATATCGGTTTCATAATTTTTGACCTGGCAATATATCATGAATCATGGTGTGTGTGTGTGCGCATGTGCTATGCAAAAAATTAAATGTGGGGGAAACTGTGATGACAGCCAATGCTTCTCTCGATTTCTGCAGCCTCTGTTGACTCTGCTGGCTCAACTCTCCCCTGCCTCCTGCAGAGGGGATAACTGTGAAGCCAGCCAATGCTTCTACATAGCTCCATCCTTATTTCAGCCATCATGATATATCACAATGTTTAGCTGGTGATATATCACGATGTTAAAAACCAGATATCAGCCAGCCCTGCTTTGGATTAATGCTCATGTTTTGAGCCGATAACACAGCCTTGGCACAATGGGCTTTGGCAACCAATCCTGTACTGCCCTTGCCTTGCGCAATGTAGACCAAGAAGGTAAATAAACACTGCAGCCAATAAAGCAATTGTTTCCACAATTCCTTAGGTCAGGTTTAGGGAACTTTTGACTTTCCAGATGCTGCTGGACTACAATTCCCATCAACCCCAGCAAGCATGGCTAGTGCCCAGCGAATGATGGGTACTGTAGTTCAGAAACATCTGGAAGGCCAAAGATTCCCCACATCTGCCTTTTGGGAAAGGATTGTCCAAGTCTTCATCATATGAATGTCGATAAAACCCAGTGATGGATGTGGCAACAGAAGGAACTGAGGCTAGAAGAGCAGAAACCATTTTCTCTTTTCATGTAAGCACAGATATTTAACTCGTGTTGTTCTAGTTATTTTCTGTCTGTGCCAACATGGGGATTTATCATGGCAGGGATGAAGGACCTTTAACTCCCTGGATGGTGATGGATTCCTGCTCCCATCAGCTCCAGCCAGCAAAATCAATGTTCAGGGATGAGGAGAGTCCATAGCCCAGAAACATCTGGAGGGCTGCAGGTTCCCTGCCCCAGATTTAAGGCATTGAGATTAGCTGACTTATCATCACAGAGACAAACCCTCATGCAAGCTGTTGCGAGATAGATATACGTTTCTTATTTGTTGCATTTAATTAAGTCGGTAATTTTAAGCCAAAGTCATAGCCGCGCTACCAAGGCATCGATGTTTTGACAGCCTCATAAAACATCCCATCACATAATTGATTTTAGATGATGGAAGTGAAAGCTATTAGTGGGTGGCTTGTGACTGATTGTTGCTCAAATATAAAAGTGCCTTGCAAACAACTAACATCATGCACATAAAAATGTTTCATGTTTGTGCAACAGCTCCCATTTTGTGGTTTTCTCCGGCTTCTTTTCCGTGGAAGGAAATTGCTTGGGAGAAACCACCTTTCCAGCTCAGTGAACATGATGTTGCCAGGCTCCTGTTACTGTCTGAGCTGATGCATTGACTTTTCCCAGGGTATCATTGCAGGCAACATGGCCAAAGCTTCCAACTTTTGAAGCCCAAATTGGTTTGCATGGTCCATTCTAACACCTAGAATCCAGAGAAGGAGGAACATCTAAGTTCTGTTTGGGTGCAATGCCTGAACAGGAAATATGGGTGCTAAGAGGAGGCATGGAGTTCTACTCACTCATCCCCTTCCACAACATCCATGTGTGCTCCAGACCACCCCATCTCTGATCTCGGCCTTCCCCTACTGAATGGGGAAGGTAAGAAGAGGACTACCTACTACTCTCTTTTGCTTTAACATTGAGTAGAAGCCCTGTGTGATCAGGAACCCTGAAAAAGGAGGGTTCTCAATCTCATGGAGACTTCTACTCATGTTCAAGCAAACATGAGCAGAGGTCCCCTTCAGACCTTCCTCATTCAACATAGAAAATTCGGGGCATGCAGAGGTAGGAGCATTGTGTACAATTGCGGCTGCCCATATCCAAAGGGATATTGTAGAGTAAGTAAAGGTTCCGAAAAAGGCAACCCAAATGATCAAGGGGCTGCAGTAACTCCCCTATGAGGAGGCCATAGCCCCAGGTGCCTGTCATTGGGGATCTCTGGGTCCCAGAGCCCAGTCTGGCAGTGCCACCGCATCCCCTGGCCCCTCACTGAATGGCCGCCTGGTTAGTGGCCCTGGCCCTGTTGTGGTTGCAAGATTGCTCCATTGAGCGGGGGGGGGGGGGTTCCACTACATGACGTCTCGGGTTTCTCCCAACTCTTAAAAACCTATTCAATTGCTTTATGCAGAGTCAGGCTATTGGTCATCTAGGGGAGCACTGTCTGCGCTGACCAATGGCAGCTTACCAGATTTTCACACAGCCACAGGAGAACTGAACCGGGGACGCTGTGTGTTCCATCACTTTGCATGTCTTTCTTGTGCAAAGCCTGGCTTGTTCAGCCTGCATGTCGCAAGCTCTTATATGGCTTGGCAGCTAGGCAGATTTAAGACACTACTGAGCTATGCTGCTGTTTGTTTTTATGGTAGGCTCGCGGCTCCAGCCAAAGCTTTGAGTGTCTTTACCCCCCCCCCCCCCAATGGAAGCCTAAGGTGACTTTTACTATCTTGCAGCTGCAACTGCAGAGGAGGAGGAGGAGAAAAACAGCATTTTAACTTGATTTATTCTCCGCTATAAGCACTCATCTGTGCTCTTTAAAAAATAATTACAAAGGTGCAGAGATTTTTTACAGCAGTGGGTTTGCCAGAAAATGCTGCACATTCAATGAGATATTGATGCCCCCGAAATCCTGGGAATTGCAAGAAGGGAGAGTGCTGTTGCCCTCAGGTTCTGCGTCTGGGCTTTCCACAGGCATTTGTCAGCCGCTGTCATAACACGATGCTGGATAGCCCAGTCGGTAGAGCATGAGACGCTTAACCTCAGGATTGTAGGTTTGAGCCCCACATTGGTCAAAAGATTCCCGCATTGCAGGGGGTTGGACTAGATGATGCTCAGGTCCCTTCCAATTCTCCAATTCCACGATTGTATGATTTCATGGCATAATGGGCCATCAGCCTGAGCCAGCAGAAATCTTCCTTCGTTATTTCTGTTCAAGCATTCGGCATGCACAAGTACTGAATGTGCAAAGGGGCTTCTGAGAATGTACCTGGGTTGTCCTGTCTCAAGTAACAAAAGATATGGGGGGAGGGGACAGCCCATAGCTCAGTGGTGGAGGGTCTGCTTTGCATGCAGAAAGTCCCAGGTTCAAGTCCTGGCATCTCCAGTTAGGAATGGGAATGTCCCCTGCTGAAACCCTGGAGAGCTTCTGCCAGTCGGTGAAGACAATGTTGAGTTAGATGAGCCATTGGCCTGATTCAGTATAAGGAAGTTTCCTATGTCCCACTGTGGGGGAAATGCATGATAGGAGCATAGCTGTCAACTTTTCCCTTTTCTTGCGAGGAATCCTATTTGGAATAAGTGAATTTCCCTTTAAAAAAGGGAAACGTTAACAGCTATGGATAGGAGAAACAAAAGTTATGATGAATTTTCATGAAATTTTTAGAAAGGGGGAAAGATACTGATGTGAAAATATGCAAAAATGCAAAAAAAATGGAAAAATATGAAATTGAGAGAAACAAAAAATGTCAGATTCACCCATTCCTCTGTGGGTTAGAGAGAGAGGGAGGGAGGGAGGGAGGGAGGGAGGGAGGGAGGGAGGGAGAGAGAGAGAGAGAGACGTGCCTGCCAGCCTGTGAGCTTGGCAAGGGTTGGAAAACCCAACCAAAATCTTAACAGCAATAAGGACACCTTGTGACAGGGATGACGAAGGTGAAAGAATATTTGAGGTATGAAAAGCATTGGGACTGCATTCTGTGGAAAGCTGCCTTCAGTATTTGAGGAGGGACAATGACTTTTGCATGTTTGTCAAACGTCGCTTTGTTTTCCCTCAACAAGAAAGCCAGTGATGCGATCTGACTGACCCCCTCAGTTAAACCTCCCGGATGGGCAAAGAGAGTGACACATGCGTCCCGAGGCCTATTTGGGTAGGAGTGGGTGGGAGAAGGGAATTTAAAAATGGCTTTCTGCCTCCAATTTCCTGGAAATGCCACTGGTTTTTATGATTGACGCACTTTAGGGAGCGAAGAGGCTTAATTTGCTACATGAACGTGACACAGAGCTCTACAGTAAAAAAAGAAAGAAAGAAAAGGAACCAGTCTGGCACTTTCGATATATGGACATGGCAAAGAGCCCAGCTTGGGGTGGCAGCCGCTGACAGGAGACTCAGTGCCTCCCTGGCTATTAAATGACACACTTCTGTTCTGTCAAGCAGGTGGCCTGTAATTAGGCAATTAGCTCCCAACAAGGCCAGTTGTGTAGTCACCCTGAATGGCTGGACAATCCTCTCAGAACCTAGGTGGACACTACGTGAGGGAAATGAATATATGCACGCAAGACTTCCTCTTCAAAAGACTGCTAACTCTCTCTATTCCAGCGTTCTGAACAGTCTGGAGGTTCCAGGTCAGGAAACCTAACCCCTAATCTCAGGGTGAATGAGAAAGACCATCATAGTAACACATGTCACAGCCTCACTGTGGCTACCTTGCTTTGGGGATGGGCTGCATTTTTCCCCACTGTAATAATAATTTTATTATTGGTACCCTGCCCATCTAACTACCGTATTTTTCGCTCTATAAGACGCACCAGACCACAAGACGCACCTAGTTTTTGGAGGAGGAAAACAAGAAAAAAAATATTCTGAATCTCAGAAGCCAGAACAGCAAGAGGGATCTCTGCGCAGTGAAAGCAGCGGTCCCTCCTGCTGTTCTGGTTTCTGGGATAGCTGCACAGCCTGCATTCGCTCCATAAGATGCACACACATTTCCCCTTACTTTTTAAGAGGAAAAAAGTGAGTCTTATAGAGCAAAAAATACGGTAGGTTTCCCTAGCTACTCTGGGCAGCTTCCAGCATATATAAAAACATAATAAAACAGCAAACCTTTAAAACGGCTGCCTTCAGATGTTTCCTAAATGTTATATAATTACTCGTCTTCTTGACATCTGATGGGAGGGTGTTCCACAGGGTGGGTGCCACTACCAAGAAGGCCCTCTGCCTGGTTCACTGTAGCTTCACATCTTGCAGTGAGGTTAATGACAGAAGGCCCTTGGAGATGGACCTGAGTGTCCAGGCTGGATGATGGGGGTAGAGATGCTCCTTCAGGTATACAGAGCCCAGGCTGTTTAGGGCTTTAAAGGTCAACACCAACACTTTGAAATGACCCCATAGCTGTTGATTGAGACAATGAATCAAAGTCCACAGCCTGCAAGCATGTGAGTTTCCCTACAGGGAATATCCCACGCAGATATTCCCCTGCCTCTTCCCCACGGAAAACCGTAGGAATCCCATGAGTTGAGGACCTTCTATGATGATGCTCACTGATTCAGTTTGGGAAGCCTCTCTCAGATATCTTCCCCTAGCTTGGTATCATTTGTGTGATGCTGCATTGAATTCTGGTCTGGGAGAGAGATCAATAAAGATGACAATAAACCCTTAAACTACAAATTCCATGAAAGATCAGCCAGGAATCAAGAAATTTAATTCATGTGGGAATGGAAAACAAGTAAATTTCCAACTAAGTTTCTCAGAGAGTGATTATTTCCCCCCCCCCCCCTTCTCTGGTTTTCTTGACTCTTCTCTTTACACATAAACTTCCAGAAGCAGAGGTCTAATTTCCTAGACTTATTTCTTGTCTAAGAATCCCATCCCCTCAGGGATGACACCTGGGGTGGGCCACACACCCCACGCCCCCCCTTCCTCCACCAGTGCCCATCCATACTCCACTCTGGTCCCAAAGCTACTAACTGCATTAACTCACAAATCCCAGCTACTCCTTTACCAACATTTCATCCTCCCACTCCCTCTTACCTGAACTTTTGACAGCAAAGCCCCTCCTCCCATCCAGTCACATTGTAAAACACAGTTCTCTACAGGTACATTCAGACACAGGGAATGTTGCATTAGTTTTCCTGATCCTAGTGCTGATCCTAATGGGACGCAGGTGGTGCTGTGGGTTAAACCACAGAGCCTAGGGCTTGCTGATCAGAAGGTCGGCGGTTTGAATCCCCACGACGGGGTGAGCTCCCATTGCTCAGTCCCAGCTCCTGCAAACCTAGCAGTTCAAAAGCACATCAAAGTTCAAGTAGATAAATAGGTACCACTCTGGCGGGAAGGTAAACAGCATTTCCGTGCACTGCTCTGGTTCACCAGAAGCAGCTTAGTCATGCTGGCCTATGATGAAATGCATACCTGTATGCAGTCCCTTCCATTTGTTTTCATAGGAAATCATAGGAGGTCCCAAGCATGCATGTGCGTAAAGCTGTATGCCAGCTCCCTCGGCCAATAAAGTGAAATGAGCGCCCCAGAGAACCCCAGAGAACCCCAGAGTCATCAGGGGTCCCTTTACCTTTACCTAATGCTAGCACTTCAGTCCAATTTTTGAACATTGCTTCCATACTGCAGTACCTTTCGTGTTGTGGAACAGTCACTTCCTGACTGGTACAGGCACACCAGTGGGTGTGGTGTAGCAAAACAAGGAGCATCACTGGACAATGTCTATACTCTTCCATGCTTTACGCACATGCATGCTTGGGACCTCCTATGATTTCCTATGAAAACAAATGGAAGGGACTGCATACAGGTATGCCGCCCCAAATTTCATCACTCCCACAATTCTTTGGGTTAATGGGGTTGCAAATGATTTTATTTTTTTTCCTGGAACCGATGAACACAGAAAGGACTGCTAAACATCCACTATTCCAAAAGTCGTAGAAAAGCTCAGATATAATACAGAAATTAACAATTAGTGAAATGGAATAAACAGCTATGTGAATGCAGCCTACATCAACTGCAGAACACATGTGACCACTTGTACTGTATTAGCTTGTCAAGTGTTGAACAAGGATTTCACTACTGGCATAATCCCCTGTTTCACCAGAGCCACCTCCACAATGTGTCTTGTGATGTATGTGCCCTCAGTGTGTAAATCCAGACGACTGGTCCATGCATTGTTTTCCCTGATCTTGAGGGAAGTGGTTGTGCGTTTGTGTGTAGTGTGTGTGATACGTTATTGTGTGTGGTGCAGTTCTCGGTAGAGGTGCCCACTCTACAATAAGAAGATTGTCTAGGTGGATGAGCCTGCAAACCATTTTGCAGCCTCAGGCATGTTTGTTTTGTCTCAGCCATTGCTTAACAGTTTATACTTTGGAGATGCTCCATGATGTGGATTGCTGGTTAATAATGTGTAATTTGTTTACATGGATTTGTGTGTGTGTGCCGGAGCAGAGAAGGCTTGAAACAGCTGTGTGAACTGTAGGGTATCTCTGCCGATGAAAAGGATGCTTCTCCTCATTCTTGTCTGTACGAATGGACCCAGAAACATTTCATCATAGGTGAAATGGCTTGCTCCTCGTAGCCCAGGTGGAGAGGGGACATGACGGCCCTCTTCAAATACTTGTAGGACAGTTGCATAGAAGAAGAAAGCCAAGACTTGTTCTTTGCTGCCCAGAGGACAAAGCTAGACCTTATGTTACAGGAGGCTAAATTTCATTTGGAGAAGCTCCTTGATGGTAAGAGCAGTTTGACAATGGAATTGCTTACCTGGAGAGGTGGTGGGTTTTGATCCAAACTGGAGGTCTTCAAGGAGAGGCTGTACAGCAGTTGCAGGCGACCATTGATTCTCCAGATGTTGATGAACTACAGCTCCCACCATCCCTGGTCATTGGCCATTCTTTCTGGGACTGATGGGAGTTGTAGTTCAGCAGCTTCGGGAGGACCTGCTGTACATCTGTCTCCTTGCAATACTCTCTTTTCCATGCACAGAGCAGAGAGTTGAACTAGATGGTGTGCCAGGAGCCTTTCAATTCCACGATTCTGTGATGTCCGAAAAATCCTCCGCATTCTCTAGGATGCAGGAGAAGCCATTGGTGGCTACCTGGTTTCATTTGGGTACCATGGTGGTTTGTTTCAAGGCTGATTGATGACTACAGCATTTGCTTATACTTATCTTGACACTTGCTTCTTTCGATAGCAGCTAGCAAATTTAGTTTAGTTAGCTTTCAGGAATGACACCTGGGCGCTGTGATTCTGACATGTTTATACAGCGCTGGCACCAGACTTCAATGGGGGCCCTTGGTGTGATGCCAGCATTGCTTCTCCACTGTCCAACACACACACACACACACACACACACACACACACACAGGGAGGTTCGGGCACAGCCCTGTTTGCAATGTCTGGTGTCTGGTGCCGCATGTTTTTCTGCTACTGACGCCATTCACTGCCCTCCATAGGGGCTTCAGTGTTGGGTGGGTGCTGGTGATTTTGAATGGGAGCTAAGCTCAGCTGCCATCCATGGGGGCTGCCTGCTGTCTTAAGCAACCCCAAACACATCACCCTAGATCATAGATCTCTGAAATCAATACATTTCATAGATCTGTGTGCCAGCGCGTGGCATTTTGGGTAACCCAAAATGGTAGGTGGCCACTGCAGATGAGCTTGGCTCCCATTCAAAGGAGGCAACACTGTTTGCTGTAATGGGTTCAGTTCTGAGTAGCATCATGGCTGGGGTAAGCTGGCAAATGGGCGTTCCAAACTCTTGGGGCTATCAGAACATTGCCTGAGCTGGCCAGCCACTTGTGATGGCCCTGCTGTTAATAGCTCCCTTAGATATGAACCTTAAGTTCCTTCTCTCTCTCTCTCTCTCTTCCTTGTTTTGCAGTTCCAATGGGAAATCGGTCACATGGGCCCAGAACGAGAAGAGCACAAGCAGGGGAGCCCACCTCTGGCAGAGGCTTTCCGTTCATATCAACAAGAAGGAGAACCCCAACCAAACGGCCGTGATCAAGCCTTTCTCCAAAAGCACAGCCAGCAGCCAGCACAGCGGCAGCAGCGGCGCCACACTCACCGTCCCGCTCCCAGAGTCCAGTGCCAAACCGCTTTACGACGTCTCCGAAGCAGAGGAGCACTACCCGGCTCAGTACCGAGCTCAGACCCCTTCCCCCATCAGCACCATCAGCCAGAGGACCGCCTCGCTCAGCCGGACGGAGGACGACGTCCCGACGTTCCAGACAGAGCAAACCCAGAGGAGCAGCTCCTCCCAAGGCTCCCTGATGGAGCAGATCAGCAGCGTGGTGACCCGCTTCACCGCCAACATCAGCGAACTCAACTCCATGATGCTCTCCACGACCACGCCGGGAGCCATGGTGGCCACCCCTCTGTGCTCTTCCTACCTGATCCCGAAAGAAATCCAGCTTCCTACCACCATGACGACGTTTGCAGAGATCCAGCCTCTCCCTGCCATCGAGGTCAACGGCGCATCTCAGTCGGCCAGGAAGCCGTCCTGCGGCAGCGTCAAAGAGGGCCCTTCGGCAGGAACACCAGCAGCGCCAAAGCCAGACCTGGAAGAGTTGGTGGCTTTGACGCCTCCCTCCCCCTTCAGGGACTCTGTCGACTCCGGGAGCGCTTCGCCCAGTTCCCCGGCCTCCGAATCCGCCCTGTGTATCCCCTCTTCGCCAAAATACGATTCGCTTATGATAAGAGATTATGCTCAGAGTTCTTCTTCTTTGTGAATGTAGCTCACGTTCAACCTTGGATCTCTACAGCTTCAAGACAAGAGAGACGGGAGGCCAACCCTCCGAGATCTCCAGTGTTTACAGACACAAATGAGAGTATTGGGTCACCTCGAATAAAATAATAAAACACGGAAGCAGGAAAGGGAAAGAAGAGTTACGCTCTTTAAACACACACAAAATAAAAAAAACTGTTAGCAGATCTTTGTGGCCTTAAAAACATGGGCTTTTAAATGAGATAAAAAAAAACTGCACCTATCTTTGAGGGCTTATAAGGAGTCTCTTAAATCACATACCAAGTGCTTTGCATTAGTATATAACAATGAACCGTCGACAACGCATATCGGAGAGAGAGTGTGAAAAGGAAGGTTGACCTTAAGCAACCGTCCAGCGTTTGTTTACTTGGATTCCTTAACCCAGAAGTGAACCTTGACCTTTTATCAAGATAACGGAAGACCAAAACGTTGAATGTACATTTTCTAAGAGACTTCAGATCTGGGACCAAAACAAATCCAGCTCCTTTTTTTGGTTCGAGGCGTTTGTTTGGGTTTTTTTAAATGAAGATCTCAACCAATAAGTCACCTGTTCTCTCTAACTGCTAACCATTTCTTTTGGCTAAAACGTTATGTGTACAAGGCGGTCCTCCGCGTGTTGACAGACGTAAGTTGATGCATTGCAGCGGATGACTGCAGTCACAGAGGGCTTTCCAAATGACTTCTCATCCGACAGATTTGTTTATGAGGAAAAGTAATAATAATCTCTTCAGTTAAGTATCTAAAAGAATTATTTTTTTTTCTTTGTTAACATTGGATTCACCTCCAGAGCGACAAAATTCCAGGAGGATTTTCCTGACTATTTCACCGTGTTGCCAACCAATAATGGAGTAGCAAAAAAGAAAATTAACAATAACAATATTAATAATAATATTTTATGGAGTACTGTTTTGTAATTCCCTTACCAGGGCAAATGTTGAGGTGAATATTCTCTTTCTAGCGACGCTGTGGAGCTATTATAGCATAGCTGTGTTTCCCAAGTGAAATCCACACATTTTTATGGAAATTCTTACATTAACATTGCCAGTTTGAAATTTTTACCAGGCTCAAAGGTCTTTTAGTCATAAGGAAAAGGGGTCAGTTGTCTGATACTGTTCTCGAGGAGCAGGGAAGGGCCGTAGCTCAGTGACAGAGCATTGCCTTGCATGTAGAAGGTCCCAGGTTCTAGGGCTGGAAGAGAGCCCTGTCTGAAATCCCAGGAAGCTTCTGCCAATCAGTGTAGACAATACTGAGCTAGGAGGACCAATGGACTGACTCGGTATAAGGCAGCTTCCTGTGTTCCTATGAGTTGTTGCTCTCAATCAGAGAGGTGGGTCTCCCTAGGGAGATGTGGACAGTTGTCAGGGGAGGTGGGACTTCCTTCCTGGTCCCTCCCAATGCGTCCTTTAATTGGGAGAGATGAGTGCAAGCTTAGTGCTCTGCCAATCAATTGCAACTGCAATTTGAGAGGCTGCGTGCCCTTTCAGGATTAATTCTCGGTACTGTTTGGCCAACGGGGCAACCATCAGTTTTCCACAGATTTTAGGCTTTCTTTCCTTTGTAGAGATGATGCACACAAAGACACCAACTTTTTCAGGGTGTTAAAGCAGGCAACCGATTCATGATGTGACTTCGCTCCCTCTGCCCTCCTTCAGTTTCCTGGATCGTGGGCCATGCACAAGAATAGCAATGGCGGGAGGGAATGCCATGGGTTACCTTTCTGGCGTGATGGGCTGCTTCTCATAATACAGCCATCGCATTGGAAGTTTCTTGAAGCCATCGCTTTTGGGTGTGCCACTTGCCCTGTGGATTGGGGAAATGGTGGGCACATGGGTGTGATCATTATGGGGTGGGTTGCCAAGCTTGGTCCAGATCAAGGCATTGGTTTTGTTGCTGGAGAAGTGGAACAGCATCCCCAGGAAGATGTCTACCTCCCCTTTGGTGAGATCAAAGCCCTCTTCATCCATACATTATCCATTCAGAGAACATACATGTGAATAAGTGTGAGTAGGGGAGGACCTGCTTCTGACCATGGAAGCATCATGCCATCATCATGACTCATAGCCATTGATAGACTTGCCCTCCTTCCATCTATCTAATCCCCTTTCTCAAGCTGACCAATCGGTAGCCATCACTAAATCTTGTGGTGGCTATTTGCTATGTGAAGAAGTTCTTTCACTTGTACCTTTCGGCCATGTTTATTTGCTCTGGATAGCTCAGGAAATTGGTTTAAGTCTATATATATCCATCGAAATGGGTGGCATGGTGTCTTTACTGATTACTTATTTAACCGCTGAATGGTTGCCTTCTCTCTCCCCGAAAATGTGGGGCAGAGAACATTTCAAAACACAAATTCATGTGTGTGTGTGTGTGTGTATATATATGAGATAGAGACCCATGATTACAGTTGCTAGAGGCTGCTAAGGAATTTGTGTTTTGAAATGTTCTTTCCCCTGCACTTTCCAGGAAAGAGAAGGCAACCATTCAGCAGTTAAATAAGTAAGCAATAAAGACACCATGCCACCCATTTCGATTGGTGCAAAGGACCATGGCTCAATGGAAGAGCATCTGTTTTGCTCACAGAGGATCCTGTTTCATGCCCCAGCATCTCCAGGTAGGACTGGGAGAGAAGCCTGCTGGAAAGCCTAGAGGCCTCCTGCCAGTCTGAGTAAGGTACACTGAGCTCTGCCTCCACAGCTGGAGGCAGGAATGCTTTTGAACACCAGGTGCTGCAAACCACAGGAGGGGAAAACGCTCCTGTGCTCAGGTCCTGCTTCCAAGTTTCCAACAGGCACCTGCTTTGGGACCAATGGCCTGATCCAGCAAGCTTCTCTTATGCTCTTATGAGCTGGGTGGATTAGTGGGCTGACTCAGTACACCTGTGTTCCTGTGTAGTCATGGGCTATGGGATTCCATGGAATCTCTTATGAGCTGGGTGGATTAGTGGGCTGACTCAGTACATGTGTGTTCCTGTGTAGTCATGGGCTATGGGATTCCATGGAATCTTGCATTGACTTCATAAGGAAGTTATGTTTCCTGAAGTCCAAAGGGAGATGGAGGAACAACAGAAGAATGTGGAGGCCTTCTTGTGAAATCTAAATATATAGAAGGGTGGGGAGGGAGAGATGTGGATTTAAAATTCATTCTTTATTTCACTGAACAATGAATGTGTAATGCAATAGAAGCCAGTGTTGTAGGGCAGAGCTGTGGAGGTGCCCTCACAAGGCTGGATGGAAATGGGGCAAGGCAGAAATGAGATCAGGGTGTTAGCACTCAGGAGCAGAGCAAATTCAGCATTCCCACCAATGGGTCCCTGCCCTACCCCATCCAGGTACTCTGCAGAGATGATGCCCCATGACACTGGTCATGCCTGGTGTTGTGTTGAAAACAAGAAAAAATGGGGCTAATATAATGAGCCACCAGATCAGGGGTGGAGAAGCTCCTTTGGTCCTCCGGTTGATGTTTGACTCCCAACTCTCCTAAGTCCCAGCCAGCAAAGTCCATGGTCAGGGACTATGGGGGTTGAAGTGCAGACAGATATGGTGGGTCACTGGTTCCCCATCCCTGCAGGAGATCCAACTAGTCCACAAAACTGCAATGGTGAATGAGGTGATGACGAGGCTTTCAAGTTTTACTGCTGTTTGTGATGCTTCAGCACAGAGGAACTCAGAGAGTAAGGGAATTGACTGAGCAAGTGCTAGATACTCTTTCTTTCCCCTTCTAATGGAGCTCATTAGTTCGGTACTACAAGTGTAAACAGTAGCACTCCTTTTTGCAAGGTTGTTTACATTGCTGATTAAAGGCTAAAAGTTGCATTTCAGCTGGCTGAAGATATTTTGCTAAAGCTCGGTGTGTTTTACAAGTTCAGCCTTTGCTATTCGAAGGAAGCACCGCTGCATTCATCGGTGCCTACTCCCAGGTAACTATGCACAAGACTGTAGTCATGTTGCAAAAAATAATAAACCCGTAATTTTTAAAAAAATATTTATTAAATTTATACACTGCCCTTCCTCTGAGCATCACAGAGCAGTTTACAATGCCATAGTAACAAAAAACAACAACATATCGTATTGTCCTTGCTAGCTAGCTAGGAACCACATTAGGGTTCTAGCAAGTATCACTATAATCTCCTCTACGTTAAAACGAACTACTATATCCCCCTGGTTTCAAATGGACACATTTCCAAATATATATTTCTAGAAAACCTCTATATTAAGTAATGCATGTGAGAGATTTAGAACATCCCGCAGCAAAGCTCATGTCTTGTGGCTGGATTACACAGGGTTGTGTACCATTTGATAACTCTCAAGTTTGAAAGAATTGGCTCTCTGGAGGAGGCAGTAGGGAGGTCAGCGTGGTGCAAACACCCCAGCAGGAGATTGGCTCTGCCACTGCTTTGCACCATGCTGACCTCCCCACCACCTCACCCCTCTCCCTCCCAGTAAGCAATAGCAACCCACCTACTGGCTCCACCCCATCCAGGGAGCAGCTTCTGGCAGTTCTGAATGTGCAAATGGGCTTAACTGGAAGAGCACTGTACATGTGTGTCCTCACACACATGATGATAGGGACGTTTTCTCTGTAGCATTCAATGATGTTCGTTCATACACTGAATGAATGCTGCAGTCAGTGAGCGATGGGCAGACATCTATGAACCAGTCCTCAGAAACTAATGGTCTAATCCAAGACTCCATGTATGCTTCACTGCACACACAGAGGTCCTACAAAATCTCTGCTTCCTTTTGCATGCTCTGAGCTGAGCCCTCAGTTGAACTTCCCTATGTCCAGCAAGGTGGCGGGAGGCAATCATGTAGAGAAAGACTGGGTTATTTATTGTTACCGGGAAATTTAATAGAATCATAGAATTTTAGAGTTGGAAGGGATCGTCTAGTCCAGGGTTTCCCAAACTTGGGTCTCTAGCTGTATTTGGACTACAATTCCCATCATCCCTGAGCACCCCTGACCCTACTAGCTAGGGATGATGGGAGCTGTGGTCCAAAAACAGCTAGAGACCTAAGTTTGATAAACCCTGGTCTAGTCCAACCTCCTGCGGTGCAGAAATGTCCCACACAGAGAACAGCACAGCCTTGGTGTTAACAGCACCACTCTCTAACCAATTGAGCTGTCCAAGCAAATCGGAGTCCTTTTTTCTATAACACACACACACACACACACACACACACACACACACACACCACTGCATTGGGAGTGTATTCATGTGATTAGCTAAGATTAAGCAATTTGGAAACTGGCTCAGAAATTCTAATGTCAAATGTCAACATTTCAAATGTAGAATTTCTGGAACGTGGCTTATTTTTGTTAAGATTGTAAATGCAAATACAAGTATATACAGGGGCAGCAGGGGACATTGAAGAGCTGTGTCACTCATGCACTCATTGTTAGGAAGGTCTCAGATTTTGATACAAACTGCAGGCTCAGAATTTGCTAAGAAACACAGGAGGTTAGCGAATGAGCTCTGAAAGCAGAATTTTAGAATGGGGATGTTGCTGCGGCCGTCTTTCCTGAGTTGTGAATTCTTAATCGATAGAACGTGTTTGAGTTTCACATTTTCTTAGTAGCTCTTAAGGGAAAAGGCCCTTTTCACAGCATGTGCAAATATTTTGTGAAAGTCCCCTTTCCGAAAAACCTGTCAAGTAAATAGTGATGGGGGATATATTTAGTGCCATCTGCACTTTAACATGAAATTCCATACTTCTCACTTCCCAAAACAAGGTGTGAAACAAAATGCAATGATCCATTGAAATTCTTGCTTTTCCAGATTTTGCCGTGTAGTTTTCAGTTCATAATATATACAAATAAGTGTACATTAGGGGAATGTGTACATCAGTAAAGATAACATACACAAATGCATTAGGGAAACTTATGTAATAATAAAAATAAAAGGTATAACCAGAGAAATTTGCACTAAAATCATGATAGATTTTTCATGAGAAGTTTTTTTAAAAAAAATCATCATCATCATCAAAACAGATACAAAATTGCGGGGCTAGAATTTAAGACTGGGAAAATGAGAAGTGGAAAACGAAGAATTTGTCCGTCGCTACAGGTAAACTAGAACATTCCATTTCTGCTCCTTCAGCCAGCGATTTTGCCTAAGGGTAGAGATATTGGAGAGAGAGAGAGAGAGAGAGAGAGAGAGAGAGAGAGAGAGAGAGAGAGAGAAAGCAGCCTGGTTTTTCCTCTATGTTTGAGGCTCAAGAAGGAAAGGGAGGAAATAGTTGAAACATGTCAAAGGATGTGGAAATAAAGTCGTCAGAAATAAGGGTTCGTTGAGGATAAAGGTAAAGGGTAAAGGGACCCCTGACCATTAGGTCCAGTCTTGGCCGACTCTGGGGTTGCGGCGCTCATCTCGCTTTATTGGCCGAGGGAGCTGGTGTACAGCTTCCGGGTCATGTGGCCAGCATGACTAAGCCGCTTCTGGCGAACCAGAGCAGCGCACGGAAACGCCGTTTACTTTCCCGCCGGAGCGGTACCTATTTATCTACTTGCACTTTGACGTGCTTTCAAACTGCTAGGTTGGCAGGAGCAGGGACCGAGCAACGGGAGCTCACCCCATCGTAGGGATTCAAACCGCCGACCTTCTGATCGGCAAGTCCTAGGCTCTGTGGTTTAACCCACAGTGCCACCCATGTCGTTGAGGATACAGGAGAGCTAAAGATTGGCCAGGCTTTATTTCTCTCGGAAATTGTATGTGCGTGTGTATGTGTGGCAATGGGGAGTTCAGTTTGCTGGTCCACATGGCCGACAGTTTAGCAGGGGACAAGCCCAGGATGATCAGGGAAGGAAAAGGTGAAGAGGTCCCTCAGTTTCCCTAGCGTGCATTCTGCATTCTTGATAGTGTGCTAGAGCACCCGACCGACAGCACGGAGCAATTATCACGGGGCAATTCTCTCCAAACGCACCCTAGAAGCTCCTGGTTCTATTGGAAGTTTCCTGATTCACAACCCAGGACTTCCCCCCCCCCAACAGCTGAAATCCCCTGGGGAGAGAACCCTCCAGGCATCTGACCAGCTTCGACAGAGTTATGCCACACTGCTTTTTTTGCAACAGCTTTTTCTTGCACCCAAGCTACCGAAATCTCTCCAATTTTATACTGTGGAAGAAGAAAAAAAGTATATACTATCTATATGTAGTTTGAAACAAAACAAAATTACAGATCAGCAAAGGGAACTCAAATATATATATATCTATATATATCCATTTTGGTGAGGAATCCGTGTGTTGCATGACCGAGTCTATCTTGTCTAATAAGAGGAGTGCAACAATATCAGAGACAGTGTCGCCTGCTAAATGCCAACTCACTTTGATCTGCCAAATGTGAACAAATATACTATGTATATTATGTGTACTAATAGAATTCAATGGCAGCTGATGGTGATATTTGTATAATTAGACATTTGTATAGGGTATCAACGTTTTAGAGAGATGGTGCCAATTCTAAACAATATTACGTGGGCTACAAGTGCTTGTAATTCTTTCTTTTTTTTAATTTGCTAATAACTTATTATGATAACTTTGTTTTGGAACATTCTGTGAGTGTTTGGGGTTATTTTTTTTTCTTTTTTAAAAAAAAACTTCTTTTTTTAAAAAAAACGTTGTTGCCGCTTTAAAATTATTAAAACAATAGAGAATGTAAAGTTATTCTTTTGATGTGAACCGAGACGGAGTTTTTCATTAAAGACAAAACGAAACCTTAACCTTTCTACCTACTCTGTTTTTGCTTTCTTACTTGTACAAAAGGAGGGAAAAGACGTGTAATTTATTTTAAGCATCTTAAGGAAATACATTTGCTTGTTTCTCGGTTGCTTACATCATGTTATAGTTGGTGTTTATGTAGAGTCGGGTACTTTTTGAACAGTATTAAAACAAAAACTGTGATATGAACCCAGCTTTGATTGGTCTTTCAAATGCCGTTGTCTCTGCTGATTGCCTACGTCCCTCCCCCCCCCCCCCCCCCCCCCACGGAGATCACCGTAAGACTGTCAGCATCACCCTTGAGCCAGTGCACCAACTGGACTCATGCACCTCAACCCCGACTGGGCTAGGCGAGCTGGGTAGCACTGCCAGAGACCTCCTTTCTCACAGGAACAGGTCACATTGCTGTGGACTCACAGCTTAGAGCTGAGAGCACCCGATTCACTGTCTCAATAATACAGTCGTTGCGCAGCAGAGTTTTGCAGAGTCTTGCAGAGTATAAACCACTCGGAGAGCAGCTCTGTAGAATATCTTCCTTTTATTCTGTAACTACAACTATGATGCAAAACTATATACAGAGCTGAATATTCTAAGCATAAATCAATGCTACACTGAGAGTCTGCAGCTGCACTTAGCAGCAACCTTATCTCTACGATCTCTAACACTCTCTCTCTCTCTCCGATACACTGACTGACTGACTCTCTCACACACACAGACTAACACACTGATTTCACCCCTCCCATATCCAAGAATCTCCTCAAAGACAACCACCAAAACACACACACAGAAGGTTTCTGCCAGCAAATCGCCAGTCAATGTGTAGCGGCTGCAATAGTGTTCCATGAGAGAACTAGTAGCAATTGTCCAAGACAGGGCATCTCCCAGTAGCTGACGAGTTAGGGTTAAATCATGCTCAGTTCATAGTAGGAAGCAGCAGTGCCGGATTTACGTATAAGCTAAACAAGCTATAGCTTAGGGCCCCACTCTCTTGAGGGCCCCCCAAAAAATTAAAGGGGGAAAAACTGGATGTACATTTCCAAAATACAGTGAGCGCTCGGGTTGCGAACGTGATCCGTGCGGGAAGCATGTTCGCAACCAGCAGCATTTGCAACCCGCAGCAGTGCGCCTGCACATGCGCAGGTTGCGATTCAGTGCTTCTGTGCATGTGCAACCCCTGAAACCTGGAAGTAACCCATTCCAGTACTTCTGGGTTTTGGTGGGTCCGTAACCCGAAACAACGCAACCTGAAGCGTCTGTAACCTGAGGTATGACTGTATAAGAAAAAAACCCAATAAAATAAAACCTACATACAGCAACAGTGTTTTGTGTTGTGTAGGCTCCTATGAGACCTATTAGGTCCATAAATTTCCATATAGCGTATATTCAACACAAAAAACAGCGACAATTTTGTTGATGACATAGGACAGCTGGACATATAAAGTAGCTTTATATGTCCCACCTTCAGTAGCTTAGGGACACGGGTGGCTCTGTGATCTAAAGCACAGAGCCTAGGGCTTGCCGATCAGAAGGTCGATGGTTCGAATCCCCACGACGGGGTGAGCTCCCGTTGATCGGTCCCTGCTCCTGCCAACCTAGCAGTTTGAAAGCACATCAAAGTGAAAGTAGATAAATAGGTACCGCTCTGGCGGGAAGGTAAACGGCGTTTCCGTGCGCTGCTCTGGTTCACCAGAAGTGGCTTAGTCATGCTGGCCACATGACCTGGAAGCTGTACGCTGGCGAGATGAGCGCCACAAGCCCAGAGTCATCAGCAACTGGACCTAACGGTCAGTGGTCCCTTTACCTTTACCTTCAGTAGCTTAGAGCCTTTCTCCTTGTTCTCTTATTCTATATGTTAAAGCTGCAAGCTGCGAATATTCCATCAGTTTAAGTTGCCATTCTTCTTTGGTTGGGACCTCGCTCGTTTTCCATTTGGGGGCTAACAAAACATGGGCCGCAGTAGTAGCATACATAAATAGCCTTTCTTGACGCCTGGGAATTTGGGGATAATTCAGAGGGAGGAGGGTGCCATCATTGTCCTTTACCTCAGGCAGCAAAATGTCTTGAGCCAGCCCCACTTGAAGATTCTCAAAGACCCAAGCTAACACCACCCCTGCTGCTGTGATTCCAGAAGAAAACATGGACCCAGAATAGGTGTGCCTGGAAGCCCTAGAATCTCACATCACTCGGAGACCAGGGTGGCATATAACAGTATTACAGAATCATGTGCATTAGTGCAGATAACATTCAAAACTGCATTATGTTAGGGTAAAATGCTTTGCAAAAATGAGTAGAGTGGTACCTCGGGTTGCAGACGCTTCAGGTTACAGACTCCGCTAACCCAGAAATAGTACCTCGGGTTAAGAACTTTGCTTCAGGATGAGAACAGAAATCGTGTGGTGGTGGCAGCGTGGCAGCAGTGGGAGGCCCCATTAGCTAAAGTGGTGCCTCAGGTTAAGAACAGTTTCACGTTAAGAATGGACCTCCAGAACGAATTAAGTTCTTAACCTGAGGTACCACTCTATTTTTATTTAATTTATTTTTATTAAGGCGATTTCATTTAAAAGAAATAAAGTGATACGGGGGGGGGGGGAGAGAAGGAAAAGTGAGAGGGAGAAAAACAGCAACAAATATACATAGTAAAGCGAGAATATGCAAAAAAGAGAAAAGCGATATACGATATTCCCATACATTCTTATATAAATCGGTATAGTGGTATTGTCGTAGTGCCTCTGTAAATGTTAATAGCCTACGACATTTTGTATAGACACATTCCAAATGTTATCGTATTTATGCATAGAGATTCTGCACCCGTAAGCAGTCCGTTCACAAATTGCCAGTGATCTCATATCATCAGTCCATCAATGGAAGCGTATCATACCTTTATTTTTCCAGTTCCCCATTATCAATCTCTTGGTCACCATTAGGACATGGAAAATCCATTTTCGTTGTCCCGTTGATAATTTCCATACTGCAAGTATGTAGTTCAATAAAATATTCTCCACTGAAAGATTTAACTTTTTCTGCACAATCATAATTACACAAGAAGAAGAAGAGTTTGGATTTGATATCCCGCTTTATCACTCCCCTAAGGAGTCTCAAAGCGGCTAACATTCTCCTTTCCCTTCCTCCCCCACAACAAACACTCTGTGAGGTGAGTGGGGCTGAGAGACTTCAGAGAAGTGTGACTAGCCCAAGGTCACCCAGCAGCTGCATGTGGAGGAGCAGGGAATCGAACCCGGTTCACCAGATTACGAGTCCACTGCTCTTAACCACTACACCACACTGGCTCTCAGTCCAGAACAGTGTACGAACCTATGTTTCAGAGAGGCATTGTTCTTGCCACATCTCCAACACTCAGCTATCTTAGCCAACCTTTTTTTCAGTGCAACTGTAAAGGAGTCCAATAAACTCTAAATACTATTTTCTGTTTCATTAGTCTTAATTTCAAATCTAATGGGTATCGAAGCTAGAACATTTTCCCACTGTCTGGGTAATATTGAAAGTTCCAATTCTTTATTCCAACCGTCTCTTACAATCTGCATATTGAACTTGTGTGTTGCCAATGTGTTTTCATAATATTATGAAAAATCGTATACAAACCTTTTTATATTGGGAGAAATTTGCACACAAAAATTTGCTGGTGAATTTTCATGAGGAATTTTTCCTAAGCACAAACTTGATGTCGAAATGCGGAGAGCTGAACTTGGAAAAATGAAAAATGGAGTGGAAAAGAAATTGGCAGATCCACCAGTCCCCATGCTGGGCACTTGGAGGACTGAGGTTATGGGCTCACGACACACATTTCAACAAATGTATGGCATTTCTTGGGGCTGGGGTATGGCCAACAATGCATTTTTCAGGGAGCTTAGCTGCTCTGTATGCAAGGTGGAGAAAAAATAATAATGGAGTTTTCAAAAGGGGCCCAGGAGATCTTAGACCTGGCACATACACTCTGCCAAACATGCCAATGTAGAAAATTTAAAAGGAAGAAACTCTCCCATTGCAAGCAGATTCCACAGCCAGTCTAGTCAGCTTCTATAAGGCCCCATTTGTATTATACATTTAAAGAAGTATCATACCACTTTAAACAGTCATGGCTCCCCCCCTACACACACACAGCATCCTGGGAACTAGGGGTGCCAACTTGAATGAAGTATTGGCGGGGGCAGGTAAGCCCCACGCCACATAATCAATCACATGACATGACACACATACCCCATTTGAATAGCAATGCCCATTAACTTTGAGGGGGGCCTGGCCCTTTCATTGGAAAGCACCCCTTGGCACTCCTGTTGAGAACCATAGTGCTCAGAGTTGTCAGGAACCCCCTCACCGTACTACAATTCCCATAGTTCCTTTTGAAGAGGGATTAATCTTTAAATCACTCTTAGAATTGTAGTTCTGTGAGGGGAACGTGGGTCTCCTAACAACTCTCAGCACCAATAGTTTCCAGGCTCCTTTGAAGGAGGCAATGGCTGTTTAAAGCAGTACAATAATGCTTTAAATGTATAGTGCAGATGGGATTTAACAGGAACTGGAAGAGGAAACCAGCTTGTGGCCTCCAGGAGCAGAATGTTGTAAGCCAGTGCTGCGTAACATAGAAATGTGTAATAATAATAATAATAATAATATTTTATTTATATCCCGCCCTCCCCGGCCAAAGCTGGGCTCAGAGCAGCTAACAACAATAAAAGTAACACAGCATTCTAAAATTTATTCATTTTAAAATCAATTCAGAATCAAATTAATGGCAACCATTGGGCTAGAGTTATGTGAAGATTACCAAAGGAGGGGGTCAGACTGTGCCTTGGCCAAAGGCCTGGTGGAACAGCTCTGTCTTGCAGGCCCTACAGAAAGATGTCAAGTCCCGCAGGGCCCTAGTCTCTTGTGACAGAGCGTTCCACCAGATCAGGGCCACAGCCCAAAAAGCCCTGGCTCTGGTTGAGGCCAGCCTAACCTCCCTGTGGCCCGGGACCTCCAAGATGTTTTTGTTTTTGTCAGTGTATGGACTGAGTCAACATTTCAAAGGGCTGTGTCCATAGCTGTCTGACTTCCAGACAAGAAGATGAATTCCGGGTAGGGTAGAGTCACTATGCTAGTGTCCCAGCAGGTGGATTGCTATTGCTTACAAGAGGAAGGTAAGCCAAGCACAGAATTCCTTGAACCTAGGGAATGCTTCTGACTTCTGCTTGAGCATGAAAACATGAATAGATCTGGAAAACTGATCTATCAGTACCATGAAACATTCTGCCTTGCCTAAGGAAAGCTTTAGTGGACCAACAAGGTCTGCGTGCGCAATCTGGTAGGGCTCTTTGGCTTCCCTGCCAGATACCTTACCCTTTGGAGCAACCTTGACCTTGTGTTCTGCACATGACTTACACTTCATGTGAACTTTGCAGGGTTAAATGGTCATCCCCTGGACCAGATCAGGTATCTTGGCAATAGTGGGGAGGTCAGCGTGTTGCAAATGCACCGGCAGAAGGTTCTGCAGGTGTGTTTGCACCACATCCACCTCCCTGCTGCCTTGCCGCTTCGCTTCTCTTCTCTTCTTTAAGCAACGGTGGCTCATCGGCCGGGAACTTAATGTAGCCTCTCCATCCTCCTCCATGCAAATGCGGGCTGCTTTCTGGGGATTCTATTTCTCTTTCTGCTCACTCCTACAATTGGCATTTATTTCTATTGATTGTGTGTGATTGGTGTTCTTTGTGAGCCATCTTCCATCAGAGGAGAGCCAATTCACGCTTCCTTTCTCTTCAAAGCCTTGAACAGATGCAATCCTTCGTTCTATTAGCACTGCTGAGTTACAGCATCTCTCATGAAAGACACAGCTGGGAGTTTACAGGTTGGGGGTTGTTTGTTTTTAAGTGTCCTGTTATTTCCTCCTGGACCTCCTCC
>JAXCMG010000038.1:573573-598514 GCA_034642415.1 Podarcis siculus
GAAGGCAGCCCTGTATTGGGAGGTTTTCAGCGCTTGATGTTTTATGTTTTTAGATATGCTGTAAGCCACCAAGAGTGGCTAGGGAAGCCCAGCCAGATGGGCATGGTATAAATAATAAAATTATTATTATTATTTACTCCATTTTATCCCACACCACAGGGTGGCATACAGAGTTCTCTTCATCACATTTTATGTTCACATCATCCCTGTAAGGTACATTAAGCTGAGAGACTGGCCCAATGCCATGCATTGAGATGTGTAGGAATGGACAGAGCTATGAACATCTGTTCTTTCATCTTTCCCTTCTTAAATTCAGATCTCCAGTCTTCCAAGGTGAGAGGCTGGAAAAGAGAGGGATGCTCCCAGGTGAGAACGTAGTGGGCACACCTGTTTTCTGTATGGGACATAGGTTAAGATAAACTCGTGAGAGAGGACCTTGTATTCTTCTGTCTCTTTTCTCTTCTTTTCTCTCATTTTATTATCCTTTGTGTAGATTGTCTTTTATTGCATTGTGGGGGGGGGGTTAAAAACTTTATTAAAAAAACTAAATCTAGATTTCCACATTTCTGCAACATTTTGCAGAAATTGCTTCTCGACCATAGTACCTTCCCTCTAGCTTTTGCCCAATACATACACACATGCAAGCCGCAGAACAAAATTTCTGGCCAAATCTACAGAACCTCTTTCCATACATTTTGGGGTGTGAAATAATTCTGGCTGCTACTTTCAGGTGTGCAGACCTGCCAGGTATTTCCTGCTACAGCCATGAGGCCATATAGAAATACCCATTGGACAAAGAGATAGATAAAGGTAAAGGTAAAGGGAAGCCTGACCATTAGATCCAGTCGTGGCCGACTCTGGGGTTGTGGTGCTCATCTCGCTTTATTGGCCGAGGGTGCCAGTGTACAGCTTCTGGGTCATGTAGCCAGCATGACTAAGCCACTTCTGGCGAACCAGAGCAGTGCACGGAAACGCCGTTTACCTTCCCACCAGAGTGGTACCTATTTATCTACTTGAACTTTGATGTGCTTTCGAACTGCTAGGTGGGCAGGAGCAGGGACCAAGCAACGGGCGCTCACCCCATCGAGGGGATTCGAACCGCTGACCTTCTGATCGGCAAGTCCTAGGCTCTGTGGTTTAACCCACAGCGCCACCCGCGTCCCGGACAAAGAGATAAGATTCCTCTAAATACACAATCAATGCCTGGCCACACCCTGCGGCAATTACCCATATCGTGTTGAGCTAAAATGTACATTGGAGGCCTTCGCCCTCCTGTCTGGAGACCATGGCACTCAATTAGGCGCATTCTGTAATGTTGACAAATATGCAAATATTTCCCTTTGTCAAGGTGATGAAAACAGAGAGGAAATGCGGGACCAGAGCAGAGAGTCGTTACCAGATTAATGCAGTGTATCTTCATTAGCAAAGTCGGTCAGGCATCCTCCCTAGAATACTTGATCAGGCCCCTTGTGCAAAGCCACGTACAAGACGGCCTCTTATTTAATCGGAAGTAGCTCACAGGGCATTTGAGCAGTTGGCAGGAAACCAAATAGATATTCTGAATTTAATGTTGCTCATACAAAATGCTGGTAGGAAACCAGTGGATTCTACCTGCTATCAGCCCCATCGGGATGGACAGTGCTTGGGGATGATTTGAGCTGTGATCCAACATCATTTGGAATGCCGTAAGTTTGGGGGACGCAGGTGGCGCTGTGGTCTAAACCACAGAGCCTAGGGCTTGCCGATCAGAAGGTCGGCAGTTCGAATCCCCGCGACAGTGTGAGCTCCTGTTGCTCGGTCCCTGCTCCTGCCAACCTAGCAGTTTGAAAGCACATAAAAGTACAAGTAGATAAATAGGTACTGCTCCGGCGGGAAGGTAAATGGTGTTTCCGTGCTCTGCTCTGGTGTCACCAGAAGCGGCTTAGTCATGCTGGCCACATGACCCTGGAAAACTGTCTGTGGACAAACACCGGCTCCCTCGGCCAGTAAAGTGAGATGAGTGCCGCAACCCCAGAGTCGTTTGCGACTGGACTTAACTGTCAGGGGTCCTTTACTTTTTTTAAGTGCTCCATCTAGATACAGAGCTTTACTTCCTCTGTCATAATCAATGGTGTAGTAGCCTGGGGTCCCAAGGCAGTTGTGGTGGTATTCAGACCCATTCCTATTTCTTCCTTGTCTCCAGCATTCTACAGCCACCCAATCCACATTAGAGGGGAGTTTTTTGTAGGCACTCTATGCTCCAAAACTAAGCATTTAGGAAACACTGAAAATACTATAGACAAATGAAATCGCAGGCAGGACTTGAAATAGAAGTAAAGAAATGAGAATGCTAAAGGAATGGAATGTGAGATATATGTTATAGGAAATGGTGTTGCATTTAAGGCAGTAGATAAAGGAAAAGGTATTGCATGGGGTCATGAAGAGTCGGACACGACTAAACGACTAAACAACAACATTGCATTTAAGGCAGTAGATAAAGGATTTGAGCAGAAACGTCATGGAAGTAAGGATGGGAAGTCAAAATGTTAAGGAAATATTGTATGGAAACTGAATTGAATTTGTTAAAATGTAGGAAAGTCAATTTAAAAAACTGAGGGGACAGAAACCACAAGTTGCTCCAGTTTCAAGGGAATGGTGAGCAAGTCCTGGTACATAAAATGGAAAACACACCTTAAGTCACTCTGAAATATTATATTGTCATATGCACACTGCACATAAAAAAGCAGATCTAGCTGAAAAGGCAGCACATGAAGACACACGTTGCAATGACTTCTTAATTATCATTACTGCATAATTATAAGATTACTGAATCATGGGTGGGCGGTAAGGGCTGCAGTTGCATCCCCTCCAACATTCCCCTGATGAACATTGGGATGTGTTTCTTTTGGTTCCCTGGCCACTGGTCATGTGACTGGGGCTGATTTGAGTTGGAGTCTAGCCTGTTTACCTGGCTTAGACCTATGACAGCATATGCTGTCATATGATGACCATGCAATTGAAACATTTTAGGAATTGGAATGCCTGAGAGATCCCCGGACAGACAGACTGGAGCAGCAAGCCCTGCACCAATATTCTGTCTTTATTTTAGCCTCGCCTATGCCGGAATAATATATTCCAGATTGCACGCATTTTCATTATAGGAGAGAAACTGTTGATGACTCTGAGCTACTATAGCATAAGGTTGTGCAATGAACTTATGCATTTACGCAATTCATAAAGGATTTTATGCCATCATAACTCCGAAGAGCCTTTTCTCTAGTTGCGCAGCATAATAATTAAGCATTAAACGTTGGGCTGACAAAATGTCTTGGAGGCTCATTTACGTTGGTCAGTGCTAATATAATTCTTTCAGTTCATAGGCAGGAATATTTCCTGTGTGAATTAATTGATTTCCTTGTCATCATTGGGATTCAGAGCCATAAAATGATCAAATCTGACATTTAATCCTGGTTACATTGAAAATGTGTTAACATTAGCAGAGAATTAGGTCCGGCCGAGACTTTAGCAGTTCTTAATTAGGTGAGGTGGTAACCATCACAGATAAATCTGTTTAATGCAATACCTATGACAAGATGCTGATTCATTAGCGACATGCGATAGCAGCAATTTATTAATACTCTTAGCAGGAGGCATGCGGGTCGCCAAATAAAACGAATCATGTGTTTTGGGGGAAATGAAGTCTTTAAAATTCAACACTTGACAGCCCTTATTGTGATCTTTGTTAAGTTGCGGGTGAACATATCAGACGACACAGTGATTCTTCAAACAGCTATTGTTTATTCACAGGCCAGAACAGAACTGGGCTGAAGGGTTCAGCCAACCTGCTTATATAGAGCTCAACTACAAAGCAACAGTAACAACTTTCTGTAGCTATCCAATCACTGAATGTCACTTTCAATTCCTTATTTGCATATGTGGACCTGAGTGAAAACTATCTACAGCATCCCCCTGCTGGCCTAGGGTGAGAACTTCAGTACATACCAATCTTCTTTCTGTGCATGAAAAGGGTATGTGCACCTCCATGAAAACTCAATACTGTAGTTGGACCACACAAACCCTTTGATCAAGTTAGAGCATAGTGCTGACAGCTGCATATTTCTGTACTGCAGGGGGTTGGACTAGATGCTCCTCAGGGTCCCTTCCAACTCTACCATTCTGCGATTCTATGAGGCAAAATTAACCAGGTAACTGATAACTGGCAGAGCAACCTAAACCCCCTTTGAGCCAGGCTGAGGTGGAGAGTTGGCTGGAGGAGAGGTATCCCTCCTCCCACTACAAGCCTGGCTGACCTCCTTTAGTCTCCTGCCAGAATTATGCCAGTATCATTCAACTTGTCCAAAGACCTGAAATGGGGCTTTCCAGAGGCGAGGCGAGGCCTGAGCCAGCCTGGGATCCATTGGATGCTGAGCCCACCCCACTGCTATTACATAACAGCATTAGGTCCAGTACAATACCCAATTGCCATGAAAGCTCCAGGCTGATTCAGTGACCTGCCTCCCCACAACGTCTGCCTCTTCTGGAGTGCATAAAATAATTTTCACACAAAGAACATGCTTAAGCAAATATACCCCTGAATCCCGCTCCATAGCAATGACAAACCTAGACAGCATATTAAAAAGCAGAGACATCAAAGGTCCATATAGTTAAAGCTATGGTTTTCCCAGTAGTGATGTATGGAAGTGAGAGCTGGACCATAAAGAAGGCTGGTTGCCAAAGAAATGATGCTTTTGAATTATGGTGCTGGAGGAGACTCTTGAGAGTCCCATGGCTTGCAAGAAGATCCAACCTATCCATTCTTAAGGAAATCAGCCCTGAGTGCTCACTGGAAGGACAGATCGTGAAGCTGAGGCTCCAATACTTTGGCCACCTCATGAGAAGAGAAGAGTCCCTGGAAAAGACCCTGATGTTGGGAAAGATGGAGGGCACAAGGAGAAGGGGACGGCAGAGGACGAGATGGTTGGACAGTGTTCTCAAAGCTACCAACATGAGTTTGACCAAACTGCGGGAGGCAGTGGAAGACAGGAGTGCCTGGCGTGCTCTGGTCCAGGGGGTCACGAAGAGTCGGACACGACTAAACGACTAAACAACAACAACATCCTGCTCCATCCAGCTTCTCCTTCTTTTTCTGCTGCTCTGGGAGGACGCCCTCCCAAGTTTCAGATGGAGGTGCTCAACATTCCTTCCTCTGATTGCTTAGCAGCAGCGATTAAGTGTCCTTAGCAATGGTGCTGCCTGCACATTTTGTTCTCTAACTTTCTTCAGAAATGTCCAAATTGATTGATTTTTTAAAAAATGAACGTTAAGAATCTGAAACCCCTGCTGGCATGGAGCCCAGCACACAGGTGCCCCTTCTACCTTCTGTCAGAGGCGGATTCTACGTAGGTGACTTGTCTGCAAAGCAATTTGCATTTATCTTCCTCAGCAATTTATCTTCAACAGCCACTGCAACAGTGAAGCAACAGGCCAAAGTATTATTTGCTGTGCTGATAGGTAGCATCCTTAAAAGGAGAGGGAGAGAAGCTCTGCACCGTGAGATAGTGTCCAAGAAAATAAACAGTTTGAGCTCAGTGTATTGTGTCTCTCTCTCGTGTTTTGTGCTCTTTTCATGTCTTATTTCGTGTGCTTTTCTCAAGGTCACAGTGAGAGCTGATGCATTTCAAAGGAGCCAGTGAAAGAACCCAAAAACAATGGATCATAAGGAAGAGACAGATATTCTCCCCAAAATACATCTCTGAGGCAGCTGTGGGTGTTTTTTTAAATGTCTTTTTTTTTAGTCTGCTCTATGGTCCATCTTGCTTTACTCAGCAGTTGTTTACTGAATCATAGAATCGTAGAGGTGGAAGGGACCCCGAGGGTCATCTAGTCCAACCCCCTGCAATGTAGGAATCTCAGCTAAAGGATCCCTGAGAGATCCATGCAGCCTCTGCTTTAAAACCTCCAAGGAAGGAGAGTCTACAACCTCCCAGGGGGAGCTGCTACCAAATCACCTTTTCTCTAAATTAAACAGCCCCAAATGCTACAACCTTTTCTCATGTGGGAGTTTCTGCATCCCCTCGATCGTTTTGGTTTCTCTTTTCTGAACAGTACAGTGACCGGGTGCAAAAGGAGGCAACGTGTTTACCATTGAACCTTGTGGCTATTTAGCCCCAGAAAAATGGCACTTCCCTGGGAAGTCAAGAGAGAAATAAATTATCCTCCTTTGCCATGCTATAAAGAGAAGCCCAGCCAGTTTCATTGCATCTGCAGAGCTGTGTCTTCTCTTCCCTGGATGTTGCTTCCTCCTCACAAAATTGATTTCTCACATCTTCCCATCTCCTCGCCTCAGCGCCTGCTTGCATGCTGGGCTGCCGAACGTGCCCTGTAACCATGATCAGTCTGACTGTGAACTTCCCACTGTGAAATGTTTTGTCCTTTGGTGAAATCACCAGAGCCGAGATTTACCCACAATGGAGGGTCCAGTTGTCAGGAGTTCAGCCTACACTCAAGTAGGACCCTGGCAGAGACACATGCCCGACTGGCATGTTCCCTCCCTCCTGGTCGATCGTTCGGGAGTTTCAAAAGCTTTCTTCTGCCCGAACATCACAACAACCGATGCCAACCGACACCGGCACACTTAGGCATCCACAGAGTTTGCGCATCATGCGTGACAGACCTCAGCAACTCAGCATTTTGGCTAATCTACTTTATTTACATATAAACACACACGGAGCACCGCAACATGGCTCCCTCTCTCTCTAGCATCAGACAGCAAAGAAGAAAAAACAAAGGACAATAGTCCCACTTCACAGTAACACAAACATCCTGTCTCCATCACAACTCACTCTGTGGAGTCAAAACTCCACATGTGAAAAACAAAAATCCCATGACTGCAATCATGGATCAGGAATTCTAACACCAGCTACACATTTGTTATGCACTGAGTTCAATAGGATTCAGAATTCAGCAGTCTGATTGGTCCTAGAACAATAGGATTCAGAATGCAGCAGTCTGATTGGTCCTAGAACAATAGGACCCAGAATGCAGCAGTCTGATTGGTCCACAGGAGCCACCCAATTACATGCAAAGCTGCTGGGCTCTACAAAAAACTGCCAAGGGGGGACTTCTAAGGCCACATTTGTGTCATGCTTTTAGAGCACTACTTTAAACAACCATAGCTTCCCCCAAAGAATTCTGGGAGCTGTAGTTCGGTAAGGGTGCTTAGAGTTATTAGGAGGTTACTCACAGAGTTACAGTTCCCAGAGGGATTTAACAACCAATTCCTCTTCCTGGGGAACTCTGGGAAATGTAACTCTGTGAAGAAAATGGAGATCTGAGAATTCTCAGCACGAGCTACAGCTCCCAGAATTCTTCAGGGGAAACCATGACACTTTAACGTGATATGATGCTGCTATAAATGCATGCTGTGAATATTGCCTAAATGTGGATGAAATGTCATTTGCTCCTGAGTGCTGACCCAGAATGAGTTGTACAAGCAGCAGTAGCCAGCATATTCCTTTTTTAAAAAAAATTAAATGGAAAGCAGGGCAAAGATGATCCCTGCATTGCATTGGAGTAGGTGACTCTTCGAGTCTCTTCAAACTCTACAGTTCTACGAATCAAAGTGCTTTTTAAAAAAAGACCAAACTGCTATTCAGTCCTGTGTTCCAAACACTTTGAGAGCAATTACACATAAAGTGTTTCACTCATGTTAATCTGCTTTGTTTGTCGCAAAGATCTCTCCGTGTAAATTATTTAACTAGTTCTGAAAATTAAAAAGAAACAGAAGCATTATTCGCGTGGAACAAATGGATGCAATATTAGCAAATCACCAAAAGTGCTGTATAACACAGATAATTAAAAAGCAGCCAAGGACAACAGCAAGAAAGGCAATGAACGTCTCAGCAGGGCTAGCTGTGGGTTCAGCTTTATGAAGGGAAGCTGAGCTCTCATGCCAATTCAGAGGCAAATTTTAAAAAAGACACACACTTCAGAAAATAAGATAGGAAAAGACCGGTGTCTTACAGAGAACTAACAGGGTGCCATAGGAAACCATGTGACATGGTGCAGCGGGCAGGCGGTGGATAGTGAACTCGCTGGATCATCACCTTGTCGTGGTGAGCGGGCTTGCGTGTTCCTATGACCCCTGTGAATTTTTGTTTCACTACAAAAGTCAGTTTTTATTCACCCAGCGCCTTCCACAGGTGCAACATTAATAATCTCAATAAGCAACACATGACTACTGGAATGGACTCTTCGTGGGGCATTCCTTAAAGACAGTTCAGAACCAAGGTTGCCAACTTTTTATGCCTGAATTTTTGAGCGATTTACGTGGGCACCACCCATGCTGGTATCTTCTCTTCCTCAAATCAGAACTCCTTTCCCCCATGCTGGAGAGAAAGAAAAACTTTGTCGTTCCACCCAAATTGCCTCTGGGTAGAGGGCACAGAAGCTTGCTGAGAAGGGAAGGTGGCCCCCGGGCTGAGAAGGTTCCGAACTCTAAGGTTACCAGATTTTTTTTCAATGAATCCAGGGACACTTTTCAACTTCCTACTAAACAGATGCATTTTGTCAGGGGACAGATTTGTAAATCTGGGGACTGTCCCCGGGAAACGGGGATGTCAGGTAACCTTACCGTAAAGGTAAAGGGACCCCTGACCATTAGGTCCAGTCGCGGACGACTCTGGGGTTGCAGCACTCATCTCGCTTTAGTGGCCGAGGGAGCTGGCATATAGCTTCCGGGTCATGTGGCCAGCATGACTAAGCTGCTTTCTGGTGAACCAGAGCAGCGCACGGACACGCCGTTTACCTTCCCGCCGGAGCGGTACCTATTTATCTACTTGCACTTCGACGTGCTTTCAAACTGCTAGGTTGGCAGGAGCAGGGACCAAGCAATGGGAGCTCACCCCGTCGTGGGGATTCAAACCGCCGACCTTCTGATCAGCAAGTCCTAGGCTCTATGGTTTAACCCTCAGTGCCACCCGCGTCCCTTTAGACCTTATGTTACAGGAGGCTAAATTTCAGTTGAACATTCGGAGAAGCTCCTTGATGGTAAGGGCAGTTTGACAATGGAATCGCTTAGTTGGAGAGGTGGTGGGTGGGTTTTGTTCCAAACTGGAGGTCTTCAAGAAGAGGTTGTACAGCAGTTGCAGGCGACCATTGATTCTCCAGATGTTGATGAACTACAGCTCCCATTGGCCATTCTTTCTGGGACTGATGGGAGTTGTTACCTTCCCGCTGGAGTGGTACCTATTTATCTACTTACACTTCATGCTTTCGAACTGCTAGGTTGGCAGGAGCAGGGACCGAGCAACGGGAGCCCACCCCGTCGCAGGGATTCGAACTGCTGCCCTTCTGATCGGCAAGTCCTAGGCTCTGTGGTTTAACCCACAGTGCCACCCGTGTCCCTATAACCTTACAGTACTTCTCCTTTAAAGATATCGACTCTGTTGCAGAGTGTGCTGCCTTCAGACCCCTGGTGTGTGTCTGTAGAGAAGACAAGGCCTGCGGGTTGCAGCTCTGACGCTGCAGTGGTTTTTCGTCTTCTTTTAGCAAACTACACCTGGCTGTTAACTCACCGGACGCTCCTTGGGGTTTGGTGCTAATTGGGACAGTAGGTGTCACCTCCGACAGATCGAAACCTATAAGGTAGCAAACAGAAGTCGAGGAGGATGGGAATCAAGCTGGTGTTCTTTTGGAATAACGGATGGAAAGGGGAAATGTAAAGCTCTCTGGATAGAGAACACCCTGTTCATTATGTCTCTCCCCTGGGAGACCCCAGCAGGCAGCAGTAGGCTTGCAAACATGGATTTTCCAGAACCTGTTTTAATTGGTGTTTCGCTGTGGAATTCCTGCTTCTTGGGTCTCCTTTTGCTCTTTTCTTCTTTTACCTGGGGTGCATGCATGTCGTTAACAAGCCTTCAAAGAAGCTTGTTTGAAGTGGGAATCTGTAGAGCGTTGGAGGTACACACAAGGTTTTGGCAAATGGGCATGTTTCATTCACTTCTACATAAGCGTGGGATGGATTTGGGGCTCCCCTGCTGCTTGAGAAGAACGACAACTAAGAAACAGTATGCTGTATCATCCATTAAGAACCTAAGTAAACAGATATTGGGCATTGCCTGCGCCTGGCTGGCACCAGGGTTCCCAATGTAACTTTTCTGGTTGTACATTTTCTGGTTGAGAGCCAGTGTGGTGTAGTGGTTAAGAGCGGTAGTCTCGTAATCTGGAGAACCAGGTTCGCGTCTCCGCTCCTCCACATGCAGCTGCTGTGTGACCTTGGGCCAGTCACACTTCTCTGAAGTCTCTCAGCCCCACTTACCTCACAGAGTGTTTGTTGTGTGCAGTGGAGTAGCGTGGGTTGTCAGCACCCGGGGCAAGGCAAGTAATTTGCGCCCCCTAACCCGTGGATTTGCGCCCCCTAACCCGTGGATTTGCCCTAACCCCAGATGTTGCGCCCGGTGCGGCCGGCCCCCCTTGCACCCCCCACGCTACGCCACTGGTTGTGTGGGAGGAAGGGAAAGGAGATTGTGAGCCACTTTGAGACTCCTTAAAAAGGGAGTGAAAGGCAGGATATCAAATCCAAACTCTTCTTCTTCATCTTCTACATCAGCCATAAAGGAACGGCAGGGTCTGAGCTGCCCCATCCCTTGTGGGTCACTTTTACAGTTGCATAGAGCCAGTGCAGCAGGGCTGCCATGGCGCACAGTTAAACGAGACGATAATCTTTATTGTCATTGTCCCATACAGAACAACAAAATTGAAAAATCTACATAAGACATTCAAAACCCATAAACGATGGAACTTCCTCCCATGGGAGTCAGCGGTGGCCATCAACTTTGACGGCTTAAACAAATTGTGGAGGAGAGGACCTATTGATGGCTACTGGCCATGATATCAGGGGGGGCAACTTGCCCAGCACATTGAGGGGACGCGGTCATGTGACATGAAGCTCCTGGGCTGCGACTGGTATAAGCGAAGCAAAGATCTCCCGCGTTTGTCCCAGCTGCTGCCTGACTCCTGAGCTGCTGGGACTGGGGTGCATGGAGGACATCCAGTGGCAGCAGGGGGTGAAGGTAAAGGTAAAGAGACCCCTGACCATTAGGTCCAGTCGTGGCCATCTCACTTTATTGGCTGAGGGAGCCAGCGTACAGCTTCTGGGTCATATGGCCAGCATGACTAAGCCGCTTCTGGCAAACCAGAGCAGTGCATGGAAACGCCGTTTACCTTCCCACTGGAGCGGTACCTATTTATCTACTTGCACTGGCATGCTTTCGAACTGCTAGGTTGGCAGGAGCAGGGACCGAGCAACGGGAGCTCAATCTACTCCTAGCTCTCTCTCTCTCTCTCTCCTGTTCTGTCTCTGCACTGTGTCCATTCACTGCCCAGTAGATATTCCATTAATCTGTCTCACTAAGAGTGGGCCTACACATGGTGGAGGGGACCTATAAATAAGTCAGAAACTATATTGTTATAAGAAAATGAAAAAACCCTTATAGAAAATCACTTTTAAAAATTTCCTGCTCTCTGGCGCCATCTGGTGTTACATATTTATAGCACATCCAAAATCGTCATTTCTTTACTAATGTAGCTGGGTCCTAAGTTTCTCTCCCTGTCTGCTGTTCTAACGCTCTTCCTAAGTTTCACATGCATTGATACAGGACCCTGGCTAAAGAATTCCCCTTCCCCATGCACACACACACACACACACACACACGAGTTATTCTTTGCTGCACAGAATCCTGGGGACAATGTCTGCGAGCTCTCCCAAGTGATTTGCTGTTTGCCCAGAGATATGGACCTTCTGCCTCTCTAAGCAAGGCAGTTCTTATGTTAAGAAGCCGCTGAGCTCCACCTCCTGCCCAATGACTTGTCCAGTGACCTCTCCATCTCACGCTTAGTGCAACCTCTTGCTTTTGAACAAAACAAGGAAAGGAAGAATGGGGAAGTGTCAGTCTCATTTTCAAAGGATCTTCCATTCCACTTGAGTTCTCCACTGGCAAGACAAACACACACAGGCACCTCTGCTTGGCTCCATCTATCAAAGATTTCCCATCTGCTCAGCCCTGCTGGAGAAAGTCCATCTTCTTTAAAATTTGCTGGAAATGAGACAGACAGCTTGCTGGTCTCCCTTCTCCCCTTCAGCATGTGAAGATTAGCCATTAGGGTGGGATGGAAATTACATTAATGCCTTTTTAGAAAAGAAATGCACGAAGAACACAGACTTTGAGTGCATCTGCTCATTTCCAGATGTTGCACCTGTTGTTTTTTCAGAGTGCACATTTATCCACATTTTGCTACACTGGACCCATCAAGGTTGGCCACAAAACATATAAGAGTAAATAAAGATTCATATAAAATTTGCACTTGCTAATGTATATAAATGCTCTACCACTGAGCCACAAACCACACCTTACTGTAACCAGGAGCAAGACAGTGACCTGTGTGCCTGCTCAGTCTGCTGTCCTGGTTCTGCCCAACTGGTGAGCAGAAGGTTCAATCCTGTTCTCTGCAGTGTGGTCAAAGGGGGAGGAGATGTAGGGTCTCCTCCTTCCCTCATCTCCCTCCCAACTGCATGTTCAATAGGATTTAAAGCCATAATTAAACCTTAGGAGTGGAACCCAAATTGATTTGGATCCCAAATCCAGGTTGAGCCCAAGTCGGATTGGGGCCTAGATCAGATGGAGGTCAGCCATGGTGTTCACCTTAAAAGGAAGACATTTTTATAGGGCAGTTTTCTTGAAGTTTTCTTCACTCCTATGAACCTGCCTGTGAGGTGAGATTAGCCTCCGTGGCACTCCTTGTATGATTCATACAAAGATCTATTAGGTTTCTGGGCACAAGAGGGTTATGGTCACTGGTGGTCCCATGTCTACAGAAGTCTTTACCCAATGAAGTACGATGGTCCCTTTCAATTTTAGTTTTTTAAGGGGCGTTAGAAATACATCCCTTAGAAGCAGGGCTTTCTTTTTCAGCTGCAGCCCACCAGAGCTCAGTTCCAGCACCTCTCAGGTGGTGCCATTGTCATTCTAAGAAAACAAGGGAGAAGTTCATGGTGAGATCTGGTACCTCATTTTCTAGAAAAAAAATATAGAACTGCTTACAGGTTCCTTCACCTTAATAGTGCTGGATTGCTGAAACTATTTCCAGTTTTTTTAAAACTGGACTATGAGTTGGTTGGGACGCAGGTGGCGCTGTGGGTTAAACCACAGAGCCTAGGGCTTGCCAATCAGAAGGTCGGCAGTTCGAATCCCTGCAACAGGGTGAGCTCCCGTTGCTCGGTCCCTGCTCCTGCCAACCTAGCAGTTCGAAAGCATGTCAAAGTGCAAGTAGATAAATAGGTACCACTCCGGTGGGAAGGTAAATGGAAGGTAAACGGTAGGAAGGTAAATGGAAGGTTTCTGTGTGCTGCTCTGGTTTGCCAGAAGTGGCTTAGTCATGCTGGCCACATGACCTGGAAGCTGTACGCTGGCTCCCTCGGCCAATAAAGCGAGATGAGCATTTCCTACTCATATTGAAATACTGCCCCTCAATGAGGCCAAACTTAGAGTCACAAAATGTTTAGGGGTATGCCTACCCCTGCATCCCCCCAGAAAAAAGCACTGCTTGTATCTGCTCCCAACTCATTGTGTTTTAAACAGTTCCTTTGATTTCATTTCATCCGTATTTGGTATCTGACGTGCTGTAAGCTGCCTTCTGAGGGTGCTTACCCAGAAAGGCAGCTGAAAAGCTACTTTAAGAAATGAATAAAAATAAAAAACTCCAGGAACTTCTGTGTTGAGGTTCTCTTTGCAGCCTTGCGGCTTACTAATCAAAGAATGTTGTGTTTCTGTTTTGGTTGTTGTCGAGTTCAACGCCGTCTCCCTAAAACCGCAGTGCAACAATCGGCGCTGATTAGCCGTCTCAGCAGAGCATCCGTTATGTACAATGGACAGGAATTAACAGCTTGCGCTTTCCTGTTGCTTAAACCCAGCAGAGAGGAAGGAGGAGGCAAGGAAGAATAGTGACAATTACAAAATCAGCATTGCCGTGAGACTGCACAACAGGAGAGCTGCCAACTTTGGCTTCTGCCATCAACCATGGGGACTAAGGGTCACTAAGTGGTTGCAGCATCATGTGCCTCTAGTCCAGACGTAGGGAACCAAATTAGGCCTGTCAGTCTCCCTATTAGGTAATGGCTAGCGTATGGAAGTGAGAGCTGGACCATAAAGAAGGCTGATCGCCGAAGAATTGATGCTTTTGAATTATGGTGCTGGGGGAGACTCTTGAGAGTCCCATGGACTGCAAGAAGATCAAACCGATCCATTCTGAAGGAAATCAGCCCTGAGTGCTCACTGGAAGGACAGATCCTGAAGCTGAGGCTCCAATACTTTGGCCACCTCGTGAGAAGAGAAGACTCCCTGGAAAAGACCCTGATGTTGGGAAAGATGGAGGGCACAAGGAGAAGGGGATGACAGAGGACAAGATGGTTGGACAGTATTCTCAAAGCTACCAGCATGAGTTTGACCAAACTGTGGGAGGCAATGGAAGACAGGAGTGCCTGGCGTGCTCTGGTCCATGGGGTCACGAAGAGTCGGACACAACTAAATGACTAAACAACAACAAGCTTTACTTCTGCTCGAGCACTGAGGTCCAGCACCGAGTCCCTTCTGGCGGTTCCCTCACTGCGAGAAGCCAAGTTACAGGGAACCAGGCAGAGGGCCTTCTCGGTAGTGGCACCTGCCCTGTGGAACGCCCTCCCACCAGATGTCAAAGAGAACAACAACTGCCACACTTTTAGAAGACATCTGAAGGCAGCCCTGTTTAGGGAAGCTTTTGATGTTTAACAGACCACTGTATTTTAATACTTTGTTGGAAGCCGCCCAGAGTCGCTGGGGAAACCCAGCCAGATGGGTGGGGTATAAATAAATTATTATTATTATTATTATTATTATTATTATTATTATTATTATTATTACATTGGGGGAGGGTTACGATAGTTCTGCTGTATGCCCCCTGACATTTTTCAAATAAAAATGGGAATACTTGCTATATTTCAAGCACACAATATTAACTTATCATGATGAAGGCCTGGGCAAGAAGGCGAGAGCATGTTTTTACACTGACATACCAAATTCAGAAACATTGGCCATCTGAACTGAAAGATGGAACCACAGAATTACAGAGTTGAAAGGGAACCCAAGAGTCATCTGGTTCAGGCCACTGCAATGCAGGAATCACAGCTAAAGAATCTCAGGCAGATGGCCACCCAACCTCTGTTTAAAATCTCCAAGGAAGCAGAGCCCATCACCTTCTGAGGCCATCCGTTCCACTGTTTATTCAGAAATTCCTTTCTTGAAATACGGTTTGGGTCTGACCTTCTGGAGCAGCACCAAACATGGTTGAAGACGCCCATAATACCACCTCTTGGTCTTCTCTTCTCCAGGCTAAATGTGGTCCATCTAGCTCAGCATTGTCCACACTGACTGGCAGAAGCTCTCCAGGGTTGCAGGCATGAGTCTCTCCCAACATTACCCAGAAAAGCTGGAGATTCAACTCGCAACCTTCTGCGTGAAAGACAGGTGTTCTTCTTATGTTCGGTACATTGCTCTGCTGGGTCCCCATGTCCACCAGCTCCTCCCAGTCACCAAAGTCGCTTTTTCAGTTCATGCCCTGCATTTCCCCCATTGCAGTACTACCAGTTTCTCCCTCCCCCCTCCTTTTCCTGAACCTAAAAACTCATTTTCTCCAATTATCTCCTGGAGACCGCCTTTGATTGAACGCCCCCGTTGAGATTTGCACTGCAATGAGGACGGTGGGAAGATTTGTACAAAGCAAATTGAGAGCTTTTTGAGAAATAATAATGTTTTGGACTCTCTCCCCCCGCCCCCGTTCTCCCCGTCCCCTTGCAAACGTACAATGAAGGTCGGGGGAAAAGCCACTGAAATTAATCCGGCGCTTAGCTAGCTTGTCGCTGCATAGCAATAATGAAAAGATCCATAGCTCACCATGTGACCACCCACACATACAGAAAATACTCACTTAATAGAACTATGTCCCGGCTGACTGCTGAGCGATAATGTCAACTTCTTTCAGGCCGGTGACTTCTGAGAGGGTTCCTAAGGAGCGGTGGGCGTTGTGGGGCTAAATTGCAGTTCCGTTCCTTTTGCCAACCGTTCCCTCTGCAGCCGGGAGGTTTTACCTCAAAACCCACCAGGGCCTACTTTTGCCCAGTGGTTCTTGGCAGCTGAAAATTCGTGCGGATGTTGAATGCCAACTCCTCCCTCGTGTGCGTGGGAAGGATGAGGATGGCAAAAGCAGAGCTGGAACGAGGACAGGTATTTCTGGAGGAGGCCGTGAGCATCTTGAGGTCCAGGAAACCCAATGTAGCCTCATACATGGCAGTCTAGGGACAGCCCTACCATGAGGCAGAGCGCGTCAGTTGCCTCAAAATGGAAACAGCAGCATCTGCCGCCCGAGAGATCGCAAAATCAATCAATCAAAAAGATAAAAGAGGAGGGATGTGTCAAATATGTGGTCATCAACAAGGCCTGGATGGGGAGCTGCTTTCCGTTTGGTGGGTCGCAAATTATCCAAACCTGTTCCGACAATTGGGAAACACTGGCCTGCGAGCGCTCCAGTTGGAGAACAGCCTTTACCAAAAGTGTTGTGGGCTTTGAAGACGCTCGAACTCAGGATGAAAGGGAGAAACGTGCTAAGAGGAAGACACGCTTGGCAAAAACTCACCATGATCAACTCCCACCCAGATACCTACGTCCCCGCTGTGGAAGGATGTGTGGATCCAGAACTGGCCTCCACAGTCACTTACGGACCCACTGTTAAATGCAATAAATAAATACAACCCAGGTAGTTAAGAAAGCCCAATAGAGACTCCATCTCCTCAGAATATTGCGAAAGAACGATGTCAATCAACATTTGAGGATCTCCTTCTACGGGTCAACAATAGAAAGTGTCCTTTCATACTGCATCACGGTGTGGTACGCTGGTTTGACATCATCTGATAGGAAGTGCCTACAGAGGGTGGTGAATACAGCACAAGATATTATGGGTTGTCCTATGAATCCGTTGGATGAAACAGCGGAAGAATGTTGCCTCAGGAGAGTGAGAAAAATTCTCAGGGATGATTCACACCCTGGCTGGCACTTTCTTGATCTCCTGCCCTCAGGCAGAATATATAGAAGCATGATTAGTCGCACCAACAGGGTAAAGAACAGCTTCTATCCGTGGGCTGTTAGGCTGCTGAATGAAAAGATAACAACAGGGCAACTGACTTTAAGGTTTGGTGGGTGTGCGTCAGTAAACGAGGGGAATTAAGACTAAGAGAGCTGAGTGGGGGGTGGGTGCTCGTGTAATCTCACTGTATACAAGTTGTACAAGTGACAATAAAGTATTTCAGTTTCAATTCACTGTTAAAACTGTTTTTATGGAAGACAATCTTACTCGGCTATGAGTGATTGCCTGTTCCTGAAACAGGTGCTGTCAATCACTGGATGCCAGATGGTGCCCATCTCAACCCGTAAGAGTGATTCCCCATGTCATGTTTCAGAGTCAAGATAGGTAAATGGAGGTGACCTCCATCCTCAACCTCTCACATCTGATTGGTTTGGAAATGGCCACTCACCACATTCTGGGGGGAAGGTGATGTTTGTGGTTCCCTGTGCTCCGGCCCTGATCCCCACTGCTTGGCTTTGTGTCCTTCTCAGCTGTTGCAGGGAATCCCCCTGCGGCCTCAGAGTCGCAGACAAAAGGGACCACCCAGACCGACCAATTGGTGGCAGTGGCATGAGGGTATTGCCTTGCTGGCTGGCTGGGCATTGGCCACTGCTCCTGCCTGGCCAGCCAAAAATACCTTAAAAGGCTGACCGCGTGGCATCCTAGGACCATCCTCCACCCCTCACATCTGATTGGTTTGGAAAGAAGCTTAGCTCTTCACACACACACACACAGAGTTCGTAGCAAAGGTGAGATTAAAACCAAGGACTAGCTGGTTCATAGCTTAGTCTTTTAGCCACTACATTACAACAGCTCTTTCATCTCAACTTTGAATACTATTAGCATCTGCATACAATTCCTTGCCAGATCAGCTGCTTGCAAGATAGAACCACTGACACATCCTAGTTGCGTGAAATACATTTTCAGTGGTTTGTGTTGTTGCCTTTTCCTAAAATCCCTGCTGACCCAGTACCGTATACCTGAAAAATCCAGACATTTAACAACTCTCTCTTTCTCACACACACATTGCCTAATTTAGCTGTGTTTCTCCTAATTACTATAATTGCTTCACTGTGGGATTTGCAAGAAATGACAAACTCTGATACCACCTAATTGCACCTGTTACATCAATTCATTAATTGCCCACAATTGCAGGCTCCTCTTTTTCTACTGAAGGAAATTTTACGGCAGCTATTTCCCCCCACCCTGCCCACCCAGTCGAGCTCATTCCGAAATTAACGCCAGTACAGTAGAATTTTAAAATTTGACGATTCAAAACTCGAAGCGACAGACCCTTTTTCACACATACAAACAGAGGTCTCCTTCGACCTTTGAGGGTGGGTGAGGGTTATAGGTTTGTTTCATTTGCTTTGTGTTTTTATTGTGCATTTTGTCTTTTATTTTTATGGTGTGAAGTGCCCCGAGATCTACAGACGAAGGGTGGTCCACAAATTTAATAAATCGACAAATCATTTGTTACGGCGGAAACATCTTCAGTTATCCACACTCTGCTTACATGCAGAAAAGACAGCTGTAAAATCAACAAGATTTACAGGCAATCCTGAAATCACTGTTCTCTCCACAGTTGCATTTAATTAAAGTAACACATGGTTTTGAGAATTATCTGTATGATTTACCAGCTCATTTAGGAAAGCATTCTTGGTAAGGGGTTAGCTAGCTGCTCCAGCACCTGGAGCGGCTCACATGCTGTGCACATGGGGGCGGGGCAAGCATCCAGGGGGTGGGGCAAGCATCTCAGGGGGCGGGGCAAGTGCCCCAGAGGGGCGAGACACCCGGGAGGGCAGAGCGAGCCGCCTATGGCGGCCTGCTTCCTGGAAGGGGGAGGAAGGGAGCCAGGCCGCTTTGCCAGCAGTCTTCCTCCCTTCCCTCTTCCTTTTGACAGCTCAGGGGAGGCTCCCCCCCCCCAGAAAGCAGCCCAGGAGCAGGGGGCAATGGCGGGCTGCCTGGCCATGACTCCCAAGCCTCCCCTGAGCTGTCAAAATGAAGGGGGAAGGGGGGAAGGCTGGCCCCAAAACGGCACAGCTCCCCTCTTCCCCCGAAGGCTTGGGAGTCACGGGCAGGCGGCGCACCGAATGTCACCCCCCTCAGCACTGACACCCGGGGCGGTCCACCCCCATGACCCCCCTTCCTCCACCCCCGATTCTTGGCTCTGTGTTTTCAAACTACAGTGGTACCTCGGGTTACAGATGCTTCAGGTTACAGACACTTCAGGTTACAGACTCCGCTAACCCAGAAATAGTCCCTCGGGTTAAGAACTTCGTTTCAGGATGAGAACAGAAATCGTGCTCTGGTGGCGCGGCAACAGCAGGAGGCCCCATTAGCTAAAGTGGTGCTTCAGGTTAAGAACAGTTTCAGGTTAAGAACGGACCTCTGGAACGAATTAAGTACTTAACCCGAGGTACCACTGTATGCCCTCAAGAGTATTTAGAGGGGCGCTACAGGAAAATTGAGACTGCTGCAACATGGTCTGTCGGGGGCTGCCTTTAAAGATAGCTCAGAAAATTCAACTGGTACAGAACGCAGATGCTATGATGAACTTGGCCTCAAGGTGACTGTCATTAAGCTGAGCATGGACCAGCGTTAATTGCATGGAATCACCCTGGCTTTCATGCTTGGATGTTAAATATTTTCTTATTTATTGCTGTAGTATCCCACCTTTTCACCTCCAAGGAGCTTAAAATTGTCCACATATTCCTTGCCCATCTCATTTAATCCCCAGAACAACCCCAGAACAACAAGAGGCAGTGACTGGCCCAAGATTACTCAGAGAGCTTCATGTGGCTAAGTGAGGATTTGAACCCTGTGGTGCTGTGGGCTAAACCACAGAGCCTAGGACTTGCTGATCAGAAGGTCAGCGGTTCGAATCCCCGTGACGGGGTGAGCTCCCGTTGCTCTGTCCATGCTCCTGGCAACCTAGCAGTTCGAAAGCACAAAGTGCAAGTAGATAAATAGGTACCGCTCCAGAGGGAAGATAAACGGCGTTTCCATGTGCTGCTCTGGTTCGCCAGAAGCAGCTTAGTCATGCTGGCCACATGACCCGGAAGCTGTACACTGGCTCCCTCGGCCAATAAAGTGAGATGAGCGCCGCAAACCCAGAGTCGGCCACGACTGGATCTAATGGTGAAGGGTCCCTTTACTTTACCTTACTCCTCGTCCAACACTCTAGCCCAGGGGTCAGCAAACTTTTTCAGCAGGGGGCTGGTCCACCATCCCTCAGACCTTGTGCAGGGCCGGCTATATCTTGGGGTGGGGTGGGGGGAATGAACAAATTCCTATGCCCCACAAATAACCCAGAGATACATTTTAAATAAAAGGGCACATTCTACTCATGTAAAAACACACTGATTCCCAGACCATCCGCGGGCCGGACTGAGAAGGCAAGTGGGCCGGATCCGGCCTCTGGGCCTTAGTTTGCCTACCCATGCTCTAGCCGCTATAACACACAACATCTAAGTGTTCTCTCTTTTGCAGAGCAATAATGTTTTTGTAGAATATAAATAAGCGAAGTCGGGCCAGGAAAATGTCTAGGATACCCCTCCTTTTTTTTTTAGCTCTGACCTGAATATTGCTGCAATCCTGCACTTCTTTGCCTGTGAGCATGCCCCGCTGAATGGAACTCAATGAGGCTGCCTTCTGAGCAGGCATGCATAGATAGGACTGCACAGGATGAAAAGCAATCAGGTTACTTGTGGTGATTAAAAAGACAGGCGAGTAGAGAAAAATACGAAAAATGACACAGTTGTTCCCTCCCCCCTCTTTCCCAGCCTTTCGAATCTGATTGCAAAATGGTATGTTAGGCCTGACAAGATTTAAGATAAATAATTGACAAGTGCTTGATGTATTTAAAACGGTATCATTTCTCTAAAGCTCAGCTGACAAGATTGTGGCAAGTGGGTAAAGAACGGAAGGAAACGGAATAATAGTAGTTTTGCACCCTAATGAAAGGAAAGGATCAGCAAACTGAAAACTTAATTGGGGGGGACCAACAACCCCAGGCCGAGGAGTTGCTGCTTTGTTTAGACCATCTAAGCAAACAGCAGATTGTAGAATCTTAGAGTTGGAAGGCACCCAAAGGTCATCTAGTCCAACCCCCTGCAATGCAGGAATCTCAGCTCAAGCATCCATGACAGATGGCCATCCAACCTCTGCTTAAAAACCTCCAAGGAAGGAGAGTCCACAACCTCTCGTGGGAGGTGCTCTCACTGTCAGAAAGTTTTGCCGGATGTTTAGTTGGAATCTCCTTCGTTGTAACTTGAAGCCAATGGTTCGAGTCCTACCCTCCGGAGCAGGAGAAAACAAGCTTGCTCCCTCTTCCATGTGACAGCCCTTGAGATTTTGAAGATGGCTGCCATATCTCCTCTCAGTCTCCTCTTTTCCAGGCTAAACATACCTAGCTCCTTCAAGCGTTCCCTTGCTCATAAAAGCATACAAAAAGATCTAAATGTGATATACTATAGCAGAAAGGGTAAGTTACAGTAGATGAAAAATCAGGGACCCATTTGCCCATAACATTTAAAGCGTCATCATAGCATGATGCTTTTGAGCATATTACACTAATCCTGGTCCGACTGCACTGGCTACCAATTAGTTTCTGGGCCCAATTGAAAGTGCTGGTTGTGACCTATAAAGCCTTAAACAGCTCAGGACCACAATACCTCAAGGACCGCGTCTTTCCATATGAACCTACCCAGGCCCTGAGATCACCTTTTGAGGTCCTTCTTCATGTGCCTCCTCCTCGAGAGGTCCAGAGGGTGACAACACGAGAACGGGGCCTTCTCTGCAGTGGCTCCCCATCTGTGGAATGCTCTCCCAGGGAAGTTCGTCTGGCGCCTTTAGGCGTCAGGCAAAAACATTCCTTTTTAACCAGGCCTTTGGTTGATCTGTTTGGCATCCTATACCCTTTTAAAATGTGGCTCTTTTCTGGGTGTGTGTGTGTTATTGGGTTATTGTTTTTATTATGGTTATATATGTTGTGATCTTTTCTGTGAACTGCCCTGAGACCTCTGGGTATAGGACGGTATATAAACTTGATTAATAATAATAATAATAATAATAATAATAGCACTTTAAACAGTAGTCGTTTCCTCCAAAGTATGCTGGGAACTGTAATTTGTTAAGGGTGCAGAAAGTTGTCTGAAGGCCTCATTTCCCCTCACAGAGCTACAAGGCCCAGAGTGCTTTAGCAATCAATCCCTCCTCAAAGGAAACCAGTGCCATAGCTACAGGGGGACTAGCTGGTGTTTTTGCCCAGAGGGGCGCCGTCAAAGCTCCCAGCCTCTGTATGTGTGTACACAATTGCACATTGGGGAGTGCCAAACTGGGTCTTCGACCCAGGTGAAAAAAAGCCTGGTTTTACCCCTGCAGGAAACAATGGGAATTGTAGTTCTGTGAGGGGGATATGGGTTCCCCAACAACTCTTAGCACCCTTAATAAACTACAGGTCCTGGCCTTCCGTATCTTTCTGTCATTTCTGTGTTTCCTCGATCTGCTTGTTCTTTTCTTTGGACTGCAGAATACATCACTTTCCTATGAAGTCATTGTAAGATTCCAGGGAATTATACAGTGCAAAACGACAGGAAAACAGGATGCCTGTTATTCCATTGAGCCATGGAAGTTGGGGTCCATCACTGTCTCCCAGGGGGCAAGTTCCGTAATTTAATTATGCACCGTGGTTTGTTTTTTTGGGGGTGGGGAGAAGTTAGTAACTTGCGCAGGCCTGCTAGAAAAGACACTGTCCCACCCGTTTTTTAATCAGAAAGGTGAATGTGCAGATTGCCACCTGCTTCATTTTTAGTCCTCGCCATCTGCTGTTGCCTGTCAGAACACCTGTACAGCAAAGCCACTGAAAGACTCTGTTCTCCTCCTCAGCTCCTCTGCATAAAAGCATAGTTGAGCTCCAAGCAGTTTCCAGGGTAATGGGATTTTGCACGTCAGTTTTAATTACTATATTTTTTTTTTATTATTTTTTTAAAGTTGGTCGTTTGCTTGTCTGGCTGTTTTTGCTCTAGCTGGAAATCTGAAATTTCCAATCAGCATTCAGCTCTCACATTATCATTTTGCAGCCCTCAGCAATCAGCAAATTTACAAGTAAGAACTCTGGTTCCCACTGAAGTCGTGTCAAATGGATGCGTTGAGGGAGAAAGAGAGAGGAAAAGATTCATTAGCGATGCAGACAAGGGGCAGAGGGAAAGGATGAGACTCTGGGCTGTTGAGGGGAGTTGAGCAAGGATGCAAGAACTTGAATCAGGTCCAAATATGCATGTTGGGGGCCACCTTGGATGCAGTGCAAGAGTGAGGAACCTGGATCAGAAGAAAAGTTTGGATTTGATATCCCGCTTTATCACTACCCGAAGGAGTCTCAAAGCGGCTAACATTCTCCTTTCCCTTCCTCCCCCACAACAAACACTCTGTGAGGTGAGTGGGGCTGAGAGACTTCAGAGAAGTGTGACTAGCCCAAGGTCACCCAGCAGCTGCATGTGGAGGAGCAGGGAATTGAACCCCATTCACCAGATTATGAGTCCACCGCTCTTAACCACTACACCACACTGGCTCCCACTAGTCTATCTAGCTCAGAACTGTCTACACTGACTGGCAGTGGCTTTTCCGGGTTTCAGACAGGGAATGTCTTCCAGCCATGTCTGGAGATGTCAGGCATTGAACCCAGGATTTTCTGCACACAAAGGAATGTTCTGCTACTGAGCTACAGCACATGGCAGGCAGTGCATTCTTGTGATGGGTGTATACTCTTATGCAGAGTCATTTTGGACTCACGGCTGTCCATGGAGGCGCAGGTCAATTCTGTGTCCAGGGCAGCTGTCTACCATCTGGTACACAGGCTGAGAACCTACCTGCCTGCAGTCTGTCTCACCAGAGTGGTGCATGCTCTAGTTATCTCCTGCTTGGACTACTGCAATGTGCTCTATGTGGAGCTATTTTTGAAGGTGACCTGGAAACTGCAATTAATCCAGAATGTGGCAGCTAGATTGGTGACTGGGAGTGGTCGCCGAGACCATATTACACTGGTCCTTAAAGACCTACATTGGCTCCCAGTATGTTTCCAAGCACTGAATTGATGCTGGTGCTGACGTTTACAGCCCTAAAAGGCCTCGGCCCAGTATACGTGAAAGAGTGTCTCTGCCCCCATAATTCAGCCCAGACACAGAGGTCCAGCTCCGAGGGCCTTCTGGCAGTTCCCTCACTGTGAGAAGTGAGGTTACAGGAAACCAGGCAGAGGGTCTTCTCGGTAGTGGCACCTGCCCTTTGGAATGCCCTCCCATCAGATGTCAAGGAAATAAACAACTACAGTGGTACCTCTGGTTGCAAATGGAATCCATTCCAGAGGCCCATTTGCAACCTGAACAGAATGCAACCCACGTCTGCACGTCGCAATTCGCCGCTTCTGCGCATGATGTCATTTTGCGCGTCTGCGCATGCGGCGAAACCCGGAAGTAACCCATTCCGTTACTGCTGGGTCGCCGCGGGACGCAACCTGAAAATGCACAACCTGAAGCGAACATAGTATGAGGTATGACTGTACTTGACTTTTAGAAGACATCTGAAGGCAGCCCTGTTTAGGGAAATTTTTAATGTTTGATGTTTTATCGTGTTTTTAATATTCTGTTGGGAGCTGCCCAGAGTGGCTGGGGAAACCCAGCCAGATGGGCAGGGGTATAAATAAAAAATTTATATTATTATATTATTATATTATTATATTATTATATTATTATATTATT
>JAXCMG010000038.1:598524-613909 GCA_034642415.1 Podarcis siculus
TATTATTATATTATTATATTATTATATTATTATATTATTATATTATTTATACACTTTGCATATACATGCCACCAAGTCCCCCTGCCCCACAGTCAGATGATCTGCGCTGATCTGCTAAGAAGGGAGCATTATTGCCCCTTGTTCACTCATCAAATGATAGATCTGAACAGCAGAGAAGGTGTAATCTGCATCCCCATCATGGAACTGGGCAGAGAGGATTATTTGAGGGGATGATCAACAAGACTTCAGATGACACAAAACTGGAAAGGGTAGCGAATGCTGCAGAAGGGGGGGAAAAACTGGGATTCAAGATAGCTTTAAAAGATTGGAAGACTGGGCCCAAGCTAACAAAATGAATTTCAATAGGGACAAAGGTAATGTTTTGCACTTAGGCAGGAAGAACCGGATGCACCAAAATGAGATGGGGGACACCTGGCTTGCCAACAGGACATGTGAAAAGGATCTAGCAATAGACCACAAGCGTAACATGAATTAACATGTGATGCAGCAGCTAAAAAAAGCTCGTGCTATTCTAGGCTGCATCAACAGTAGTGTCCAAGAGAAGTAATAGCAACACTATATTCTGCCTTGTCCAGACCCCACCTGGAATATTGTGTACAGTACTGGGGGCCACAATTTAAGAAGGATATCAACAATCTGGAATGTGTGCAGAGGAGGGCAACCAAAATGATCACAGGCCTGGAATCCAAATCTTATGAGGAACGCTTGAAGGAGTTGGATATGTTTAGCCTAGGTAAGAGGAGACTGAGAGGAGATATGATGGTCACATGGGCGTAGCCAGGATTTTTGTTGGGGGGGCAGGCCTTTTGTTGGGGAGGAGCAAAACTTGTTTGCTACAGTGCTACCTCGGGTTACAGACGCTTCAGGTTACAGACTCCGCTATCCCAGAAATAGTACCTCGGGTTAAGAACTTTACTTCAGGATGAGAACAGAAATCGCGCAGCAGTGGCACAGCAGCAGCAGGAGGACCCATTAGCTAAAGTGGTGCTTCAGGTTAAGAACAGTTTCAGGTTAAGAACCAGAAGTACTTAACCCGAGGTACCACTGTATATATTTTTATTGATTTAGCAGGGGCAGCTTCCCCTCCCTGCCTCCCCCTTGGCTACGCCCATGGATGGTCATCTGCAAATATCTAAAGGGAAGATGGAACATGGAAGATGGAGCAAGCTTGTTTTCTCCTGCTCCAGAGGCTAGAACCCAAACCAATGTTTCCGAGTTCCAAGAAAGGAGATTCCTGACCAAACATCAGGAAGAACTTTCTGACAATAAGAGCTGTTTGACTTTGGAACCATTTCCCTCGGGAGGCTGTGGACTCTCCTTCCTTGGAGGTTTTTAAGCAGAGGTTGGGTCGCCATCTGTGTTGGAAATGTTGGTTGATATTCCTGCATTGCAGGGGTTGGACTAGATGAACCTCGAAGTCCCTTTCAACTCTACAGTTCTATGATTCTATACTGCTCACTCAACATGTTGTCTTTACCACTCCTTCCAAAATCAGTGAGGTCCTGGGAGGATGCAAAAGAATCTGCAGATGAGGCTCCTGGAGTAGGAGTTAGCCTATCTAGTGCTTTAGCCCTGTGTGAACTGGTAATTTCTCTCCTTGGTTGTTGCAGTATGCTATATGTGTGGCTTGAGTTGGGTCTGGTCACATCACAGTTCCAGAATCCAGCCTCAAACACTCTTCCTCGCGATGCAAAGTGCACACACAGTTCCATTCAAAACGAATCATTAAGCCTTATGAGCAGAATATTTCCCGAGTCAGCTCCTTCACATTAAATGATGATAAAACCAAGGACATACTTAAGCAGGAACAATTGGCAGCATTTCTCCGTTATTGGCACAATGGCAACACACACGCGTTTTGTAGGTTTTTCCAAGCATGTCTTTCACTGTATTCTCCTTCACAAGTGAGTTACTTAAAGAACACCTTGGCATGTTCCTGCAGAGATATCAAGCATTGCACAGCACAGAACTGTGATGGTGCCACTGTAGTGAGTGGGAAACTAAATGGGTTGAGGGCATAAGGCATCTACAGTCATTGCTTCAACCACAGGCTGAACTTAGTTACTGTTGATGTAAGAATATAGACGTTGTTGCAAACTGCTCTGGTCATCTTCAACAACTGTACCTGTTCTTAAAAGGTAAAGGGACCCCTGACCATTAGGCCCAGCCATGGCCGACTCTGGGGTTGCGCGCTCATCTCACTCTACAAGCCAAGGGAGCCGGTGTACAGCTTCCGGGTCATGTGGCCAGCATCACTAAGCCGCTTCTGGTGAACCAGAGCAGCGCAAGGAAACGCCGTTTACCTTCCTGCTGGAGAGGTACCTATTGATCTACTTGCACTTGGACGTGCTTTCAAACTGCTAGGTTGGCAGGAGCAGGGACTGAGCAACGGGAGCTCACCCCGTTGTGGGGATTCGAACCGCCAACCTTCTGATGAGCAAGTCCTTGGCTCTGTGGTTTAACCCACAGCGCCACCCGCATCCCTTTTGTACCTGTTCTTACGTGTATCCATATTTCAACTGAATTTTTCTTCTTCTTCGCCAGACCTTTCTTAGGCATTACAAGTGCCTAATTTTTATATAAAACATCCATATATAAAATTTAAAAATATATACAAATAAATGTAAATATATATATAGTATAATTGCAAACACAGACAAGGAATTGGATGACTGAATTAAAAAGCCACTCGCTGGGTGTGTCAGATTGCATCGCGTTTTAGCTGCTATTTCGAAACTTCCTGTAACTTTACTGCTTCTGAAAATAATCGGTAATGAATTCAACCCTTTAAAAAGTGTTGAGGCTTGTGGCATTCTAAACCAAAGAGATTTTGGCTTTGTGTTTTACCACTAAAAGTAGGGTGAGGTTTATTTATTTTTTGCAAAAATCAGATAAGTGACATGGCTCTTGCATCTCAAGAGTGGGGCTTGATCCATGTGTCTTTGGTTGTCTTCTTAACCACACTTACCTGAGAGTATTCCCACTTGAATTCAATAGGACATCTGAGTAGACAATGGCTCCTAAAGTTTGACCAACTTAAAAATGTGCTGTGAACTCCTGATGAATGAAGTGAGCAGAAAAGGCCGAGATCCCCAAATACACTAACTAAAAAGGAAACCCTACCGAAAGCAGGAGAGCAGAGAGAATGGAGGAGGAGGGAAAAGAACTGCATTGCAGGGACTTGGGCCAAATGGCCTTCGTGGTCCCTTCCAACAGTACAATACTATGATTCTAAATCAAGCACTGCTAGGAGTGATTTCATTTTTTTGTTCTCCTATGTATTTCTTACCAATTAAAAAATACGGCGTCACGCAAGCAAATACCTGACCCAGAGGGGGAGAACCACTGCTGTTGAGGTATATAACACCAGTACAGATAGCAAGAATGTATAAAACCAGGTCAAACATATGTTGGAAATGTAAAGAAAAAGAAGGGACCTTTTACCATATGTGGTGGGAATGCAGAGAAATTAAAAAAAATAGGGAATGATATATAATGAATTGAAGAAAATGTTTAAATTAACATTTGTAAACAAAACAAAACAAAACAAAACAAAACAAGCCAGAAGCATTTCTGTTAGGGATGGTAGGAAAAGACCTGCCAAGGAAAATAAAGAATTTATTTATGTATGCTACAACAGCGGCAAGAATCTTGATACCACAAGGATGGAAGAATGAGGAAACCCCAACGAAAGAACAATGGCAAGAAAAACCGATGAATTATGCAGAATTGGCAAAACTGACATACAAATTGCGAGACAAGGACAACTGTGACTTCAAAGAAGAATGGGAACTTTTTACAAACTACTTAAAAAGACAACAAAATGAATTGGACTCCTTGGCAGGTTTTGAATAAACATACACAAATTTATTGACTGTTAACATAATAGATAGATAATGTTAGGATTTATATAATTTTACAATAGGCAGAGAATAACATGTATTGAGAAATCAGAGAGAGGAACTGAGGGAAGTCTGGGGGGGAGGGAGAGAGGGCTCTTCGGGGAGGAAAAAGGGAAAACAGGGAGGGAATAATGAAGATGATATGTTTTGCTAATTTGTTATGTTGAAATTCTTATTTATTTTTTTAAGAGAATCACTGCTGTTGAGAACACGAGACTCTTAATCTCAGGCTCATGTGTTCGAGTGCCCACGCGGGGCCAAATGTTTCCAGCATTGCGTGAGGGTTGGACTAGATGACCGTGGTGGTCCCTTCCCAATTTGACTTGGAGCCAAGCCTTCGGTGCGGCCGACGCTGAGCCCGGTGGAATAAAGGACTCCGCGCACAGGAGGCCGTTTTCTGCGCTCGGCTGCTCTGAGCCGGAGAGGAGGAAGCGCCTGGCCCGCTTTCACACGTGATGCCCGGGGGGCGGACCTAGCAGGGCCCCGCCGTTCCGGGGACAGATTTAAGCCCAGCGGGGAAGGGGGTCGCTTCTTTTTTTCCCCCATTGCTCCCCCCGCTGATCCCCCGGCGCGCTCTCCTCCTCCGTGCCAAGAACCTCGGGGCGCAACGATGGCGCGTTTGGCGCGGCGCCTGGCTTTCCTCCTCTTCTTCCTCGTCCAGCTGCAGCCGAGCTGGGCCGACACGCCGGCCAACTGCACCTTCGAGGACCTAGTGGGCACCTGGGTTTTCCAGGTGGGCAGGGGGCGCGGATCCCCGAGCCGGCACATAAACTGCTCCGAAGTGGGTAAGTGACAGCGCGCAGGGCAGGGCGCTCGCCTCTCCAACTTCCTCCGCCTCCAGGAGCGATCCCCGTTTCTCGTTCCCGTTATTGCCCTCCATTCTGACCTGTTTTCCTTCCCCCAATAAAACAACGCCAACAAATAGAAAGGCAAGTTTGGAAAACATCCGGCGAATCAGCCCAGCAGCGCGGTTTGGGAGATTTCGTTTCGTTGACTTCGGAAGTAAATCTCACTGTGTTCCCGGAGGGTTTACTTCCTAGCTAGGAGATCTACTGGGTAGGATCATTTTCAGGAAACCCCCTCCTTCCTTGTTGGAGGCGAAGCTGAACTTTGCATTCGGTTTTCAAACTCCGCTCGGAACGGGTTATTTTATTTTATTTCGCGAGTTCAGAGCGGAGAAAGGGATCTGGATTTCACAGAAAGTAGAATGCAGTGCAAATAAAATGGAATAGAAAGCAAAAGTAAGCAAGCTTTAGAAGGGTCACAGATTGAACGCGTGTTCAAACTCCCCTTTAAAAAAAATCATTGGGGCTTTACAAGTTTCTAACTTCGTAGCTGCTTCCCCTCCCGCCTTAAGATCATACAGTGGTACCTCGGGTTACATACGCTTCAGGTTACACACTCCACTAAGCCAGAAATAGTGCTTCAAGTTAAGAACTTTGCTTCAGGATGAGAACAGAAATTGTGCTCCGGCGGCACGGCAGCAGCAGGAGGCCCCATTAGCTAAAGTGGTGCTTCAGGTTAAGAACAGTTTCAGGTTAAGAATGGACCTCTGGAACGAATTAAGTACTTAACCCGAGGTACCACTGTAATGTTTGCTGACCTTCTCAAGGCCAAAATGGATCTAAACTGAACATTTCTCTCCCTCCTACAACCTTGGACAGCCAAATGTCTCTGGGAAGCTCACTAGTGGGGCTGAAAACAGGTGCTTGTGGTTTTGCCCGTGTCTGTATTTAGAGTTATACTGCTGCTCTGTGTTGAGGCCGCATCTTGGCCTCAAGCTTAACAAGTTAGCATATGTCTTCAACTTCATTAGAGTATAATCAACTAGTACTGTGTGAGCTTGTTATGTCTGCATATCACACGTGACTCAGCTCTTCACGCATGAAAACCTCCAGTTCTGTTAATGAGTCACATCTTCTACCGCAGAAGCAACCCTGTCTTTTTGCTTTTGTTCTTATCTAAACCTTCTTGAGCAACAGGTCGTTGGTGGACCCTCCCAGCCTTGTTTCTGCTCCAGACATGGGGGGAAGGGAGGAGAATCGTAGAAATTGTAGAGTTGGAAAGGGACCACAAGGGTCAACTAGCTTGAACGCCTGCAATGCAGGAATCTTTTCCTCAAAGCGACCCCGAGTCTCATGCAGCGCTCTTGGGAAAATTAAAAGATGTTTTCCTTACTGCTGCACAACCCCATCCTGCCTCAGGATATTAAAAACCAAGGGTATGACCTTCCAGGGCAAACTCTGTTCCTTCCAGCTACTACTTTGTTTTGCATGTTTTCCCCGCTTGAAATATAATAATAAGAGTGCACGGAAACGCCATTTACTTTCACATTGCAGCGGTATCTGTTGATCTACTTGCACTGGCATGCTTTCAAACTGCTAGGCTGGCAGGATATATACTTATACCGTGCCCATCTGGCTGGGTTTCCCCAGCCACTCTGAGCAGCTTCCAACAGGATATTAAAAAGACAGTAAAAGATCAAACATTAAAAACTTCCCTATACAGGGCTGCCTTCAGATGTCTTCTAAAAGTCAGATAGTTGTTTATTTCCTTGACATCTGGTGGGAGGGCATTCCACAGGTGCCACCACTGAGAAGGCCCTCTGCCTGGTTCCCTGTAACCTTACTTCTCACAGCAAGGGAACCAGCAGAAGGCCCTCGGAGCTAGACCTCAAGTTTCCGGGCAGAACGATGGGGGTGGAGAAGCTCCTTCAGGTATACTTTTTGAGAACTACCCTGAAAGGTCCTGCAGCTGAATGCATAAAGAAGAGAGCCTAGCCTTCATGCATGCTGTGGTTGGGGGAAAAATGGGTGGGGGGGTTTTCCTCTTCAACAGTCTCCCTAGGTGCGTGAGTGCAGGTATCTTGCATGCTGGGATAATGGACACTTTTTGTCTTTGTTGAAGTTACATCCCTCTCCCAGTCTGTCTTACGGTCCACTGTTGGGGTTTAGCTATCCAGCACTAGCATACTAACAACTCATTTCTTAGCAGGGCCTCTGTGTGTGCTGGGCAGGGAATGTATCCTGCCCACCTGATAGCTCAGTCGGCAGAACATGAGACTCTTAATCTCAGGGTCACGGGTTCGAGTTCCACATTGGGCAAAAAAAATTCCTGCATTGCAGGGGGTTGGACTATATGACCCTCATGGTCCTTTTCCAACTCTACAATTCTGTGATTCTTTGTGAATAATGGGCTACATCCATCCAATAAGACCGTCCCACCCTTAAACCAAAAGGAGGATGTCGTTTTTTGTTGCCAGGTGTTGTAAACAAAAATTGCCCTTTTCCCTTATGGGATATCCAAGAGCCCGTATAGAGTCCTTACATAGGTTCCCTATTGGTAGGAGAGAATAACAGAGGCCAACCAGAGAATATTGAGAAGCAAAGCAGCTATTAAGCTTGATCTTTATTGATCTGTTGCAACAGGGTGCTCCCCTCACCCACAGGAGAGAGGAGGAACCCAGAAAAATGGTGCGCAAGGCCTTATAAAGACTTTTGAAATTGCCACCCTGTAGATCAAGACCACCCCCGGAAACATCATACATACGTACATCACAGAAGGGGTGTAACCTAAGACCACCACTCAGATACATCACACCTACATCACAAAAAGGCGGTCTTAAAACAGAAATTTGAATGTTGTTTTTCTCCTGTCCTTGTTTATCTCCTGTCCAGCAGGTTACTTGATTGGATTGCCTGGGTAGCCTGGCCAGTCTTTTGTAATGGTAAATACTTAGTTCCTGGGCCATGTCACAGGCTCACACCCTATTCATATCTTAAATGTGCCCTTAAGACAGGATTTGTGAGGAAAGAAACAATGGGGAGGTTTGCCACTTTGATCTTGCAGAGAAAACATTTGCTCAGTTTAGGAATCAAAATGGTTCCAGGTTGGTCTTCCTGTGCTGATCTATGTACATACTTGGTTACCACATTTATGAACATTTCCATATATCTAAGACCTCAAAATTCCTATCACACAGGATAAAAAATTCCCAGCAAAGTTTGTCTGTAGTTCAGCTGTTTAAAGACGCAGGAGCTCTGCTGGTTTTTTTGGTGTTGTTTTTAAGCTGGTGACTGGAGTCAGTTTGTATATAGTTTGATTGTATGCATTACCTCAGGGTCTATAAGAAATTGGAGGGGGAGGACTATATGCAATGTTTATTCTCAGCTTTTTTCCCCCCTATTGCACAAGCTAGCAGTCGCCCGCCCCGCCCCAAGTTTTTGCAGCTGAAAGAACTTGAAAGAGGAAGAGAAGATAAGAATCAACAGAGAAAGAGACAGGAAGGAAGGAAGAAAAAATATATATCAGAGAATAGTGGAAAGGCCAGGACATTTGGGGAAATGAAAGAGACAGTGAGGGTGCAAAAAATAGAGGTATCTGGGAAAGAAGGGGGGTGCATGAGATTAGCCTAGGGGGGCAGCCGCTTTTCTAAATCAGTAGAAATCAGTAGAAATCAATAGAAATCTGTGGATCTGCCCCCCTAACGAAAGCCTGCCCCCCAACAAAAATCCTGGATACGCCCATGGGAGGGGGAGTAAAGAGAGTCCCCCCATTTCATTATTCAGGGGAAGGAAATATCTCCCTTTCTTAACCTGTAGTTTGGTAGTGAGGCTCCCTCACAAACAATAAGACTGAAGCTGAGCCCCAACCCAGTCTCGAAGCAAAAGGCATCTTAGCAAGTTCAGCATAGCTGTGATTCTTTGCATTACGAGGGGTTGGGCTAAATGACCCCATAAGGTTGACTCTACCATCCTACGATGGCAACGCGAGAGGAAGCGCCATGGCACAGCGGTGTGGCCTTCTGTTTATTTTGTACCAGCATGTAATGACTGAACATGGCCTGTTTAAGTAGAGTTCAGTCTGAGTAAATAAATGGCTCTGAGTAGTCATGGAATTGGTCCTATAATATTGTTGCAGGAATTTATGTATGGGGGGGGGGTTGCCCCTCCAGCAGATATCATGCACATGCAGCCCACTACCAAAACCAGCACAATCACTTTTGTGACCTTTGTGATTCGTCCCCACAAAACACTCCATCACAGTTTCTTCCTATCTATTCAAAGGGCCTTTGCTGCACGATACCAAATGTAACAATTCACTGATAAATGTATCTATGTACCGGCTCACTGGGAAAACTTCAGAAATTCATATAGACATGTGAGCTCAGCTGTTCAGCAGCCCCTCTGCCTTAGTGATAATCCCTGGCATCTTGATACCTGAGTGCCAGACAGGTAGCCATTCCAGAAATAACAAACCCAGATGAAGACAAAAGAGTGTGATTAACTTGGCAGGGAAACAGGGAAATGTAAATATCTCTTTTGTTACACTTATTGGGTGTTTGGTGGAGGGCAAGGAGAACCATGGGGCAGGGTCCAGGATGCTCAGATTACTGCCACCAGACCTCCCCTTTCATGATGTATGAGTGATGTAGTTTTTTTGGGGGGGGGGATGGCGCTGTGGGTTAAACCACAGAGCCTAGGGCTTGCCGATCAGAAGGTCGGCGGTTCGAATCCTCACAACGGGGTGAGCTCCCATTGCTCGGTCCCTGCTCCTGCCGACCTAGCAGTTCGAAAGCACATCAAAGTGCAAGTAGATAAATAGGTACCGCTCCGGCGGGAAGGTAAACGTTGTCTTAGTCATGCTGGCCACATGACCTGAAAGCTGTACGCCGGCTCACTCAGCCAAAAAAGCAAGATGAGTGCCGCAACCCCAGAGTCGGTCACGACTGGACCTAATGGTCAGGGGTCCCTTCACCTTTAACATGGGGATTAGCAGCTAACAAAAGTTTGGGGGCTCTTTTGTTCGGGGCTTCCATCTTGTTCCACCTTATGGCAGGTGGGAGTCCTGTTGCGACAGTCTTCAGTAAAGACCAAGCCTACTGGCTGCTGTTTTGCTCTGGTATTCCTGGCTGGTGTCCTTGTTTTTGGTCCAAGAGAGCCCTCAAATTTCTCTGTTAACAGGGAGTAGGCAACCTAAGGACTGGGGGCGGGATGCGGCCCAATCGCCTTCTCAATCCGGCCTGCAGACGGTCTGGGAATCAGTGTGTTTCTACATGAGTAGAATGTTTCCTTTTATTTAAAATGCATCTCTGGGTTATTTGTGGGGCATAGGATTTCGTTCATTTATTTATTTTTCAAAATATAGTCCCGCCCACCACATGGTCTGAGGGACGGTGGACCGGCCCACGGCTGAAAAAGGTTGCTGACCCCTGTGCTATCTGTATAAGGTTATTAAGATTTGAAAGGAACCAGCATTTGTCTTCGTTTTGTGCTCTTTTTATCTTCTCTCGTCTATTTCTTTTTTTAGAAGCTACTTCGCACCTTGTTGAATCCCATTTGCCCAGCTGCACAAAAACTTATTGCACGCTCTCTCTTTTTTCTGATGCCACACAAAATATGTCCAGCTGAACCTCAGATTAACCCTGTGTGTAATGTGGTTTAGCAAACGAAATTGGATGTGTCTATCTCTAACTAAAGGGACGCGGGTGGCGCTGTGGGTAAAAGCCTCAGTGCCTAGGGCTTGCCGATCGAAAGGTCGGCGGTTCGAATCCCCGAGGCGGGGTGCGCTACCGTTGCTCGGTCCCAGCGCCTGCCAACCTAGCAGTTCGAAAGCACCCCCGGGTGCAAGTAGATAAATAGGGACCGCTTTCTAGCGGGAAGGTAAACGGCGTTTCCGTGTGCGGCTCTGGCTCGCCAGAGCAGCGATGTCACGCTGGCCACGTGACCCGGAAGTGTCTCCGGACAGCGCTGGCCCCCGGCCTCATGAGTGAGATGGGCGCACCAACCCCAGAGTCTGTCAAGACTGGCCCGTACGGGCAGGGGTACCTTTACCTTTATCTCTAACTAAAACTTACAAGCCCCTGTTTGCAGAGGGTGGGTTTTGTTTGAACTGGATTGCTTGGGTCTATAGGCAGCTCCATTTGGGTCAAATTTGGTTTTATTGGAAGCACTTGTCTTAATAACACCAGTGCTGATTGGAGAACATGGTTCACCCCTCTGAGGATGTTGGCCACTTTGTCTGAAGTGCAGAGGAGGAAGTAGATAGAAAATGGTCAAAAGGGGAATGGTGACTTGCTGAAGGGAACTGTGTTTTTTCATTATTATTTTTTACATCAGCACTTCTCTACATTAGTCATGGTCACAAGGTCAGAAAGTTTATGCCTGAAAGAGTGAACAATGCAGTTTGCCTTCCTCCTGACCCTCACATGACTGCAGACAGCATTTTTTAAAATTTAGATTTTATGTCTTACAACTTTAAGCAGCAGAAATGGAAATATTAATTGGGCCTGAATTCTACATTTTTAATTATATGTACTGTAAAAGAAAAATGCTTACCACAGTTTCATTAAAAATAATACTTATTGGATCAGAATTCTACATTTTTAATTATATGTACTGTAAAAGAAAAATACTTACCACAGTTTCATTAAAAAATAATACTTATTGGATCAGAATTCTACATATTTAATTCTATGTGAAAAAGAAAATACTGACATACCGCAATCTCATTAAAAAAAAAAAATCAAGGTGGTGCACAACAATTTATATATGAGCAAAGACACGTCGAACATTAATATTACAAATCCCCAACTGACAATTAATTAATTGCCTCGTCACATTAAAAAGTTTTTGGCAAATTGTTAAAAGTTGTTATAGAAGACGCCTGCTGCATCTATATTGGAAGAGCATGAAACTGGATGATGCAATAATCATGTCCAAAGTCCCGAATCGCTTTAAAAAAAAATGGTTTGCTTCACACAGCAGTTTGAATACATTTATTTTCTTAAATTTATACATGACTTTTCTTCCATCATGGAACTGAATGTCGTTTGATCAGTTCTGCTGCGGCAGGCCCACTCCTTCAGGAACATTTTTTGGCGCGGTATAAATGCCACCAATCAGTCAATCAATCCCATCCAGGTACTGGCCAGACCCAGAGCTGCTTATCTTGGATGCTCTCGCATGGATGCTTTAGCTGAGATTCCTGCTTTTGCAGGGGGTTGGACTAGATGACCCTTGGGTCCCTTCCAACACTAAGATTCTGTCATCTTCAGCAAAATAGATGCATTACATGCCTTCAGGCCATGCCTTGAGATTGTATGCATCTAAGCTCAGTCATAAAGGTGAGCATGTCAGACCAGAACAAAGGACATGGATTCAAATCCCTGCCCTGGCTTTGAAACTCATGGGGTCCAGACACAGTTTTCCAACCTAGTAATCCTCACAGGGTGGTCGTAGGGATAAAATGAGGACGAAGAAAGATCTCTCTGTGTTGTCCTGAATGATTTGGAGGAAATCAGCCAAGCAATGTGATACAGTGGTACCTCGGATTACAGACGCTTCAGGTTATAGATGCTTCAGGTTACAGACTCCGCTAACCCAGAAATAGTACCTCGGGTTAAGAACTTTGCTTCAGGATGAGGACAGAAATCATGCAGTGGGAGGCCCCATTAGGTAAAGTGGTACCTCAGGTTAAGAACAGTTTCAGGTTAAGAATGGACCTCCAGAACACGGATGGCGCTGTGAGCTCCCGTTGTTCGGTCTCAGCTCCTGCCAACCTAGCAGTTCGAAAGCACATCAAAGTACAAGTAGATAAATAGGTACCACTCTGGTGGGAAGGTAAACAGCGTTTCCGTGCGCTGCTCTGGTTCACCAGAAGTGGCTTAGTCATGCTGGCCACATGACCCGGAAGCTGTACAGTAAAGCGAGATGAGTGCTGCAACCCCAGAGTCGTCCACGACTGGACCTAACAGTCAGGGGTCCCTTTACCTTTACCTTTACCAGAAAGAATTACATTCTTAACCCAAGGTACCACTGTATTTATTTATTTTGTAAAATTTATTCACGGCTTGATTTTCTACTTTAAACTTCAAAGTGGTTTACAAAGCATTGATGGAAATAAAGATTGTTACCACCTCTGCTTGATTCCTATGCTGGGCACAGAGAAAGGAAATGACTGTTCATCCCTTCTGGCGCCCCTGCTCAATAGCCTTGCCTGCAGTGCCTGGTACCTTGTGCCTACCGGGCCAGTGTATAATTGCAGGGCTGTGTTACTGTTGAATTTGTGCATTGGCCAGCTTGCTTCTTCAGCCTGGTTTCCCCCCCACCCCCCAAATTGTTGAAAATTCTCTTTGCTGCTTCTCTCCAGGGGCTGTGGAGAAGAAAGTTGTCGTTAACCTTCAGAAACTCGATGTTGCTCAGGATGATCAAGGGAACTTTGGCTTCTTCACAATAATTTACAATCAAGGCTTCGAGGTTGTGCTGAACAACTACAAGTGGTTTGCATTTTTTAAGGTAATGTAGCTAATAATAACAATAATAATAATAATAATAATAATAATAATAATTCTCTGCACCATTTCCCTCCAGAATACGTTGGGATTAAAGGGCTCTTCCAAACTTTGAAATTCTTGTTGGCGAAATAATTTGGAAGGAGTATAATCGGTGCTTTTATTTCTGGGGTACTCAAGAGTATGCAATATCTGCAGCTATTTTTCTAGAAGATGTCTCCATAAGGTAAAACGTATATGATGTCTCCATAAGGTAAAACGTAAATGCCCCCTGGATGGTTAAGTCCAATCAAAGGTGACTATGGGGTTGCGGCACTCATCTCGCTTTTCAGGCCGAGGAAGCTGGCGTTTGTCCACAGACAGCTTTCTGGGTCACGTGGCCAACATGACTAAACCGCTTCTGCACAGAACACTGTGTCGGAAACCAGAGCACACGGAAACGTCATTTACCTTCCCGCCGCAGCGGTACCTATTTATCTACTTGCACTGGTGTGCTTTCAAACTGCTAGGTTGGCAGGAGCTGGGACAGAGCAACGGGAGCTCATCCCATCATGGGGATTCGAACTACTGACCTTCCGTTCGGCAAGCCCAAGAGGCTCTGTGGTTTAGACCATGGTGCCACCCATGTCTCTGTACAGCCTATTTGAAGCGTGAGCAGAGGAGCAGTTCTGGATTGGACAAAGCTCTCCCATTGAACACATGCTTAGATTCTGAAACTTGTCATCTTTTTCGCTAAGCTTTGTTGGTCTGTCTTTGGAAGCCAAGAAAGCTGGCAATTGGCTGCAGACCTTCAACTCTCTGTCGAAATGCCTGTTTGCTCCTTGCCGTTTCCAGGAGAACTTTAAAACAGGCTTCTGAGTAAGGAATCTCCTGGTGCAAAGGTCTTGTTTACAGGCCTGCCTGTGCCTGCCGCAGAAGCTTTTGGATGGGTCTGGAATTCAATTTCATCAGAATCGCTCGATAACGGTGGGAGAGGTGGTTGCAGGTGTGAAGGTCAAGCTGGTCCAAAACACAGCCTTGACTCTTCCGGCCAAAGGTTGCCATTGCCCCGTGATGTCGCAGGACAGTGGGCATTTATGCAGACTAGGAGTGGCTTGCTTGGTGAGACCCTTCTAGGAACATGCAAGACAATGGGGTTTGTTCTCCTAAACAGTAGATCTTGTTGATGCCTATTAGTTGACCGCACTACATCAGGTGGGATCTTGCATGCTGTTTTGAACAATAGCAAAAAAAACCCACCCTGTGCATAAAAAACTGCTGTGTTTGGGAGCTCTTGGAACATCCTTCCCCAACCTGAGGCCTTCCAAAAGTTGTAGGAGACCAACGCCCATCAGCCCCAGCAAACCAGGCCTAGTGGCCAAGGATTATGGAATTATGGCCCTCCTGATGTTGCTGCATTGCAGATGGTTGTCTTAGAACATGCATTCAAATTTCCTTCCATCATACCATGTGTTCATTCAATGAAGTATTGTCTACCTGGAGTGACAGCAAGGTTTCAAGCAGAGTCTTTCTAGCTGGAAATGCAAGGGATTGAACCTGGTATTTACTGGGCAAGGCACTCATTCTTTCCCTCTGCTACAGCCTTTCCAAGATCCCAGGCAAAATTGAGCAGAGAGGAACGAGCGGTGGCGAGTTCCCTTTGCGTGTATTCTACAAACCACTTGTGGTGGGAAACTTAAACCTGGGGCTTTGTGGAAGCGCACTGAAGTTGAAAATGGTCATCACCTGGAGTCTGTGTCTGCAATAATAATATTATTATTTCATTTACAAATAAATCACTTCCCATAAGGGCATCGCGAAGTGATCTACAATGTATCTAAGACAGACATAGTTGTTGTTGTTTTTTTAAAAAAGTTAAAACAATTGTGTATAGAATAAGAATTGTTATAAATAGTCCCGCATTGCAGGGGGTTGAACTAGATCACCCTCATGGTCCCTTCCAAGTCTACAAAATCTGATTCTGTCATATAAGAACAGGGTTTTGTTTTTTTTAAAAAAAAAACTATGTAAAATCAATTCAAATCCCAGATGGATGTGATAAAAATTTTTAGAAGGCTTGCTGAAAGAACAGGCAACAAAGAAGGACTTCCAAAGATTAGGTGCCACCATACTAAAGGCCAGATTCTGACCTTGTGTAGAACAGAACTTCTGATAGGATGGCAGCTGCAGG
>JAXCMG010000038.1:613919-630528 GCA_034642415.1 Podarcis siculus
CCAGGGAAGTCCCCAAATAGGAGTTCCATCACAGAAGGAGAAAGGAAAGAGGGGAAGGGGAACAAGTCGATTTCAAGCCAAAGGCCAGGCAGAACAGCTCTCTCTTACAGGCCCTGTGGAAAGAAATCAGATCCTGCAGGGCCCTGGTCTCATGAGACAGAGCATTCCACCAGGCTGGAGCCAGTGTTGAAAAGGCCCTGGCTCTGGTTGAGGCTAATCTGACTTCCTTAGGGCCTGGGACCTCTAGGGTGCTATTTATGGACCTTAAGGTCCTCCGTGGGGCATACTGGGAGAGGCGGTCCCGTAGGTACGAGGGTCCTAGGCTACGAGGTTTGGATAGCCACCTGTCCTGGATGCTTTGGCTGAGATTCCTGCATTGTAGGGGGTTGGACTAGATGACCCTCGGGGTCCCTTCCAACTCTGCCATTCTGTGCTAAGGGCCAGATCAATGTGTCTGAGAAGCACAAATTCTCCTACACCCCTTCTAAACACACACAAAACACCAGGTGCCCTTCCTGGCTTTTTCTTTTTTTAAGAAGCAGCCACTGCATGAAGTTTTCATGCTTCAGGTTATCAGGAGGGAAAAGGCCGCTTAAAACCGCCAAGGCTCATCGTTTCGCGACGCCTGGGACCAGCAGGCAAGGAAAAGAGCCGGCGGCAAAAGAAGAAAGAAGCTGTTGTGTTTTGTGTTATTGCTTTGGAGGTACACGAAGTTTCCGGGATGCCGTTCCAAATTCATCAAAATCGACGGCAGGCAGCTCAGCGGAGCTTCGGGGCAAAGGAACTTGGAACGTTTTAGCACCGCAGAGCCTACAGTCCCTGCCAGTATCGCGCCAAGGAGGCAAATTTCACCCTTTCTGCAAAGCATAAAAGCAACAGAGGTCTAAAATGTGTCCCTCGTGTCGAGGAAACAAAGCTGTGGGCAAAACTAAAAATGTAGGAAGCATTTGGTGGAGGGACGTATCTAAATCTGGGCAAATGCATCTTCCCTGAGCAGAAAAGCTTGGCTTGCTTCTCAGCTAGGTGGATCCAGCCCTTATCACAAAATTGTAGGGTTGGGAGGGACCCTGAAATGTAGGCATCACAGCTCTGTAATCCCCTAGTCCAGAGGGTCACTGGCCTTTTGGGGCCAGTGGACGCATTCGTAAGCCAGAAATTGTTCTGGGCAACACCCCCCTGTTTTACTGCTTAGAACAGAATAGAATCAATACTGTTACTTCTCTTAATCTGGACACAATACATCTGTTGATGCAGCCTAGAATAGCCTTGGCTTTTGTTTTTTGCTGCTGTATCCCATTGTTGACTCATGTTCAGCTTGTGGTCCCTTGATATTTTTCGCATGTACTACTTCTTTCAAACATAATTTCCATGGGAAGTTGGATTACAGGGAGGAGATGTTTCTTTACAGACTTTTTACCCCAACTTTCCTCGAAGGAGCTTCAATGCAAGGGTACATGATTATTCCACCTCTCCGTTTTATGTGGCTTAGGGCCCTCGTATTTACGGGACTGCCTCTCCTGGTATGCCCTGCAGAGGACCTTAAGGTCCATGAATAACCAGAGTTTAGAGGTCCTGGGCCCTAAGGAAGTCAGACTATCTTCCACCAGGGCCAGGGCCTTCTCAGTGATGGCTCCGACCTGGTGGAACGCTCTGTCCCATGAGACCAGGACCTGCAGGATTTAACTTCCTTCCGCAGGGCCTGTAAGACAGAACTATTCCACCTGGCTTTCAATTTGAACTTAGCCTGATCTGTTATTCCCCTTCCTTCCCTCCCTCTCCCCTTTTTATGAAGATTATCCGCTCTGGGATCCCACAGCTAATTCTCCCCTGTTCTCCTCGCTGGCCCAAATAGGACTAATTTAGCCAGCTAGCCCTGGTGATCATCTAATGTATATTGGATGGATTTACCCCCTAAATTGATTCTTGAATTCTGAATTTATTGTTATTCACATTTTATACTGTATTTTATACTGTTTTTTGTTGCATCAGTTAAGTGGTTTAAATTTGTTGTTAGCCGCCCTGAGCCCGGTTTTCTGAACCAGGAAGGGTGGGATATGAATAAAAAATTATTATTATTATTATCCTCAGAACAACCCTGTGAGGCAGTGACTGGCCAAAGGAGCTCCGCAGAAGGCATGGCATTTCCAGGCTGGGTGGGTGCTTTTCCCTGGTTCAGTAGCTCATCAAAGGGCCAAAGGCAGTGTTAGAAATTAGTCAGGTGTGTTTGGTAACTGGTGCGGGTCAAATCGTGACCATGTGGATGCCGGGTTGGTGACGGGGAAAGCAAAACGTCACTTAAAGGATTTGAAATATTTTCCTTGAAGCTTGAATTTGTTTTACTTGATGTTTTATTTGTTGTGTACCACTTCGAGAGTTGTTCTTTAAAATATAAAGTGGTGTAGAAATGGAATTACGGGAATTGCCATCATCGTCCCCATTGCAAAAAAGAAAAAAGAGGTGGCTGGCCATTACATTGTGGCAACCGCAACCTAGGTTTACGGTGTCATTTGGCGAGGAGCTTATATATCTGTGTTTTGAACACTGGCCAAAGGTTCTCCGGTCATAAGAACAGGGCCTGAGATAAATTCAGCCAATAATGTATTCTACTGCTTAAGTGTTGTAGCACGGGATAAATGGGTGTGTCTTAATCCAGAGTCACACCGTTGTCCCATTTGGCTAATAGGGACGTGGGTGGCGCTGTGGGTTAAACCACAGAGCCTAGGGCTTGCCGATCAGAAGGTCGGCGGTTCAAATCCCCACGACGGGGTGAGCTCCCGTTGCTCGGTCCCTGCTCCTGCCAACCTAGCAGTTCGAAAGCACGTCAGAGTGCAAGTAGATAAATAGGTACCGGTCTGGCAGGAAGGTAAACTGCATTTCCGTGCACTGCTCTGGTTCGCCAGAAGCGGCTTAGTCATGCTGGCCACATGACCCGGAAGCTGTACGCCGGCTCCCTCAGCCAATAAAGCGAGATGAGCGCCGCAACCCCAGAGTCGTCCGCGACGGGACCTAATGGTCAGGGGTCCTTTTACCTTTTACTGTTTATGTCAGAGACAACCAATATGAGGCCTTCTGGATGTTGCCGGGCTATAAATCCCACCGACGCAAGTCAGCGTATCCTATGGGAGTTGTAGTTCATCAACATCTGAACAGCACCATGTTAGCTGTTCCTGGTCAACACATCTCTCCAGGGTCTCAGATGGGGATCTTTGCCAGCCATGCCTGGAAATTGAACCTAGGATCTTTTGCCTGTTGTCAGCTACATGTGTTCTGTGCAGAATCTTACCAGCATCCCTTTCGCTTCCCTTCCCAGTATAAAAAGGATGGCTTAAACGTAACCAGTTACTGCCACGAGACCTTACCTGGGTGGGTCCATGATGTGTTGGGCCGAAACTGGGCATGCTTCACCGCACAAAAGATCTCCCCTTCAGCCTCCGGTGTTCGTGTAAATCAGCTGCCTTTGAAATCTGCTGGAAGGTGAGTGGAAACAAATGCCATTTTGTTTGGTTTATCGTACGCTCTGATACAGGCTCCGTCATAGAGCCAGGCAGAGAGAAATGAAGCAAGGCCCCCTGAACTGTTTCTATCCCAGCTGATCATTCTAACAACTCTTGACTTTACAAAATGGTGCCTGAGCCTTTTGGTGGTTACCTCCTCCCTCCCCATACATTTTCCTTTCGTGTTATGTCAGGGCAAGGACTGTCTTTCTACTGGTCTTGAAAACAAATAAGTACTGAAGGCCAGTTGATTCAGAAGACTGCAGGCTCATCCTGCTGGCTCTCCTTCAGAGACTGGTAGTGTTTCTTTTTGCACTGACATGGGAGAGATAGGACCAATGTTTTGGCTCAGTGTGATGCAGCTTCATAGGTTTCCATAGGTCCATAATGAAAGAGTTTGTATGTTACATCCGAAAACAATCTGTGTACGCAGGTAACTGAGTTGTACATGTGATATGTTCAATGAGTGTATAGTCAGTGTACACAACACTTAAGCTGTACAAATCAGCCTGTGAACAATGACTTAGGCATGTGTAGAGACATGTTCAGTGCAACTATAGTTATCAGAATCCATAGATCTTTTGAGGCATCCTCTGGTTCATGTGTGGTGCCTGTTTTGACCCTCTGATCATAGGGAGCTAGAATTCTGGTATTCATGCTTAAAACCCAGTCAGTACTCAGACTTAAAGGGGCAGGTGGGGCTCATCGGCTTGGGAAGGTAGCCTTGCAGGGACATCTTCGGGAGAAGAAAAGGCTTGCTCAACCTCAGCCCTCCAGATGTTTTGAGACTACAATTCCCATCATCCCTGACCACTGGTCCTGCTAGCTATGGATCATGGGAGTTGTAGGCCAAAAACATCTGGAGGGCTGAGTTTGAGGAAGCCTGGAGTAAACCCTACAGAAATCCAGAGTGGAGTCCCTAAGACAGCTGGATGGCGATGTATGCCTCCTTCTGGCAACTCCTTCAGCCAAGCTGGTGCCAAACGTCCTGCTCTGCTTTCCTTTGGACCACATCATTGAGGCTGAGAGGGCAGGGTCTTGCCATCTGGGCAGCCCAAGACTGCCCAGGCTTGTGTTTCACACATCCACACTGCCCAGGCTTGTGTTTCAGAGAGATCATTTCAGTGCTGCCAGCACAGCAGTTTGGCTTAACCCCCCGAGGTGCACTCCATTATCTGACAGATGCCAGAACAACAACATTCATACTTGATATCTGAAACGTTGTGGCTCTTCTAGGTACAGAAAGTCACTGCAAAGTCCAGTTAAGGTGTTCCTGTATATGTACATTTTATTTTTCTGCCACTTAGAACAGCAGTTCCCAAACCTTTTCTTCCAGAGACCTCTTGGAAATTGCTGGAGTTCTTGTAGGACCACTTAATGATTTTTCTGCCCATTTTAATGTACTCTGCTGGATGTTGGATGATTTTTAATTATACCTTGACTGCTCTGTTTACTTCCTGTATGTTGCATTTTATTGCATTACAATAAAATAAAATACAATATAACAAATAAAAGTACAATTAAAAATCAATATGAATTGTTAATGTAGTAGCTGTGCCGTCCCCCATCTTCAACCACAAAGCCACAGACCCGTCAGCGATCACCTGAATGATGCTCATTGAGCACTGTTTGGAAACACTTGGCTTCGAGAGCTGTTCGATTAAGGTTTTTTTTTATAAGTCTTTAAATAAAATGAGTGTAAACCAGTTAATTCTTGTTCCTTGTTGCTATTAAAACATAGACTGTGAGCAGTGCCAGATTTATATATAAGCTAAACAAGGGACGCAGGTGGCGCTGTGGTCTAAACCACAGAGCCTAGGGTTTGCTGATTAGAAGGTCGGCGGTTCGAATCCCCATGACGGGGTGAGCTCCCGTTGCTTGGTCCCTGCTCTTGCCAACCTAGCAGTTCGAAAGCACATCAAAGTGCAAGTAGATAAATAGGTACTTCTCCAGCAGGAAGGTAAACGGCGTTTCCATGAGCTGCTCTGGTTCGCCAGAAGCTGCTTAGTCATGCTGGCCACATGACCCGGAAGCTGTACGCCGGCTCCCTCGGCAAATAAACCGAGATGAGCGCCACAACCCCAGAGTCGGCCACGACTGGACCTAACGGTCAGGGGTCCCTTTACCTTTACCTTTAAGCAAGCTATTGTTGTGTTATGTTTCATGATGGGCGTAAAGCCGAATAAACATTTTGATTGATTAAGCAAGCTATAGCTTAGGGCCCCACTCTCTTGTCCCCCCCCCCAAAAAGGGGGAAAAACCTGGATGTGCATTTCCAAAATATAAGATAAAAAACAAATAAAATAAAACCTACATACAACAACAGTGTTTTGTGTTGTGTAGGCTCCTGTGATGTAAGTAATGGGCCCCGCCTGATAGCCTGCTCCCAAAATATCACTGGTTTGCTCATTTCTATATATAGGGTGCCTGCATTCTGCATGGACTGATTGCAAGGCAACATGTGCAAATGGCTTTAGGGCCATAAATTACCATATAGCATATATTCAACACAAAAAAGCAACAATTTGTTGTTGATAAATGACAGCGGGACATATAAAGGGCCCCATTAGCTTCAGTAGCTTAGGGCCTCATCAAACCTAAATCCGGTGCTGACCGTGAGGCAGAGATTTCAACTTTAAATACCCATCTGTGAAGCACTATGATTGTTGATGACATTGTCTTAATAACAAAGGGTCTCTTGTCTTGTGGAAGAGTTTCATGAGGGGTTGCGTTGGGCTGTTTTCTTAATAAACTGTTGGGACTTAAGCAGATTCTAGCCTTCGCAAGGCTCCCTCGCCTAACACGTCGTTTGTGTCTTGACTGCAGATCTCTGCAGAAGTTCTACGTGAACAACTACGACTTCGTAGGAGCAATCAACGCCATTCAGAAATCGTGGAAAGCAGTAGCCTACAAGGAATATGAAGGCCTCACCCTGGAAGATTTGGCTCGGAGAGCAGGCGGGTTAAATCCCAGAATTCCAAGGTAAAGGGGTTGTGACATTCTGGCCCAGTCATCACCAATGGACCATAAACCTGTGGCTGGCTTGTACTACTTAAAAGGGTTGGTGGTGCTGAACACACCTCCGTGTGTTCACCTCGTCCTGTGTGTGCGCATGTCTGTGTGCGCACATGTATGGAGATTGAGAAGGAGAGAGTTTTACAACTCGTATCTCCAGCTCCTACTGCTTTCACAAGCAGGGTGTAAAGGCAGTGGTCCTTCCATGGGAAAGCTGTGCTACCTTTGAATGAGCATCGTTCTTCACACAGCACATAGTTTAAACTACGGGATTCTTTCCCACAAGGGGCAGGGATGGCTGCCAGCATGGGTGGTTTCCAAAGAGATCTGGAGGGCCTCATTAGCTCCTAGACCTGAGATTCCCCGCCTTTTCCTTTTATAAATAAATTCAAAAAGGGGGTAAATACAAAAAACAGAATCCCAACTTAGCCTTCTCACTGCCACTCAAGGACGGAGCAGTCTTTTTAAGTTTGCCAAAGTCCAGTCTTTGATTTTGGCGCTTGCCATTCTTCAGAGTTATCAGTAAAGTATTTTACAGAACGATGCCTATTTAAACAAAATCATCTTCGTCATTTGATTTGTAGTATTCAGTGCATGTGATCTCTTTCGTTAATCTTTCTGATACATCAATCGGACATACATTCCGTTTCCAACAAGAAATGCACAGATCGTTTCCAATTCTGTGCCGCTCATAGGAGCACTACTACTAAAAGGAAAGTAATTAGGTATTCAGGTTGCCCTTCTTTTAAAATGGTTAACAATCCCAAACTTGGGGTATATTCTACGTGTTAACCCATAGTATAGCTTATTTCTGTAAATATCCACTGCTTTACATGCTTCCACCACATGTGAAGTGTTGTACCTTTTCCATAGATGAACACTCTGCTGTTTGTAGGAAGACATGCAGGAAGACTGTATAATAATTTAATAATAATAATTTATTATTTATTATGTATACCCCGCCCATCTGGCTGGGCTTCCCCAGCCACTCTGGGAGGCTTCCAACAAAATTATCAAAATACCGTAATACATCAAACATTAAAAGCTTCCCTAAACAGGTCTGCCTTCAGATGTCTTCTAAAAGTCTGGTAGTTGTTGTTCTCTTTGACATCTGATGGGAGGGCGTTCCACAGGCTGGGCACCGCTACTGAGAAGGCCCTCTGCCTGGTTCCCTGTAACTGGACAATGTCCCTGTATGGACACTGCAGCTCTCGGATGGTGTTCCAATTCTTCCTCTCGTCAAATAATAGGGATTCCAATATGAAGTATTTGGGTTTTATTTCTTTATAGGCCCAAACCTGCCCCTCTGACTGCTGAACTAATGAAACAAGTTTCCAACCTGCCTGAATCTTGGGACTGGAGGAACGTGAATGGTGTTAACTACGTCAGCCCAGTGCGAAACCAGGGTAGGATATGTTCTTTTGATACCTTTTGTTACTGAAATAATCAACAAGGCGTTCTAGAAAAGTCAAATACACAACTTGGATGTACACACCCTACAGCCGGTTCTTTTGAGAGAGATGGGCGCAAATCAGGGACATTGCACCATGGGGTGCCGTCATCCATCGTGAGAACAACTAAAGAGTTGAACTCATTCACATCATAAAGTTTATTAGCCATTTGACTGCTGCATCCCCCAGAAACCTTGCCTCAGCTTTTGCCATGACCATAGATCAGATGTGGGGGACATAAGCATTTTCTGCTCCCATTTCGGTTTTCAACAGCCTCCTGGTTGAGGCCAGAGCTCTTGTGGGTGCCACCCCCCACCTCCCCGGTTTCAGTCTTGGGTTATGAATTGGCCCAGTCTGACATGCCGCCTGCTTCTAGGTTTCACTCAACTTAATATTGGATGCTTGTTAACAGTGGAACTGAAACTCATTAACAGATTACTTTCCTAATTGTTTCTGACAGCAAATTATCATTCCGCTTTTAGCCAGTGATCCCTTGAATTGTCTTACGCCACTTTCAGGTCTTATTGTTGATCAAAGTCATAGTTCTAGGTTTGTGGAGGGTTTTTTTTAGTGGTGATAATTACACCACCGGGTAGGTATGTCATAAATCCCTCCCTTCTTCCACCAGTGTCAGTCTTGAAGGTGGCTAAATACGGCTGGCTTGGGCCTAACCGCTTCAGCTGATTCCTCAAAGCAGGCCCAAGAACGTGACAGAAATGAAAATGATGAGGAAAAGCATTCTGTGGTTTCTGGGTGTGGATGGGAATGACATCACTTTCCTGGGCAGTGAGAAGTCGTGTTACGTGCCTCTTTGCTACAAGAAACCCAAGACTATGTGTTGGGAGAATTAGCTTTCAGCTTCTTTCCGGAAACCTTGAGTTCTGAATTCACACTGGCTCCTTTTTGCTTTCTTTCTCACTATTTACAGCAGGGGTGGGGCAACTCTGGTCCAAGCCTCCCTGCTTGTCCCTGCTCTCGGGCGTACAAACTAAAAGGACAAGACCTTCAAGGGAGTAGGGGGAAGCCAGGAGGGGGAAGCAGTGTCTCTGCAGCTCCTCAGGTCAATGGATGGGGCCTGAGTGGCCTTCCCTCATTGCTTCAAAGTTCTTCCTGGGAGTCAGAGGGTTGCAGCCCCTCAGTGGCCACAAGGTCCCCTCACAGAGGCCAGAGCATGCTTCTTTTCATCTCTGCAATCCCTTCTATGAGCAGAACTTGCAGCCAGAGCCAGGCAATACCTGGGACCGGTTTGCTGTGTTGCAACGGAGACCTTGCTTTTGGAAACTCCTTCCCCTAAATGGATATTCAGGCCTGGAGGATCTGCTGACCGTGAAACTGGTTAGAAAGAGAATAGACTTCCTGAACCATCAGTTTCGAAAAGAGTCCTTTCTGCCTTTTAACGAGTCTTTAATGGCTTTTAGTGATTTTTTATTTGGCTGCAGAGCGAGTGGCCTCTAATGCAATTTAAACCGGGTTGCGATTTAATTTGTGGGGAACAGCGAAAACCGGTGCTTTTAGAAAATTAACTTGAGGTTGCCGCTGCTAACTCTTGCCATTGTTGTTGTTGTTTATACTCTTAACTGTCAATATTGCCTGGCTGGTAAATGAATGTGCCACCATCCTGAATAACTAATTTATCTTGCTGCTAATGAGGAAAAATACACCATTGAAGGTTTGTGTATTTCTGCAAGATAGGCTATTGCAACTTGACCTGCATTCACACGGCAGTTCATTTTCCGTTTATTTCTGCATTGTATTTTACAATGTAAAAGCCGTTGTAAAACTAATGGAATATTGTGTGTGTTTAGCGCTCATTTCCATGTTATTTGATTCCCCCCAAAAAATCTGTTTGCAGCCCTTTTAACCCAGGAAGCTTGAGGGTATAACAGCATACAGTTCTTTCCTGCTATTTTCATGTGGGAATCTTGCTGGAACACAAGTGCACGTATGTGGGAAGGATGAGGGAGTAACAAAGTTATCCAGTGGTGTTCAATTTTGTGCCACACCACACCCACTGGTGTGCATGAACTTTAGCGTGACATGCTTGTATATTGGGCAGAAAGCCATAGTTCTGTAATGCAGCAGGTAAAGGTAAAGGGACCCCTGACCATTAGGTCCAGTCGTGGCCGACTCTGAGGTTGCGGCGCTCATCTCGCTTTATTGGCCGAGGGAACCGGCGTACAGCTTCCGGGTCATGTGGCCAGCATGACTAAGCCGCTGCTGGCGAACCAGAGCAGTGCATGGAAACGGCGTTTACCTTCCCGCTGGAGTGGTACCTATTTATCTACTTGCACTTTGACGTGCTTTCGAACCGCTAGGTTGGCAGGAGCAGGGACTGAGCAACAGTTGCGGGGATTCGAACCGCCAACCTTCTGATCGGCAAGCCCTAGGCTCTGTGGTTTAACCCACAGCGCCACCCGTGTCCCTAATGCAGCAGGTACTGAAGTGTAAAAGGAACAAAAGCCACTAGCAATTATGATCAGGAAAACTAGTGAAATGGGATGGGAGGGAAATAAAGCGTAGAATCATCAGAACTTCCAACCCAACCCTTTGCTCAGCGCAGGATCTGCAATGCAAAAACAGGCAACACATGGCTAATAATGTTCTAACAAAATATATATAGCCTGTATTATCTCACAATTCTTAAACAGAGAACATATGATGGAGATACAAATAAAAAAATAAATCAATATTGTATGAACAAAATTGAAGAAGGTAGTCAACCAATATCACTGAGGCCAAACAGGCCTTTCAATAGTCCCAATCCTGTAATCATGCAATAATAGAAGCTCCAAGCGCAGCAATTCTTAACAGAGAATATGTAATGGAGGCACAGAAAATAAAAGTCTATCACTGATGCACGAATAAAATTAGACAATATAGCCCATCAGTATTGAAAGAGGCAAACAAGCCTTTCAGCAGTCACAATCCTGTACCCATGTGATGATGGATGATCCAGAAACGTGGTACAGTTTTGATAGTAGTTCTTCATCAGCGTATGAGTGGTCCTAACAGGTACCTCAAGTAGCATAAGATCAGCACTCACTAAGAAGTGTAGAAAGCTGATCCTTTTATAAATAAATACAAAAACCAAACCCCAACTTAGCCTCCCCCCTGCCACCCAAGGACGCATCAGTCTTTTAAAGTTTGTCAAAGTCCAGTCTATGATTTTGGCGGTTCCACCCAACCCTTTGCTCAGGATGCCACAACAGCATCCCTGACAGATGCTGTCCAGCCCCTGCAAAAATGGTCCTGCAAAGCAGAACCCAGACCAACGCCACTCACTAGTCCTTCTTCACACCCTCCTTTCGTATTTTTCCCAGGCTGGGACATGTCCACAAACTCTGAAAATGCCTTTTGCCTCTCTGGTGGGTGCGTGTGAGCAGAAGCTAGCCTGCCCCCCAAAAGCTAACATTTACATTCATTACTCTGCCTTTTTGCTTCCAGGGATGGAGGATAGGTAAAGGTAAAGGGACCCCGGACCATTAAGTCCAGTCGTGGCCGACTCTGGGGTTGCGGCGCTCATCTCGCTTTACTGGCTGAGGGAGCCGGCGTACAGCTTCTGGGTCATGTGGCCAGCATGAGTAAGCCGCTCCTGACGAACCAGAGCAGTGCATGGAAACACCGTTTACTGCCAGAGTGGTACCTATTTATCTACTTGCACTTTGACATCTTTCGAACTGCTAGGTTGTCAGGAGCAGGGACCGAGCAACGGGAGCTCACCCCATTGCGGGGATTCAAACCGCCAACCTTCTGATCAGCAATTCCTAGGCTCTGTGGTTTAACCCACAGCGCCACTTGCGTCCCTTTTTGGATGGAGGATAGTTTTGTTTTTTTGCAGATGTGACTTTTTTGGCTCCACCTCCTTTTTGCCTCTGGCCCCGCCCCCGCCAGCATGTGGCCCCCAGAAGCTTGCCCAAGAGGGAAAGTGGCCCTCTGGCTGCAGAAGTTTCCCACTCCCTGATTGAGGTCCATTGGTCCATTTAGGCTAGGATGGAGATGATGGATCCCTTTCATCTCTGGGATGTGTGAGAAAATAAATGGTGGTGTTCCATCCATTGTCAGCTGAACTGAGTGATATAATTGTGGAGTCCTGGGAATATTAGGATGAAAGACTGGCTCTAACTGGCTCTCTCGTTCTCCCCAGCATCCTGCGGCAGTTGCTACGCCTTTGCTTCCATGGGCATGCTTGAATCCAGGATTCGTATCCTCACCAACAATTCGCAGACTCCGACGCTCAGTCCCCAGCAGGTTGTTTCCTGCAGCCAGTACTCTCAAGGTAAACAACATGGCAGCACTGTATTCATTCACTGTAACCTGGACCCAAGGGCCTACCAATATTGGCTTTCCCCATTTGGGCTGAAGAGCATCTTCCTCAGCATCTAACCCAGCAACAGAGGCTCTGTGGGACTTCTCCTCTCTGTGGCTCAGGGAAAGGGTTGTAGCTCAGCGGTAGAGCAACTCTTTTGCATGAAGAAGGTCCCAAGTTTGATCCCTGGCATCTCCAGGTAGGACTAGGAATGTTGCCTGCCCTAAAACCCTAGAGAGCTGCTGCCAAAAGCCAGCATAGGCATAGAAATGAATTTCATCCGTTTCAGCCATAGGGGGTAGTGAGGTTTGGCAGAAGCTGAACTGCAGCAGAATGGAGATAGCACTGATTGTGACGAACCCAGAACGGGGTGGAAAACCCTGCCTCCCTATATCCCTTAGGACATTTGTGCATGTTTGCAGGATAAGAGCTCTGCACACTGTTGGCTTCTAGAAATGAAGGGCATAAACTGGGCAATGCCCAACCATTGCATGGCAGCTTTGAGTTACAGTGGTACCTCGGGTTACATACGCTTCAGGTTACATACGCTTCAAGTTACAGATTCCGCTAACCCAGAAATAGTACCTTGGGTTAAGAACTTTGCGTCAGGATGAGAACAGAAATCGTGCTCCAGCGGTGCGGCAGCAGCAGGAGGCCCCATTAGCTAAAGTGGTGCTTCAGGTTAAGAACAGTTTCAGGTTAAGAACGGACCTCCGGAACGAATTAAGTACTTAACCCGAGGTACCACTGTATTCGGGCAAGACAGAAAGATCTCTGCTCCAAGGAGCTTGCAGTGGGGTGGGGGACAGCAGAATGAGCCATGAGAACAGAGCATAGAAATTGGGGCGAACACTAGGGCTGGACGATATATCGTCTAAAACCGGTTTGAAGTCCGTGACATAATATTGGTTTCATAATTTTTGACCTGACAAAATACTACAAATTGTGATACGTGTGTGTGTTCTATGCAGAAATCACAACGTGGGGAAAATTGTGAAGCCAACCAATGTCTCTACATAGTTCCATCCTTATTTCAGACATTGTGGCATATAGTCGTACCTCGGCTCCCGAACGCCTTGGGAGTCGAACGTTCCGGCTCCCAAGCGATCGAAAAACAGAAGTGAGTGTTCCAGTTTTCGAACGTTCTTTTGGAAGCTGAACATTTGTCAGAGCTTCCACGGCTTCCGATTGGCTGCTGGAGCTTCCTGCAGCTAATCAGAAGCCATGCTTTGGTTTTCGAACATTTTGGAAGTCGAATGGACTTCTGGAACGGATTTTGTTTGACTTCCAAGGTACAACTGCATCGTGGTATTTAGCTGGTGATATACTGCAATGTTGAAAACCCTAGCGAACACATATTCTCAAAGCTTGGTTGGCAATGAAGGAGAACCCCCGCCCCCGGACTTCAAATTGTGTGATTAACCATCTGGGTTATTTCCTTGTTTCTTTCAGGCTGCGATGGAGGATTTCCTTACCTCATTGCTGGCAAATACGCTCAGGATTTTGGTGTGGTTGAGGAGGACTGTTTCCCTTACACAGCCAGAGATTCGCCCTGCACTTTTAAGAGCAAGTGCTACCACTACTATGCCACCAACTACCACTACGTTGGCGGCTTTTACGGAGGGTGCAATGAAGCGCTGATGGAACTTGAACTTCTTGCACACGGGCCTATGGCTGTTGCCTTTGAAGTGTATAGTGACTTTCTGCATTACGAAGGGGGGATCTACCACCACACGGGCCTGATGGATCCTTTCAACCCTTTCGAGCTGACCAACCACGCGGTCTTGCTCGTTGGCTACGGCAGTGACCCAGCCACCGGCGAGAAGTTCTGGATAGTGAAGAACAGCTGGGGAGAGAGCTGGGGCGAGGGGGGTTATTTCAGGATCCGTAGAGGCACTGACGAATGTGCGATAGAGAGCATCGCCGTGGCTGCCACGCCTATCCCCAAAATGTAGCCGTGGTACTTTTCGGCTGATACCTTCCCAGGAAGCAATGGTGTCCGTCCTTAAAAAAAAAAAACAAATCATGGTGCGCTTCACAGCAGTTTGCTTTGGCAGCTTAAGAAAATGAGCTTTAATGAAAAACATTCAGGCGTGGGGAATTGAAATTGAGCTTGCATCCCTCAAAGGGTGCTAAATGAGGGCCATTGAGGCGTCGTGGATGGAGCAAGCTGGTGCCTTCCAGATGTTTTGGACTACAATTCCCATCATCCCTGGTCATGGACCATGCCGGCTGGGAGTTGTAGTGCAAAATATCTGGAGGGCACCAGCTTGGGTAAGACTAGACCCAAGACCAGGTAGGAATCGAGGAGCTGATCAGTCGCGAAGTTTGCTTGGTGGCCTTTGTGAACCACTGACTCAATTTTGCATTTATCACTAAAACTCAGCAGCCGTTTTGTGTGCGTGGCTGATAGCAAGGATTGGGAACCATGGTTTGGAGCAGGCTTGCAAACCCATGGTTTGGCATGATGTCAGCGCTGGGGATGGAGGAAAACTGCTATTACAAGTGTTCCACCTTTGAAAGCCACTATATCGTGAAGTGCTGAGCACATGGGAAATGGAAAGCAGACATGCAGAATGATGACTTAGTGGTACATTTGGAAGATTAAACCATGGTTTGAACAGAGCCTAATTTTTAGCCCTGGGATTGGGGCAACCTGTGGCCCTCCAGATATTGTTAGACTTCCATCAGCCCCAGCCAGTACTGTCAATGGTCAGAGATTATAGGAGTTTAACATCAGGAGGGCCACAGATTCCCATCTCTCTTTTAGCCTTACTTTAACCGAGTTGTTTTGGGTAAAATGGGATGATTCCCTGTATCTTGCCATCGAGGAAAGATAGAATACAAAGAAGAACAAGTCTGAGGTTTACAATCTCCAATAAGTACAATATGCAATAGCTGAAGACGTTTGACACATTATTTCCCATCATTTTCTCCTCTAAATTGGACAATCTTTCTGTACTTGCCCTCTGCCGGAAATACTTTTTCACCTCTGTAATTTTATTTTGTGTTTTAAATTACTGTGCCTTACGGGGGAAATGAAGAAATGTGTAAGTAGAAGATGATGCGATTTGTACGACATTTACAATATGATTGCACTGTGATTTTTATTCTTTTTTGAAAAAGGGAATCTCTCCAACTATTCTTTGTATAGCAAAGAAGACAAACCTGGTGCATGACCTCTCCTGAATGTCGGTGTTCGTCTGACATTCATTTTTAATGATGCCCTTTTATTCTGCATGTGGCTTGCTTCGTTTTACGGTTCTCAGTTTTGTACGTGATTCTGAAATAAAGGGAAACCCTCCTCCTGTCGCTGTGGCAGTTCTTTTGGCCCAAGCTGTCTTGCTACCTCTCTCGAATGCTAATGGGAAGCAGGAGAGACCCGAGTCCTCCATCAGGTTTTGGTGAAGTCCACTGCAGTCCCATGTATATGAGAACAGCCTTGCTAGATCGGACTAGAGTTACCGTATTTTTCCCTCTATAACACGCAGATTTTTTCTTCTAAAAAGGAAGGGGAAATGACTGTGCGTGTTATAGAGCGAATGTGTGGTCCCTGGAGCAGAAAAATCAGGCAAAAATCAAATCGCGCTTCACGGAGAAGGGAAACCTGAAAAGAGGAAGCGGCTGCTTTCCTGCATTCTGCCTCAGGGTCTTACTGCCCACCCTTCTCTGTTTCGTTGCTGTGTTTGCTGAAACGGAACAAAGAGCAGGGAAAGCCCCTCCCCTCCAGGCAAGCAGAGGGGAAAGTGTCGTCTCTGTGCTCCGGTACTGCTGGGGGAGAGGGAGAGAGGAGGGGGAGGGAGAGAGAGGGGGGGAGGGAGAGAGAGGGGGGGAGGGAGAGAGAGGGAGGGAGGGGGAGAGAGAGAGAGAGAGAGAGAGAGAGAGAGAGAGAGAGAGAGAGAGATGGGTGGGGGAAAACTTTTGCCTTTCTTTCCTCCCTCCCGTTAAATCCCTCTCCTGCATTCTTAGCCAGCTGCTTCTCTGCACACCCCTCTCATGTCCCTTCTTTGTTTTTCCTTCGCTCCCCACTTAAAATGTGGTTACAAAGCATGGATCCACATGGATCCTCAGGATCTTTGCATTGGGTCACCCCAAATTCACCATCAGATCACATAGCATGTCCATGGCTACAGCCTGCCCCCCCAAAATCACGCACCCACTGTTGCCTGGGGCTGCAATGGGGCAAAAACGTGGTTAAAAAGCATGGATCCACATGGATCCTCAGGATCTTTGCATTGGGTCACCCCAAATTCACCATCAGATCACATAGCATGTCCATGGCTACAGCCTGCACCAAAAAAATCACGCACCCACTGTTGCCTGGGGCTGCAATGGTGCAAAAA
>JAXCMG010000038.1:630538-709582 GCA_034642415.1 Podarcis siculus
AAAAAATCACGCACCCACTGTTGCCTGGGGCTGCAATGGTGCAAAAACGTGGTTACAAAGCATGGATACACATGGATCCTCAGGATCACCATCAGATCACATGTCTGTGGCCACAGCATGAAGCACAAAAATGATACATCCACTGTTTCATTCAGAATGTTTTTTCCCTTGTTTTCCTCCTCTAAAAATGATGTGCGTGTTATGGTCAGGTGCGTGTTATAGAGCGAAAAATACGGTACATCTAGTTTAGCTTTCTGGTGCTGGGGAGGAGCCTTGGGGGGAAATTTGCAAACAAAGAGTGAAGAAGAAGAAGAGATAGAGCCGGTAGACAGCTGCCCTGGACACAGAATTGGCCTGCGTCTCCATGGACAGCTGTGAGTCCAAAATGACTCCCAGGCTGCGCACCTGGTCCTTCAGGGGCACAGTTGCCCCATTCAGGACCAGGGGGTCCCCCACACCCACCCGCCCCCTGTTCCCACAAAACAGTACTTCTGTCTTGTCAGGATTCAACCTCAGTGTTAGCCGCCTCCATCCTCCAACTGCCTCCAGGCACTCACACAAGACCTTCACCGCCTTCACTGGTTCTGATTTAAAAGAGAGGTAAGCTGGGTATCATCTGCATACTGATGAACACTCAGCCCAAACCCCCTGATGATCTCTCCCAGTGGCTTCATGTAGATTTTAAAAAGCATGGGGGAGAGGACGAAACCCTGAGGCACCCCACAAGTGAGAGCCCAGGGGTCTGAACACTCATCCCCCAACACCACTTTCTGGACACGGCCCAGGAGAAAGGAGCGGAACCACTGTATGACAGTGCCCCCAGCTCCCACCCCCTCTAGATGGTCCAGAAGGATGTTATGGTCGATGGTGTCAAAGGCCGCTGAGAGATCCAGCAGACCTAGGAAACAGCTCTCACCTTTGTCCCTAGCCCGCCGGAGATCATCTACCAGCGCAACCAAGGCAGTTTCAGTCCCATGATGAGGCCTGAATCCCAATGGGAAGGGATCCAAATGGTCTGCATCCTCCAGGAGTGCCTGGAGTTGTTCAGCAACCACCTGCTCAGTCACCTTGCCCAAGAATGGAAGATTTGAGACTGGGAGATGGCCATATCAGCCGGGTCCAAATATGTTTTTTTAAGAAGCAGTTTAATGACCGCCTCTTTCAGTGGGGCTGGGAAGGCTCTCTCACAGAGGGAAGCATTCACCACCCCACAGAGCCCATCGACCAGCCCTTCCCGGCTCGCTTTTATCAGCCAGGATGGGCAAGGATCAAGGAGACAGGTGGTTGGTTTCACTCGTCCAAGCAGCCTGTCCACATCCTCAGAGGTAACAGATTGGAATTGATCCCACGCAACTTGACTAGACAGGACTCTAGCACTCTCCTGCCCTGGCCCTGCTCCCATGGTGGAGTCTACCTCTTTCCGAATCTGAGGGACATTATATGCAAAAAAAAGTTTACAAAACCATTGCAGGAGATCTGGGGGTCCTTATCAGGCCCCGATGGCACAGGTGGTTCCGTTAAATTACGAACCACCTAAAAGTCTCCTGCTGCTGTTTTCTGCAGATGCAATAGAGGCGGTGAAGAAGGTTTATTATATTGTCTAATTACATTGCATAGGATGGACCAATGGTCTGATTTGGTTATTAGACAGTTTCATGTGTCCCTAATATGGCCAGGCCACTGGTTATGTTTCATAGTATCCTGTACGCTTTTGATAAGCTTTCGATAAGTCCAAAGTTAGTTCATGGCTATGCATTTGAAATAATGGATTTGTTGCGGCAGGTGCAGCATTTGTGTGTTCCTGAGATTAGCGCATGCCTCCCCAAGCAAGTTGAGAGCCTCAGAGTTCTGGCCACCCTGGGAGAACATATTCAAATGTGCAAACTACAGGATCATCCTTCAAAGTTAACATCAACACCTGCTACATAGCTTGAATTGGATAATTAGAACATGGCAAACCAGCCTAAAGGATAAACAATAAATTCATGAGCAAGCGGAGGGTGAGGTGGGTTGCTAAAATAAATCCTTTTCTGGTGCTGTTGCTGCTGCATGAACTACTATAGGGAGGGGGGGTTAAGTAGCTGGTTGGGGCAGATCTATCTCTGCAGTCACCACAGGTTCTCCAGAAGCACCAGGGACTTCTAGAGCACAGGGGAAGAGACTGATAGCCACACCAGCTTGTGTGACTTGATTGCTGATGATGCCTTTTAAGACCTGTGCCAAAGTGAAAGAGGGGCATGGGAGAGAGGGTCAAGTGCAGGGAAGCAGAATGGTCTCTTTTTTAAAAAAAGTATTTTTATTAAGGTTTCCACAAACTTTTATCATAACAAAACAAAACATCACAATAACAAAAATATAAAACAAAAAGAAGCAAAAAAGAAATTATACCAGTTCAAATCTTAATTTTTTATAACTTACTTTACCGACTTCCTCACACCTCCCTTTTCTGTATTCCAATTTCTAATTTATTTTCAGCAAATCCTTTCCTTACCTTTAGCCTAATTTTAACATTACTTATTTTCATGCTTATTTTCTAATCCAACATCATTTTCACACTCATTCATTTTGCTAATTTTCTTTACTTATTTCTCATACATCGTTTTACATATTCCTTTCAACTATGTCACCAATGCCACACCATCTTTATATCCTGCATCACCTTAACATTCAAATATTTTGCAGTGCTTTTGCAAATAGTCTTTAAATTTCTTCCAGTCCTCTTCTGTTTGCTCTTCCCCCGTGTCTCGGATTCTGCCAGTCATTTCTGCCAATTCCATATAGTCTATCAATTGCATCTGCCATTCTTCCAGGGTGGGCAAATCTTGTGTCTTCCAGTACTTTGCGATGAGTATTCTTGCTGCTGTTGTTGCATACATAAAAAAAGTTCTGTCCTTCTTTTGCACCATCTGGCCCACAATGCCCAAGAGAAAGGCCTCTGGTTTCTTAAGGAAGGTATACTTAAATACCCTTTTCAGTTCATTATAGATCATTTCCCAGAAAGCCTTAATCTTTGGGCACGTCCACCAGAGGTGAAAGAACGTTCCCTCCGTTTCCTTACATTTCCAGCATTTATTATCAGGCAAATGATATACTTTTGCAAGCTTGACTGGTGTCATGTACCACCTATAGATCATTTTCATTATATTTTCTTTTAAGGCATTACATGCCGTAAATTTCATCCCGGTGGTCCACAACTTTTCCCAGTCAGCAAACATAATGTTATGACCAATGTCCTGTGCCCACTTAATCATAGCTGATTTGACCGTTTCATCCTGAGTGTTCCACTTTAACAGCAAGTTGTACATTCTTGAAAGTACCTTAGTTTTAGGTTCTAACAATTCCGTTTCTAATTTCGATTTTTCCACCTGGAAACCTATTTTTTTATCCATATTAAAGACCTCTCTAATTTGATAATAATGTAGCCAATCTCGCACTTTATCTTTTAGTTTCTCAAAACTCTGCAATCTCCAAGTGTCTCCATTTTGTTCTAGTATCTCCCAATATTTCGGCCATTTGGCCTCCATATTGAGTCTTTTCAGAGCCTTAGCTTCCATAGGTGACAACCACCTTGGGGTCTTATTTTCCAGTAAATCTTTGTATCTTATCCAGACATTAAATACTGCTTTCCTGACAATATGGTTCTTAAATGCTTTATGAGCTCTAACCTTGTCGTACCACAAATATGCATGCCACCCATATTGGAAAATATACAGAAATGCTTTACGTTATGGGAACTTCCTTGCATGAATGTGTATATCAGGCAAAATCACACACCCCCCCCAAAAAAATGTACATATGCATATATTAGGATACGTTTGCACTCAGATGTTGGCTTTATGAGGACTTTAAAATAAATTGCAACCTGGTGCAGAAGTGTGGATAACTGGACTGGGAAAATGATAAACTGAAAGAAACTGGAACTGATATATTTATCCATCTCTCACTTCCAGGGATTCCACTGTGCTCCTGGGGCACCCAAGGAATCATGCATTGAATTCCTGCTTTAGGTAGTTCTAGTTGCTATGGTTTCTGCAAGATGATGCAATACACTATGTGTGAATAGGGGAATCAAATATTGACTGGGAAGTTCTGCAAGGGGATTTCCTGGTTTCTTTTGGAGGGCTGGAAAACAACTGTTGGTTATTTTAACCATCGGAGAGTCAGCAATTCCATTGAGAGTTTTCATCTCCATGTGCAAGAAATAGCTGCCAATGATCTAAGGGCCGAAATTTCCCTTTCGTTTGGGAAAAGGGACATTAACATGATAATATTCTGCCAAGACTCCCTTCAGTAGGGTCAATTGCTTTGATCCTCTGATGAAATTAAGCATCACTCACTCTCTCGTGCACAGTCAACTACTCATTTCCCTAGTAGCAGTGTTTTTTTCTGGACTGCCACTTAACTCTTTGCTCAACTGTATGCAAAGCTGCAAGTGCAAGTTTCCTGCAAAGGGTTCGGCATGATGTCCATTAGCACAAATAGAAAAGTATGCCTAACAGTGCCACCTGGCGAGGCACGGCCTGTTGAGCAAGTTGGGAGAGGCATCTAAGCAGAGTGCTGTGATTCCACAATCCCGGTCACAGCAGGCGCTCACAAAGAGAGCATTCCTACGCACAAGAAGCTGGCATGAAGCAAGCCGGGGTAAATTAAGTTGGCATAAAGTTGGACCAGATCCAAAATGCGTTTAGCAGCTGGGCTACTTCTGTTTGGTCTGGCCGAAACCTGGCACAAGGGAAAACAAGCTTTTGAAATGGTGTTTAAGCTACACCACCCTTTTTCTGGCTTAATTTATGTTGCCAGCTCATATGATCCAGCCTATGTCCCCCTTCTCTTGTCCCACCTCTGCCATGTACCAGAATGCCCCCTTTTTAGGGTCCACACTGACTTAGAGTTTGGATTTGATATCCCGCCTTTCACTCCTCTTCAGGAGTCTCAAAGCAGCTAACAATCTCCTTTCCCTTCCTCCCCCACAACAAACACTCTGTGAGGTGAGTGGGGCTGAGAGACTTCAAAGAAGTGTGACTGGCCCAAGGTCACCCAGCAGCTGCATGTGGAGAAGCGGAGACGCGAACCCGGTTCCCCAGATTACGAGACTACCGCTCTTAACCACTACACCACACTGGCTCCTAAGGATTCCTTAGGATTCACCAGGCTTAGCTCAACTGGCTGAGTCTCAGCTGAGCCAGGATGGGGTGATGGGATATGCCTCCTCAACTGAGCTGAGGATGAAGGAGTTAATCCAGTATAGCCTAGCTGCCCTGGGGACTGCCCAACTCAGCTGGAGATCTGCTGGATCCTAACCCGCTCATCACACTGGGTCTTCCTATTTCTCCCCAAGAGACACTGCTAGTTGTAAAATTCTGAACTCTTTATTAGAGCAATGCCTTTATTCAGCCAAACTAAATATCACCAGGCTAGAGGAGACTCTTGAGAGTCCCATGGACTGCAAGACGATCAAACCGATCCATTCTGAAGGAAATCAGCCCTGAGTGCTCACTGGAAGGACAGATCCTGAAGCTGAGGCTCCAATACTTTGGCCACCTCATGAGAAGAGAAGACTCCCTGGAAAAGACCCTGACGTTGGGAAAGATGGAGGGCACAAGGAGAAGGGGACGACAGAGGACGAGATGGTTGGACAGTGTTCTCGAAGCTACCAGCATGAGTTTGACCAAACTGCAGGAGGTAGTGGAAGACAGGAGTGCCTGGCATGCTCTGGTCCATGGGGTCACAAAGAGGTGGACACGACTAAACAACAACAACTAGATTAAGTATGGCAAACCTTTTTCAGCTCAAGGTTTTCTGTTTCAGTGTGAAAGGCCACATCGAAAGGTGTGAAGGACCACATTTGGTTCCCGGGGTTGAGGTTCATCACCCCTGGTCTAGCAGGTAAACAGAAATCATTGGTGGGAGGGGGGAGTTGGAAGTATCTGCAATGTTCATCAGATGTTCACATCTGTTGTTTCATGAGAATCAATGTAGCCAATCTGACACCCAGCCAAATTTCCTTGTGATTGGATGGGGGAATATAGCAGGGGAAATTGCAGGTCTAGAATTGATTGTGTGCTATTCTTCCTTCTGAGAAAGGTTCGTACAATTTGTAGCCCAGCAAAAGAAATGGAACCCATCAGATCTGGAAATCACAGTTTGAACTGGGCTTCCAGTTCTGGCCTGAAGACAAGCTGTATTTTCAGCTAGAAAATTTGCAATAAGCATTTCTGGAAAGTTACCAGAAGGCCTAAATCAACTTGGATCTAATTTTGCATGTTTGAATTATATTTAATAAATAAATCTAAAACACAAACAATGCCTTGTTAATTTTACATGCTGGAGGATGGGAGACCAGCCCCTCCCATAATATTTGATTGATTATATTGGAATGGAAATATTTGATTATTTTAAAAAAGTCAATAAATCATACCTAAGGTAGTTAAAATATTGTATTCAATGCTTTCCTTGGCAATTATGTTATTTAAAAAATACTTGTAAATTATTTAGACTGCAATCCTATACTCAGTTCCCTGGGTGAATGCCCCACTGGACTTTAAAGGTCTTATATAAAAAAGAAAGATCTGAGTAGACATACATAGGATATCAATGCTAAAATCTGATATCTTGATAGCATATGCACTTCTTTGACTTTATTTACATTTCTTCCTATATGTGTAAAGAGGTAAGGCTGTCATCACGCAGCCCCCATTGGAGGATTTGAAGCACCGTATCCCAATCCTGGATTTGCATGAAGCCCAAGTGGGGGAGGGAAGCAAAAGAGATGGAAATTGTTTTTAATGGCAGCGGGTGGCACTGTGGGTTAAACCACAGAGTCTAAGACTTGCCGATCAGAAGGTCGGCGGTTCGAATCCCCGCAATGGGTGAGTCCCTGCTCAGTCCCTGCTCCTGCCAACCTAGCAGTTCGAAAGCACATCAAAGTGCAATTAAATAAATAGGTACCGCTCCGGCGGAAAGGTAAACAACGTTTCTGTGCGCTGCTCTGGTTCGCCAGAAGCGGCTTTGTCATGCTGGCCACATGACCCGGAAGCTGTATGCCGGCTCCCTCCGCCAGTAAAGCGAGATGAGCGTTGCAACCCCAGAGTCGTCCGCGACTGGACCTAATAGTCAGGGGTCCCTTTACGTTTTAAACAGCAGCAGAGGTCTGAATAAAGGAGGGATGGAGGGACACTGAGGATCTGTGAGGGGAATGGGGGACTTGAAGGAGGTGTGAGAGAGTAGGGGGACCCTCAAAGGAACTTTCAGGGGATGTAGTTGGGGAGGGGTACCAACTGGCCCCCCACATTGAGCAATGGCTGGACGTGTGGAGGGCGATTTTTGCGCTTGCTCATCCCAGCCGTGGCCTGGATCCTGGCCTCCTGGGTGGAGGCTGGAGCCAGGGCATGTGGAGGGAGCCCAGTGGTGGCAGGTGGTGGTGGCGGCAACCCCCTCAATATGGGGGGGGGTGTCTCCTGCCTCCTGCTCAAAAATATTGGGGGGAGCTGAAGCCCCCTCTGCACAGCACAGCTGGAGTTGAGGGAGCTGTAAAATGGGATGCGGGTGGCGCTGTGGGTTAAACCACAGAGCCTAGGACTTGTCAATCAGAAGGTTGGCGGTTCGAATCCCCGTGACGGGATGAGCTCCCATTGCTCGGTCCCTGCTCCTGCCAATCTAGCAGTTCAAAAGCACATCAAAGTGCAAGTAGATAAATAAGTACCTCTCTGGCGGGAAGGTAAATGGCGTTTCCGTGTGCTGCTCTGGTTCTCCAGAAGCGGCTTAGTCATGCTGGCCACATGACCCTGCTCCCTCGGCCAATAAAGCGAGATGAGCGCCGCAACCCCAGAGTTGGTCACGACTGGACCTAATGGTCAGGGGTCCCTTTACCTTTACCTTTAAGATGAGATGGATGAATTAGCAAGGGGGTGGGGTGGGGTTGACAGGGCAGGCAGGGTATGTGGGGTCAGCAAGCAAGATGAGCAGGGGAGGCAGCCCCTAGTTACAGGAGCGGGGGGAGGATTAAGCTACTGAAACTGTTGCACATGCTAATTTTAGCATTCCCACAGAGCTAGGCATTTAATTGTATTATACATTCATGCATGCATGCTTCCTCGGGGTAGTCACCTGAAAAAGAAGTTAATTGCAAATTTGAAACTCCCTGGTTTGATTGGCATTGTTTCCGTTTGTTATATTTTATAAAGCACCATGCAGCCGTCTTAGGGACTCCACTCCAGATTTGCATAGGGTTTACTCCGTGGCCTTTTCTTCTCCCAAAGGTGTCCCATAAGGCAGTGGGAGTTTAGGATCAGAATTTTCTTTCTCCTACCTTCCCTGGTTGGTGAGCCCCATCTGCCCCTCACTTCCCTCTACAGCATGTGCAGAATAATAATAATAATAATAATAATAATAATAATAATAATAATAATATATTATTTATACCCCGCCCATGTAGCTGGGTTTCCCCAGCCACTCTGGGCGGCTCCCAATCGAATATTAAAATCACAATACAGCATTAAACATTAAAAGCTTCCCTAAACAGGGCTGCCTTCAGATGCCCTTTAAAAGTAGGATACAGTGGTACCTCGGGTTAAGGACTTAATTCATTCTGGAGGTCTGTTCTTAACTTGAAACTGTTCTTAACCTGAGGTACCACTTTAGTTAATGGGGCCTCCCGCTGCTGCCACACGATTTCTGTTCTCATCCTGAAGCAAAGTTCTTAACCTGAGGTACTATTTCTGGGTTAGCAGAGTCTGTAACCTGAAGTGTCGGTAACCTGAAGCATCTGTAGCCCAAGGTACCACTGTAGTTGTTTATTTCCTTGACATCTGATGGGAGGGCATTCCACAGGGTGGGCGCCACTACTGAGAAGGCCCTCTGCTTGGTTCCCTGTAACCTCACTTCTCACAGTGAGAAAACCACCAGAAGGACCTTGGAGCTGGATCTCACTGTCTGGGCTGAAGGTATAGAGAAACTGTCTTCTTGACCATTGGACCCACAATTGGTCTTGTCCCCTTAATCTTCCAGAGCCTTCTTTCACATGCAGGGGAAGTCCCTAACTCACAGAGGGTTTGAGACCCATCAATTACCCTCACCTGGTTTAGCCAGCCAGTCTAAGCCATTCCAGGGATGTGGTCACTGTCGCATGCTGACAGCTTCTAGGAGACACAGGTGAGAGCTGAGGGCAGGGTGGGGACCAAAGGTGGGCAAACTGCCCCAGAAGGAGTATGATGTGCCCCCCACCAGAGGTACTACCCCCTCCCCTAACTGGCCACATTGGGGAGAGGCCACATGGTGGTGACTTTCTCATGTTGGGGAGGGTAATTACAGATTCCTTGGGGTGTTACATCCTGCACCCTTCTCCGCACCTCCTTCCCTCACTCATAATAAACAGGGACTGAGACATTTCATTTCCAATTGTCATTTCTATGCCTCCCTGTTGACATAATATTCCCAGGATAGCTCACAGTAATAATAAAAATACACAATATAAATTGCAAGGCAGGATCAATAATAAAATCTGCTTAGCAGTTAAAAGCACCGTGAAATAAAGCAATAGCAGTAGAGTAGCTGAATGCTTCTAAAAAACCTGGGAAAATGTAAAAAGAAAACAAGTGTCACATGACCTAACACAAAGAAATGCATCGGAATGTGGGTTGCCATACCTCCTCCTTTTCCAGGACATGTCCTCTTTCCCATGATGAAAGTAGGCATAGAGATCAATAGCTAAAAGGAGAAGTCAGCAAAGATGTCCTCTTTTTTGCTCTCCAAAATATGGCAACCCTATCGGACTCAGTATCAGAGAATTGCAGAATTGGAAGGGAGCCGCAAGGGTTGCTATCACTGACGAGTCAGGTCAGGTGCTCTGCGGGAGCAGTCCTATGGCAAGTTCTGCCAGGATGAGTGGATTGGGATCCAACGGATCTCTGACTGAGCTGGGCACTTTGTGGTGCAACCAGACTGAAATATACTCGGAGTCGAGTGTGGATTTCATGCTCTTTATTCAGTTCATAGTAGTGAGGAATGAAAGTTTCCCCAAAATATCTGCTTTATATACATTATTTACACAATGGGTCGCACGTGATTGGCTAATTCTGGGTTTTCCTGTAGGCCAATCAGGTTGCAGATTCACTTCCACCTGGAGCTGGATTGGGTGGCTCCTGCGGACCAATCATACTGCTGCATTGTTCTAGGACCAATCAGACTGCTGCATTCTGCACTCTATTGTTCTAGGACCAATCAGACTGCTGCATTCTGGACCCTATTGTTCTAGGACCAATCAGACAGCTGCTTTTTGGATCCTATTCAACTCAGTACATAACACAGACTATGCCAGCTTAACTTCCGCATCTTCTGCTCAGCTAGAGCTAAACCAACATATTGAGCTGGATCTGAAGCCAATGTACGCCCCCCAAAAAGGGATGTTCCAGGGGTGTGATGGAGACTGGACCAGAGAGGTTGGAGTCAGTCTGAATCCTAAGCCCATTCAGCTTGATCGTGTGACCCAGCAACCTGACGTAAGTTGAGCCATCCAAAAGGGTGGTATAACTCAAACGCAGATGGGGAGCCACCACTAAAAAGGCCCGTTCTTGTGTATTGAAAGCATAGGCCTTTCCCTATTGAGTAGCAGCCTAAGGCTGGACATATATTTAAAGCACACTTCCATCCCCAAGAATCCTGGGAACTGCAATTCACAGAGCTCCAATTCCCAGCAACCTGAGCAAGTTACTGTTCCTAGAATTTAGGGAGGTGGCAGGATGTGCTTCAAAAGTATGGTGAATATGGAGAGTTAGGCTGGCCAGATTTTGCAGTTCTGCAGACGTGCATTTTTCTCAACTCGCCTCCATCTTTCAATACAGACTAACGGCCATAAAGAAGTCTTAAACAGCTATGGGGGTTGGTGCATTTCTGCACTTTTATTTTCCTTACCTGGGACAAAGCACACGCTCTGATGTGGCTTCCGATACCTGCCACAGACACACAGGGCAGTTCAGCTTCCCCAAGGCTAGAGGTGTACGTTTCCTTTGTGCGGTGGTTTCATTTGGCTAAGTCTTCTAAATGCAGCTGCTGCTGCTGCTGCTGCAACAGATTTTGCAGACAATCAGTTACAATTTCTTGCTCCGTTCCTCAGGGCCCATGCGCTAAGCCTGGGATTTGGATGCTCGTGTTTAAATTTCATGTTCAAATTTCCAGCCGAAGAGTAACAGCGAGGAAGGGCATCCAGTTGTGGAGAGAAAACAATTAACAACAAATTGACTAGAAGGCTAAATCAAACATGTTAAAAATTCGGCAGCGGGAGGGTGAAATATGAAAAATATGGCACTTGCTTTCCTACAACGATTTTATTCTTTTGCCTGATCATGCGTGCACCAGCCTTAGGGAGGAAGGCTGATTAAGGATTTGCAAAATGTCTGGCTCTGTAGGCATCAAATGGAGAGAATAATTTGATTCTTTAAAGAAGGGGGTGGAAAACTTTTTCAGCCTGAGGGACGCATTCCTTTTTGGGGCAAGGAGCTAGTGCTGGGTGGGGACAGAGGGGAAAGTGAACAGAACAATGAGTACAAATGTTACCTTTATCCCCACATGCCATCCTTTGTACGATAGGCTAGTTTCTGTTAAAGTATCCTTATTTAATTTACTGAAATTGGGAATGCATAAATGCATTGCTGTGTGTTTAATTCTTGAATGTTCCCCAGTAACTTTTGTGTGATTGGTTAATTTGGATCACATCATCTTCTCCATCTTGTTTTGTGTGTGTGTGACTTGACTGTGATGGCGGCAGCTCCATGAACACAGAAGAACACACCGAGGACTCAGCTACACCGTTGCAAATAAAACATTTGCAATGTGTTGCAAAGTGCAATATACCAATGTGACACTAGATGGCATCAGTGAGCTATGCAAAATGAAATATATTTTTCAAAAAAAAAAATTTATATGTGTGTAGATTCCACCCGTGTTAAATAACTCTAAATGCAATAGAGGAGAGGAATGCTAATGTTTCTGTGTGAGTACATGGAAAAAAAGAAGTACAGAAGTTGATGTTCTCCCATAGAAGCAGGAAGGAGAAGTCTGCTGGAAGGAGAAAATGGAAAACTCTCAGAAGGAACTGCATGGCCTAGCAGAGTGCAAGTACTGGAAAGAGAGAAAGATGCCGTTTGTTTGAACGTTTAAGAAAGAAGCTGTCATATTCAACTGAGGAAAGAATAAGCCCGTGCTTGGATAAGAATGTGAAAGTAAATACTTTGCACCCAGTAAAAGTTTTTGAATCCTTTAACAAGGGTTTGGACATTGTTTAAATTTCAAGAAAAGAATCAGCATTGCACACGACGTTGGCTTCCGAGCTGCAGTTTAGCTACTCTGCTAACAGTTTCTACACCAGAGCTTTCCAAACTTTGGGCAACACACTTTTTCAGACACGCATCATTTCGTGACACAGCAATTCAGTTTTACTAGCAAACCGGAAGTTAAACTAACCCCTTTCCAGCACCCGGAGGAGAGCGGGGAGTGTTTGAGTGACACACCTACACACTAATATGTCGTAGCACTTTTAGAAAGCTCTGTTCTACACACACAATCCTCCCCACCGGGACAAGCAAGAGGTACTGGAGTCCAATGGCATATTCCAGTCAGGCAAAATACACCTGTGGCAGGTGTGAAGCAAAGCCAGTGAGGGGCATGGCTGGGGATGGGGTGTGTGGTCTGTGGAGAATCTTGAGGGCCAGGCAAAGAAATCTGGATGGTCCTAATTGGCCAGTGGGGTTGAGATTGTCCCCCCATGTAAACACTTTGTCCATAATCTCATGCGCTCCAACATTTCTCCAACAGGGACATCGTATTCTACACCAGAAAGCTTCTTCCACGTTTGATCTCACCACACAAATAGATGTCGTAGGCACAGACGTATACATCTGCCGCCTTGAACCAAGTGCAACCTCTCTGCCTTTCCTACCTCACAGGATTGTTGTAAAGAAAAAATGTGTGTGTGAGGGAAGAGATATTGTATCACTCTTTCCACAGATAAATGGAAAGAAGTAAAATTGTAGCTGTAATCTGCCTCCCCCCCAAAAAATCAGGGGAAAGGCAGGAAATAATAATAATAATAATAATAAATAGCAGAAACTGTGAGAATGATCGGGAGCATACCAGAAATAAAATCCTATTGAACTCAGTGGGACATAGTTCTGAGTAAAAATGTTTTGGGTTGCAGTGTATGGCTGCCCAGCCTTTACCCACTAACCTGGGAGTAAGCGCCATTGACTACAGTCTACTTCTGAGTAGAATGTGGAAGGCTCCATCTACAATAAAGGAATAAACACTCTGTGTTTCCTAAGAGATGGCTGGCTGCCGAAACATTGCCATTAAAGAACATAAAGCGGATCAGGGACCTTTTCCTTCGAAATTATAGGAAAGGCTTCGTATGCCAGTTTCAACATCTCCTTCATTTATTGCAGGGATTTTATTGGCCATAAGAAACGGGACTCCGTTTTTGCACCTTCACGCTCACCACTTTTAATTGTTCTTCAAGATGTGGAGGGGAGGAAAACGGAAAACCGGGACATTCTGGGATCAAGACAGAAACCTGGACACTTGGGAAAAAGAAGGAACCTTTTACCACATGTGGTGGATGTGCCCCAAGGTAAAAGACTTCTGGGAAAGGATTTATAATGAACTGAAAAAAGTGTTGCAAAACACATTTATTAAGAAACCAGAAGCCTTTTTACTTGGTATAGTGGGGGGTGAATTCCCCAAAAAGGATGTTACTTTTTTTTCTGTATGCCACAACAGCTGCGAGAATATTACTAGCGAAGAATTGGAAGAAACAAGATTTACCAACTATCGAAGAATGGCAGATGAAGATGATGGACTATATGGAACTTGCCAAACTGACTGGGAGACTCCAGGACCAGAGAGAAGAGACGGTGGAAGAAGATTGGAAGAAGTTTAAAGAATATTTGAAAAAAATATGTTAATATTCAAATCTTAGAATAGCTTTGGAAGTGGATATAGGCTGCAGGGTTAAAAGTAGAAGATAGTGTATTTTAAAATAGTATTATTTGTAAGGGATAATATGTGAAGATTTTAATGGTAAAAGTGTGATAAAAAACGGTTAAAAATTATAATATATGTAAACTGCTAAAGGTAAGGTAAAATGAAAATCAGATAGGGGGGACTTGGGGAAGCTCACCTAACAATGTTTAGAAAAAATAAGGATAAGCCAAGAATTTGTTTGCATTGTTTGTTTTTCTGGTTCTGTTGTGTATTTGTGTTATAAAATGAATAAAAATTTCTGGGGGGCGGGGGGAGAAAGAAACCAGGACACTTGGAGGGTATGTAATCTGTAGGCCGCCACCTTTGAATTGGTTCTTTGCTTCCAGAAGCAGGACATATAAGAGGCCTTTCAGAATTGTACTTCAGCCAGAAGTCATGTGGGCTGCATTCTAAAATTTCAGAAATCCTCTCAGGCATGATTAATGTTGCATAAATGAGCTGAATGATGGATCCCTGGCCTCAAACCCTCACTTACCCGTTCTGATAAGGACTTATTGGGCCAGCCAAGCTTTAAAACAAAAATGCAATTATCTTCCAAAGGTCGTGATCCAATGTTCTTTGTACATCAACAAAATCTTACAGAAAAGACTTTTTTCGGGGGCTGGGGGTCGTGCTTTCTTCTTGTTTCCATCTTCTCCATGCAAGATTGTCTCTGCTAACAGCCGCAAATCTTTGTGTTGAATTATTTATAAAAATTACCTCATGTCTGCTATTTATTACTTCCTTTTAAAAGCCGTCTCTGAATTTCTTGCTGAGCAAACATTCTGCAAAAGTCTTCGGACTCAAAATGAGCGGCGTAAAGATTTGGGCTGGGCTGGGTGGAGATTTGACTTCTTCGGTCTACAAAAGTTCTTGAGGATAATTGCATCTTTATTTTTTTTTCAAATTGATATCCTGTCCTTCGTCCAAAAGAAGCCCAGGGAAGCAAACATAAAAATGGCAAAAAGTACAATTTAAAATGAAATGTAAACATTTAACTCTTAAAAAGTAGAGACATCACCTTGCCAACAAAGGTCCGTATAGTAAAAGCTATGGTTTTCCCAGTAGTGATGTATGGAAGTGAGAGCTGGACCATAAAGAAGGCTGATCGCCGAAGAATTGATGCTTTTGAATTATGGTGCTGGAGGAGACTCTTGAGAGTCCCATGGACTGCAAGAAGATCAAACGTATCCATTCTTAAGAAAATCAGCCCTGAGTGCTCACTGGAAGGACAGATCGTGAAGCTGAGGCTCCAATACTTTGGCCACCTCATGAGAAGAGAAGACTCCCTGGAAAAGACCCTGATGCTGGGAAAGATGGAGGGCAGAAGGAGAAGGGGACGACAGAGGACGAGATGGTTGGACAGTGTTCTCGAAGCTACCAGCATGAGTTTGACCAAACTGCGGGAGGCAGTGGAAGTCAGGAGTGCCTGGCGTGCTCTGGTCCATGGGGTCACGAAGAGTCGGACAGGACTAAACGACTAAACAACAACAAACATTTAAAATAAAATAAAAACAATTTTAAAAAACATTTGCAAACAGATTTTTTTTCTTGAAGAAGACAACACAGAAAGAGCTAAACTTATGCTTTATTCCACTATATTTCTGGAAGTAGTTTTTGTGTCATAGAGAAGCTGAAGTGTAATATGGAAATTAACTGTTAGGGAAACATCGAGAAAATGGAACAAGCTGTCATGTTTATGCAGTCCTCTTTGGTTCTGCCTATTATTGGCTCTGGGGCCATCTACTGTTTGTCTTCCAGCCTTTGACCCCACGAGTCTCAATGGGCAGTATTTAATAATAATAATAATAATAATAATAATAATAATAATAATAATAATAAATTACTTATACCCCACCCATCTGGCTGGGTTTTTCCAACTACTCTGGTCGGCTTCCAACAAAAGATTAAAAATACATTAAAACATCAGTCATTAAAAACTTCCCTAAACAGGACTGCCTTCAGATGTCTTTGAAACGTCAGATACAGTGGTACTTCGGGTTACATACACTTCAGGTTACATACGCTTCAGGTTACAGACTCAGCTCACCCAGAAATAGTGCTTCAGGTTAAGAACTTTGCTTCAGGATGAGAACAGAAATTGTGCTTCGGCGGTGCGGCAGCAGCAGGAGGTCCCATTAGCTAAAGTGGTGCTTCAGGTTAAGAACAGTTTCAGGTTAAGAACGGACCTCCGGAACGAATTAAGTACTTAACCCGAAGTACCACTGTAGTTAATTTTTTTTTACATCTGATGGGAGGGCGTTCCGCAGGGCAGGTGCCACTACTGAGAAGGCCCTTTGGGAGAGTCTTCCCAGTAGCCCACTGGGAGGGTCATTTTGAGATGGAAACTGACCAGATGGGAAATAGTTCTGCTAGATGCTGTTCTTCTGCTGATATATCACTGTCAGGGGTTCAGGGAGAGAGGCACAGATGAGGGAGGAGACTGAGAGCGAGGGGGAAGGATCCCAGGGCGACGAGGAAGAGGATGACAATGACTCGAGGGTTTCCATGAGTCTTTCCAGTGAATCGGAGGATTCCCAAAAGGGAGCGCCCCTGGTCAGGCCAAGGGGAGCCACAGGGGGGAGTAGTCAGGAGCAGGGCAGCAGCAGGGGAACCCCCAGTGGGAGTTGGAGATCGGGACCGGCTTCTCCGCCGGAACGGAGTGAAGGGGGTGGAGCTACCAGTGTGTCAGACGGAGCAGAGCAGGAAGCAGAGAGGGGAAGGAGATCGGGGCAAGACGTCCTGCCGGAAGGGGCGGAGAGTAGTACCGGGAGCAGTGTAACGGTCAAAAGGAAGGTCAGAAGCAGCGTACGCGCGCCAAGTTCAAATGTGGAGGCGTGCAGAAGTGAGGAGAGCCCGGAGGAGGAGCCTGGTCCCAAAGCACGAAGGAGGGGGGAGCAGGCGTCAGAGGGTTCAGCCTCTGGGGAATCCCGGAGGGAGGGAACCCAGGGGGGCAGAAAGACCCTGCGGAAAAGGAAGGAGAGGAAGAGGTGGTCCAGCACAAGCCTCTTAAACTGGTGTAGAGGCGGGACTGATTCAGAGGGGACTTCAGCGGTCTAAGCCTAACAGACGTGGGGCCACGCGCCTCGGCTGTGGAACTAACAATGTACTTCAATAAAAGCTTTTGTATATAAGCTGGACTAGGCGTTGGTCTCTTGTGAGCTGGGACCTTGGGTGGCCCTGACAATCACAATCTGCCCATGGCTACTTTGGTTATTAAAGGTTATTAAAGGAGGGGAGAAAATCTACAGGGGAAATAACCCTGGGAATCTACATACTGGTGCCACTGGAGGGCACAACCACCATTCTTTCTGCTGATGTAGCATTGCAACGGCACGGCGCCGTTGAGAATGACAAGCGCTGTTGTTGAGTCAAGCACCGCCGTTGTGAATGACAAGCGCCGCTGCTGGCACGGCGCCTCTTTGGGAAATGAGCACACAAAGTCGAAGGTCCTTTAGTGAAACAGTAGGTATACATTTCGGTAATACCTAGTTCTATATGTATTTTGTTTTTCTAGCTTGATCAAAATTATTTATTATTTCATAACAGGTAGATAGTTAAGAGCTTAGGCGGCTTCAGCAGCCGGTGCCTGGCGCCCCAGAGAATTTGGCGCCCGGGTGCCCTGCACCCCTTGCACCCCCGCATAAAGACGGCCCTGCTGCAGCCTTCTGCAATGTTGCGCTGAGCGCCTTCAACATTGAGTGGGCCGAAGACACCTTCACCCGCTAGAGTTGGCACATCTGGACGGCGCTCTCTGAGGTGTCATGATTTGAAACCATTTCTTGTTCAATGCAGCACAACAGAGTTCACCTTGCGGTGTTAAAAAAAAGGGGAACTGAGCTGGAGGAGGAACGAAGAGAGTCATGGATTTGTTGGCAAGCTGTTTTCTCCCTTGTCCACCCTTCAGTCTCTTTCTTCCTTTGTTCACCTTTCACCCTTGGAAAAGGAGAGAGAAAACTGAAAGAAAAGACTCAGCTAGAAGAAACAGCGCGAGGCGATTCAGGTCATTGCAGGGCCTGCATCCAGCGGCTTGCTTCTATAGGAAACGGTCGAATCGGTTCATGTAGCTCTGTCAACACAATGCTCTTTGCCTCGGTTTGCCCCTGTTGCTGCCGTATCGAATGGCCATTGTCAGGTCTCGGAAGAGATATACACTGGATCCTTATGGGGCGTTATATAATATTTAGCCCAAGCAAACTGTTGTCCCAATGAGGCCTAATCCTATGGAGCACAAAGCATTTCATGACTGATATGAAGCATTTCTGGTTGCAGCAAAATTGGGAGACCTGTCACTCCTCTAAGGCCTGGCCTGACACATCGGTGGCTAGGGAAGCCCAGCCAGATGGGCAGGGTACAAATCATAAATTATTATTATTATTATTATTATTATTATTATTATTGGTGACATCAAAGCAATCCATGTGCCTCTTTGCTTAGTTGTCCTGCCGCAGATCCCCTCCGATATGGTAGAGGGGTGGTGGACATATTTTGCCTCACATGCGCCAAAGGCAGGTGAATGTTTTCAGTTGGGGGAGTCCATATTCCATTCTGGGCAAACTTGGGGGGGGGGGGCACACATACCCTCCAAGTGTCCCGACTTTCCAGGCACAGTCCCAGAATTACCAAAGCCATCCCAGTTTCTGATTTGATCCCAGAATGTCCCTATTTCTTCTGCTTTGTGTGTCCGCACCTAATCTTACCCCTTTCTGAAATTGATTTATTGGTGTGTGTGTTTCTTTTTTGTAAATCTACCAAAGAATAAAATAAAATCAGAATTAAGGGTTTTTCTCAGGATAGTGTGCTGTGTTCCATTGGTGGTGGCGCTTTGCGGGGGGCAAGAGGAACGGACAAAAAATGGGGTGGGGGGGTCGAGGGGGGTTAGTTGCAGGTGAGTGAGAAATGACCCTATTTTGATCTGAGGAATGTTGGAGGGTATAGTCACATGCCAGTGGCAGGGAGTTCCAGAAGCAAAAATGGACAAAGCAAAGAATGTAGAGTTGTGTGGTGAGTCCCCCCCCAGTGGAAATAAAGACACATGACACAATTATTAAGGTTAATGGGCTAAATAAGGCCACAACTTTATTGGTTACAGGTGATGAGCGGTATTGGCTTAGGCATTGGTCCTAACCGACTATATCCGGCTTCAGCCCATCCACTTGAAGTCTGGGAAGGGTTAACCACCAGTAGGGGGAGTCCTGCTGATGCACATCAACGAGGAACTCCCCCGGGGTTCACCAATTGGGGGCGTGCCTTAGGCCCTCACCTCCATAGGCTTCACACAGGGCCACGCTCCCCGGAATCCTTTATCGGACTACCCTTCAATATGTGGGGCAGGTGATGGCATAACCTCCCCTCTTCCATCTACAGAACAATACCAATACCAATGCCTAACCGCCAATACCAAGAAAGTTGTGACAATTTGCTACGATGTAGGCAAAAACCATTGGCTGGTGCCAATTTGCCAAGTGGAAAAATTCCTACCAGGCCCCTCAACGGTGACCAACCAAGGTCCATAGCAAGGTCAAGGAACGAAAACCTTAAAGGGCGGGAGGGTGGGAAACAGGAACAGCTGGTATGCGGGAAAAGAGGGAGATCCCCGGCCGCACCTGCGTTTAAATTGGGTAGGCTACACCCCCACAGCAAGTCGATTGGCTGGCCAGGGGGTGACGCGGCCGGGGATTCCCCCAATCGCGCTGGGGCTGGGCTCCAGCCCCGTGCATGTGGTGGGGCTGTGACGCCCGCAATCCCACCTCCTGTGCAGGGCAGAAGTGGCTTTTTCATGAAACACAACTCCAGCCTCACAGCGGTTGTATCCACAAACAACTGCTGAATTTGTGGTGTGTTTTATTGCCATTTGAAGGAGTCGGATCAGTTTTGCCATATAATATCTCCAAAAGCAGGCTGTAATATTTGCAAATCATTAATCAGCTTCCCTCGCCCCAGGCTCTCACACACATGCTCAGGCAATGAAATCACATTTCATAGGAAGGAAAGCACCACATTTCTTCTTTTTAATCCCCCCGCCGTAGAGTTTTAACATCTTTGATTTAGCCTTCGAGCCAACACGCTGTAATTGTTTTCTCTCCGCAGCTGGCTGCCCTTTCTCGCTATTACCGTTTGCTTTGAAATTTTAAAAAAATGAGCGTTTAAATCTCAAGGTTAGTGCATGTGCCCCAAGGAATGGAGCAAGGAATTGTAACTGATCATCTGCAAAATCCGCAACATCAGCAGCCATGTTTGGGAGACTTAGCCAAAGGAATTATCTGTGCTCTGTGTGTCTGTCGCAGCTATCAGAATTCTTATTCTTCTTATTATTGCTGGGGGATGTGCTTTCCCCTAAACAAGCATAATCAAACTGCAAAAATGCATCAACACTGACAATTTCACAATGCGTTCTTACAAATTAGGAACGGGTACCATGTGAAACCTGTAAAAGTACCAATTCTGCAGACTGAAATGCTTCAGTGGGTATTTATGGGGTAAGGCGTTATATACTCAGTGACCCCTTGAACTTGACCCCGTAGCAACTCAGCAACCTGGGCAGATTTCTGAGCCCAGGCGTTATATGATGGCAAGGCCTCACTCCTGTCAGCAATTGTGCTGCAGCATTTTGTACTCACTGCAGATTCTGGATCAAGTGCAAGGGATGCCCCACATAGAGCACATTGCAGTAATCCAGCCCTGAAGTAGCCAATGCATGAAATACTGTGGCCGAGCTTTCCTGGGCCAGAAATGGTTTATTAAAGATGATATTGGCAGGTTTGGGTGTTAACCAACTCAGCCACACGGTGAGACCTCTGCCTAACCCAGGTTTCCTCAACCTCAGCCTTCCAGATGTTTTTGGCCTACAACTCCCATGATTCCTAGCTAGCAGGACCAGTGGTCAGGGATGATGGGAATTGTAGTCTCAAAAAACCTGGAGGGCCAAGGTTGAGGAAGCCTGGTCTAACCTAATGAAGCCATCCAAGGAATATCCTAATTTAGGGAAATCTGATCCTAAACCTTTGCTGCTTTGAGGCTATACCCATTCCTGAGGAATAAGCCTCAGGAATAAACCCGCTGCCTTGTGGGACATCTTTGGGAGAAGAAAAGGAAAGGAGTAAACCCTACACAATTCAAGAGTGGAGTCCCTTAGATAGATGCCAACAGCAACAACAACATATCATGTTTGCCCAAAGGTGGAAACAAGAATGCGACCCAAAATAAAGAGGACTGGCAGCAAAAGTTACTGGAGTATGCAGAAATGGTGGGACTGTGGTCTAAACCACAGAGCCTAGGGCTTGCCGATCAGAAGATCGGTGGTTCGAATCCCCACGACGGGGTGAGCTCCCGCTGTTCTGTCCCAGCTCCTGCCAACCTAGCAGTTCGAAAGTATGTCAAAGTGCGAGTAGATAAATAGGTACCGCTCCGGCGGAAAGGTAAATGGTGTTTCCGTGCGCTGCTCTGGTTTGCCAGAAGCAGCTTAGTCATGCTGGCCACATGACCCGGAAGCTGTCTGCAGAAAACCCCAGTTCCCTCGGCCTATAGAGCGAGATGAGCGCCGCAACCCCAGAGTCGTCCATGACTGGACCTAACGGTCAGGGGTCCCTTTACCTTTACCTTACCGGAAGATTAAGAAATCAAGAAGATAGAATAAACACATGGAGATGATGAAATTAAAATTTTTAGTGCAAGAGATTAATTATACAGTGGTACCTCGGGTTACATACGCTTCAGGTTACAGACTCCGCTAACCCAGAAATATTACCTCGGGTTAAGAACTTTGCTTCAGGATGAGAACAGAAATCGTGTTCTGGCAGCGCGGCAGCAGCAGGAGGCCCCAATTAGCTAAAGTGGTGCTTCAGTTTAAGAAAAGTTTCAGGTTAAGAACAGACCTCCAGAACGAATTAAGTACGTAACCAGAGGTACCACTGTATCTAGGCTTTAATGATGGAGATGCAGGAAAAAGGAGAGACAACCTGTGTAACTGCAGAAAGGGGAGAAGGGAAGTCGATAATATATTCAAATGTCTTAAAAGATTATCTGATATGTTCTGTAAAATGAGAAAATATGAAAATAAAATTTATTTTAACAAATAGAATCATAGAGCTGGAAGGAACCCTGAGGATCATCTAGTCCAACCCCCTGCGATGCAGGAATATGCAGCTGTTCCCTATGGGGATCGAACAAGCAACCTTGGCCTTATCAGCACCACACTGAGCTACCCAGACAATTTGACAAAGCTGAATTGTATGCATCCCCACCTACAGGCTGCAGACACACCATGCGTTTAAAGCTCGTGCCTCAAAAGAATCCTGGGAACTCTAGTTTATGGGATTCAGGAGATTCAGGGATTCAGGAGAGGATATATTGTCTGATAATACCCTTTCCAACTTGTGTTAACAAGTTTACAATTTAGCAGAGTTACATTCCCCTTCTTAAACTTGCAGCGGATGCGTTTGCTCAGGCTTGCTAAAGCCTCTATAATAACAGATCTGGTATTTTCCCCTTATTCCCTCATTAAAGATAAGACACAACACAGTCTTCTATAAAAGTATAAAAAGATTTACTCACATATCATTCTGTTCACATTAGGATCCCAGAAGGCAGACTTAGCTTAGAAAAGTAACATATACCTGGAATCTATCTCATAAGAAGACAGTCCCTTTGTCCTCTCTTGGCTGGAAGCCAAGAGGGCATTTTTGGCTAAGCAGAAGTTGCTTCTTTGATGCATGTAGTCAAAGAGAGGGAGGTGGCTGCCCTGCCCTGTGCTTTTGTTGTTACCTGCACAGGTGAGGACACACCCACCTCTAGTCACATGCAGAGGAAGTCTTTCCAAGCCCAGAAGGAAACAGGAAGTTTACCTGATGGCTGGACAAACATTCCTCCCCATGTGTAAACATGTTCACTCTAGGAATGTTGTACTTGACTGCTCTTGTGTTTCGCATCCCACAGTTTACCCTCACATCAAGACAATTCTCAGCACACCTAACAAACTACAGTTCCCACAATTCTTTGGGGAAAGTCAAGCGCTTTAGAAGTATGGTGTGTTTGCAGCCACAGTCTTCAAATCCACTGTGAAGTCTAAATAAGAACCACATTCATGTCTGAGGGTTACAACAGCAGCCTAAGGCTTGCTTGAACAAAACCGGATGAGAGGCTGGCCACATCAACCCATGAAAAGGCATATGACAAGAGAACCCATTATGTGCAAAGTCCATTTATTGTATAACTAAATAAGTCCCAGTGCTTTTTCAAAACTCACCAGCTTGTGTGTGTGTGTGTGTGTGTGTGTGTGTGTGTGTGTGTTTTCCCCTTCTCCAGAAAATGAACTATGAAGCAGGATAGAATTAAACTGCTCTAGTCCAACATAATCCTCTTTCCATGCAAAGACAGGCCACCGCAAGTTGGTAAAAGCAACAACCCACTGACTTCTGATTGACTTGCTTTGTGCTTTGATGGTTTTGTTTCCTTGCTTGCTTTTTGTTTTAAGATTTTTTTAAAAAAATCAGTGAAATGATTAATAAAAATATAACTCTCAAGGCAAGGGCATAGATTTTTCCAGCACCAACTCCCAAAGTAGACTAATTGCCTCTTGGGATTGTGCAAGAGACCTGTTGTATATTTATTTATGCAAATTCTTTGTCTCTCAGCCAATCAGTAAAGTGGGTATTTAGTGAGTCAAGAACCATCACGCTACAGGCAGACAAGTTTGATGACTCAACAGTCCTTTCACCCCAGGAATGTTTTGATTGAAATAAGATGAAGCCTAACCCAAACGGATTGATTAAATCTACCTTGCCACAGAGAGATAATGCACTTGTTTGGTTTGTTTCAGGTTGCTGAGTTGCGTAGAGCTTAGTAAGTGCCATGTGCAAAGGGGTCTTGAGTGACAACACACACACACACACACACACCGGCCTTGCTTGTATGTACATGGCAGAATCAAATGTAGGCTCAATGGGACTTTCTCCGTTGCTAGAAAACTAGATTGTGTGTTGATTGTGTGTTTATTACAACTACTATTACTAATGTTTGTGACAATATTCACTACAAAAGAAAATGCCTCTTTGTTTCCAGAAGAGAGAGAGAGATCTTCCGTATCACAGATCTTCCAAATGTGCAAAAACTAAACAGTAAAACAGATTTATTCTGCACGCCTAACAGAAGATACAATCGTTAGCCATTAAAAAGGGAGCCAGTTCACTAGTATATATTTCTACTGGGTACTAAGCTTTACCTAATGCTGAGAACTGGATCTTCGATAAGCAGGCTCATTTCATTAATAAAATTAACTTCCATTGTTTATAGAGCCATTTATATTTTGAAAGACTTGATTGCATAGGGGCGGGGGCGCTGGAGGGGGGTGGGGAGCCTTGCTAAGAGGTTCCTTGCCAGTACTTGCCATTTTTCAGGGATGAAAAAGATACATTGTCGAATCTAATGGCAATTGAATATTTACCATGTAGGGAATACAGCTTTGGCTAAATTGCTATGTCCTCAACTGTGTGTAAGAAAACAGAGCGTGGTACGGATACGAGGCCAGCAGCTTCTAAATATGTCCTCTTGTAAAAAGAGAACCACAATTGAATTTTCAAGTAAATCTCCATTACGAGTTTGTTCGTATCTCCCCACCTAATCAATCTTGCAGGGGGGTTGTGAGTGGTTGTCTGCCCTTTGCAGTGCGATCCTCTGGGAGTTTGCAAGGAAACTCAGTGGTATAGTAGTACCTCAGGTTAAGTATTTAATTCATTCCGGAGGTCCGTACTTAACCTGAAACTGTTCTTAACCTGAAGCACCACTTTAGCTAATGGGGCCTCCTGCTGCTGCTGCGCCGCCGGAGCCCGATTTCTGTTCTCATCCTCAAGCAAAGTTCTTAACCTGAAGCACTATTTCTGGGTTAGCAGAGTCTGTAACCTGAAGCATATGTAACCTGAAACGTATGTAACCTGATGTACCACTGTACATCACTGGATTTGCTTGCAGAAGGTTCACAGAGCTACAATCTTCAGAGTGGCTTAACAGTGCCTGTTCACAGTAAACCACAAAGGATGTACAAAGTTGCAGACTTTTTAATTTTAGAGAAGAGGCCTCATGATATATAAACATAACATTAGGCACGGCATGGAAAAAGTGGATAGAGAAGAAATTTTCTCCCTCTCTCACAGCTCTAGAACTTGCGGACATCCAATGAAAGCGAATCTTGAAAGATTCGGGGCAGATAAAAGCAGGCCCTTAGTGCAGCGGGTAGTTAAAACAATGGAACTCACTGCCACAGGATTGGCAGTGACGGCCACTAGCCTAAAAGGAGAATTAGACAAATTAAGGGAGGAGAAAGCTATCCATGCCATAGGAGCCAACTCCTAGGGGCTGAGATCCCTTTGCCCCCCCCCAATAAAATATTTGAGCGCCCCCCCCCCCAGTTGATAGGCATTGCCATTCAAATGGTGTGCATGGACAGCATCATGCAGAGCGAGGCTTACCTGCCCCTCCCCCCCCAAATATTTTATTCAAGTTGGCTTAGCACCCCTGATCGCAGGCAGCAACGCTTATGAACAGCAGTTTCTGGAAACCACAGAGCTCCTGCACTCAGCTCCTGCTGGTAGGCTTCACAGAAGAGGCATCTGGTCAACCCGGGTGAGTCCAGGATGCTGGACGAGATCGAGATGGGCTGATCCAGCAGGGCTCGTCTTACGTCCTTAAGGCAGTTTTCCCAGGCTGCTGCGTCTGATGCGCACGAAGCATTAAAAAAAGTCGCGCCAAACTTTGCCAAAACTTCTCCCCTCGGTTGGGGATCCTTTGAAGCCATCCCTTGCGACGACCTTGGGCCGCTCTTTCGCTCGCTTGCCAAGGGGTGTCTCTCCCACCCTCCACCCCACCCTCGCCCGCCTCTGGGCCCTCCCCCTCAGCCTGCCTTCCCCTTCTCCCCGGCCAGCTCGCGATCAGATCCTGGGACCGGCGCGCCAGGCAGCTCGCTGCGCAGCGCCTCGGCCGCGCCGTCGGAAGAGGAGGCGGCGGCGGCGGCGAGGAGGGCGATGCAGAAGCCGGCCGGCCAGAAGGAGCGCCTCTACAAGCTGCTGGTCATCGGCGACCTGGGCGTGGGCAAGACCAGCATCATCAAGCGCTACGTCCACCAGAACTTCTCGCCGCACTACCGCGCCACCATCGGCGTGGACTTCGCGCTCAAGGTGCTCAGCTGGGACCCGGAGACGGTGGTGCGGCTGCAGCTGTGGGACATCGCGGGTGAGTGCCGTGGGGGGGGGGGGGGGGGGGGGGGTGGGGGGGGGGGGGCGAGGGGAAAAGGTAGGTCCGCCTTTTGACACGGGGGGGGTGCTCAGGGGGTTGGGGTGGGAGTCAGAGGTAGAGATAAATCTCTCCACTGATCCGGGCTGGGTGCGCCAGGCGCAAGAGGGGAGAGGCGAGGAGGTTGGTCTCCCCACTCTCTTGGAGTGGGTGCTCCAGGCACGGGTGTGTGGCATGCGAGTCAGGAGTAGAGATGGGTCCCTCTACTGACCGGGGGGGGTGAGGCCAGTGCTTCCTTGCCTTCAAGGCCGGGCGTGGAATTGCGTGGAGTGATAATACTAGACCCGCTCAGAAGCTGCCTTCTAAACTCTCTGCTTGGAGCCTGCTAAGCCCTACTCAGAGGAGACCCATTGGGATCAATGTGCATGGCTCCACTGAAATGCGTTGGGTCTCCGAGGGCGAGGATCCCAGCCAAAAACATGGCATGTTTACTCTGTGATCCTGTTGCCCTCAAGGAAGTAATAATAAAATTATTATTAAGTATGCTGTAGGGTTTGCAGGCTGAAAGCATTTTCCAACTCCGGTTCAGGAACTGTGTTCCAAACTTATGGGCGTGATCCAGCTCGGTTGAATCGGTAGTCCCACAGAGTCGAGTGTGACTCACTTCACTGTGTCAGGATTTCAGCCTTCTTACACTTCCAAGTCTTGTTTACTTTAGTTAAGAAGCTGAGTTTACGCTGTTTACTTGGTTGTAAGGCCCATGAGTTCCATGCACCAAGTAGCATTGCTATCTTAAAACACTTTCAAGTTCAGCGCATTGAAATCAGTGGGATTTAATTTGGCTGGGTTGCCCCGTTAATTAATTAATTAATTAATTAGTTAATGGAAAGAGTCTAGCCAGAGTTAAGCATTTTAAAGCCCCTGCTGGTTTTCACTGGAGAGATTTAATGTGTGGAACTCCCTGCTCAGAATCCACGAGATTTTAAAAGTGCCTTAACTGTGGGCAGTTGTATGAGACTCTGTTTTCAAATATTTATTCAATAGTTATTACAGGAGCAAAACAAAACAAAAAAACCTCAAACCATTATGGGTTTCTTTTTTTAACCTTTATTGGCATAAGTTTAAATAATAAAGGCATACAAAGTCATCCAAATACATTAAGAATCCAAACACATAAAATATATAAAAAGGCTCAGTAACCACCACTGAATATATCAGACAACTTTAGATTTAGTTTTAAAAATCCCAGCTAAGTATCCCAAAACAATCTTGGTAGTTTCGGGAATATCATCCCTCAACAAATATTGGGTTATAGATTTTTTATGTAACTGTTTAAATCACACACGCCCATCCAGTTTATGATAAATCAAATTTACATTGATTTCAGTAGGAATCCAGATATCTAGATATCTCTACTCTAAGGTAAGGCCAATCGAGTTAAATGGCACTTACTCCCAGATAAGTGTGTGTAACATTGCAACCTTAATAAAAAAATAAAAAAATAGTCCAGTAAGCACCTTAGAGACCAACTAAGTTTGTTGTCCAGTGTATCTGAAGAAGTGTGCAAGCACACGAAAGCTTATACCGTGAACAAACTTAGTTGGTCTCTAAGGTGTTACTGGACTATTTTTTGATTTTTGATTTTGACTGCATCAGACCAACACAGCTACCTACCTGAATTGCAACCTTAAGTATATGCATCATCTCTTCCTTTGAAGTTAGGAATGCTTAGTCTTGGTTGGATGTTGCCTTTAGAATGCAAACTCTTTGATGCAGAGGCCTTCCTTTTGCACCCATTATTCTAGCTGTATTCATAGGTAAAGGTAAAGGGACCCCTGGCCGTTAGGTCCAGTCGCGGACGACTCTGGGGTTGCGGCGCTCATCTCGCTTTAAGGGCCAAGGAAGCTGGCATACAGCTTCTGGGTCATGTGGCCAGCATGACTAAGCCGCTTCTGGTGAACCAGACCAGTGCATGGAAATGGCGTTTACCTTCACCTATTTATCTACTTGCACTTTGACGTGCTTTCGAACTGCTAGGTTGGCAGGAGCAGGGACCAAGCAACGGGAGCTCACCCCATTGCGGGGATTCGAACTGCCGACCTTCTGATCGGCAAGTCCTAGGCTCAGTGGTTTAGACCACAGCACCACCCGGGTCCACCCGCTGTATTCATATGTCACAGTAAAAAATAGTTAAACAGCTTACCGTGAATGCAGAGATTGCTCCCACTTCACTTTTCCCCTAGTGCAAGTAGGAGCACAAACCCTAGTTTAGTGGAATTGTGGATTGCTTTACTCCAAACCATGGTCTCTTCCAGGCAACCTGATTTGCTTGTGGAGAGGTCCAAAAGCAACTTTTTGCTGAGCATCCACTCTCAATTTGTTTGGGGGAAAGTTAGATGATATTACATCAGCAAGTGTATTTTCCCGTCACTTCCCTTCTCTCAAAAATCTTGCTGTTTTTTGGGAAGCGGGTTTGTTGCACAAGAGCTCCAAACCAACTTTAATCATGCAACCTGAGTTTGCCTGTACCTGACTGAATCCCACCTGAAAATAACAAGAGTTTGGAAGTTCCCAACAAACTGGTAAGCCAGGAACAAACCTCAGCTTCACCATGACTTCTGGGTTAGATGTAACGCTAAACCATGGTTTGTTGCTTGTACTAGGGAAGGAGCTTTTTGAAATAACAATTTACTATGGCTTTGCTGTGGCGCACAAAAACAGCCTCTCTGAAGCATGATGCACATTCTGTAAGAAGCAATGATAACAAGGACACCGGATGCCTTTATCTGTCCCTGCAGGTGTGCCCCCAAAGGCTCCTCCATTGTCCCCCGAGACATATGGAAGCCAACCAGCCAACCAACCATGGATCCAACATCTGGGGCTTCCACCGGAGGGAGAGAATAGACAATTTCAGATGGTTTCTACCTCCTATCCTGCTCCAAAGGGGTCTCCGTAGGGATTTGCAGGAGCAATTAATGAATATCACTCCCCCCTCTCCACCCACAGGAACATCTAAGTAGTGGAGACCCTCTCTGGGCAACTCTGGATGCAACCCATTTATGTTTTTTAGATGCACGGCATCTAAGAAACATAAATGGGTGGTGTGCCCTGGAAAGTATAATGTGCAAATGGGGACGAACCTGTGTTTGCAGCACTTTGTGGGGCTGCAGTCCTCAACTGCTGCTCTAGACTAGAGAGTGAGCCCCACTGAATTGAGCTATTGGCTCTGCCTAGGCTTGCACAGCCAGGGGGAACATTTCAAAGAATGCTGAGCTTCTGCCCAGCCACCGACCCATTTGATAGAGCTGAAGCATGCACAAGAGCGTAGGCTCTCTGCATGATCAGAATCTTTCCAAAGTCACATGCTTTTTAGCTGCCACCCTCATTTTGCTGCAACCACACCTCTAGCAACCAAGGAAAAAGCACGAGTTCACAAACATTTTTATTGCAATAAACTAGCCATCAGATAAATGGATTCTTCAGCAGTCATCGTGTTCTAGGCCAAATTGCAGCAGTACATTGTTGCAAAAAATTAAAAACCAGTTGCCTTTGGCCCTTAAGAAGAAGAAGAGTTTGGATTTGACATGCCGCCTTTCACTCCCTTTAAGGAGTCTCAAAGCGGCTAACATTCTCCTTTCCCTTCCTCCCCCACAACAAACACTCTGTGAGGTGAGTGGGGCTGAGAGACTTCAGAGAAGTGTGACTAGCCCAAGGTCACCCAGCAGCTGCAGGTGGAGGAGCGGGGAATCAAACCCGGTTCACCAGATTACGAGTCCACCGCTCTTAACCACTACACCACACTGGCTAAGTATAGGAATGGTCCGTGTCTGCCTCCTGAACTGGGTCTGCTGAAGCTTACCTGGATGGGCAGGGTGGTGCTGAGGTTGGGGATGTACATTTGCAGTGGGGGAAGTACTGGTGTGGCTCTTTGGGACAGCCCTGAACTCTCCTCTGCACCATCCAGGGATGCTGCAGCAGCACCTGTGTTGAGAATCAGCTCTACAGCCCAGTCATACCTGCCACTCCCACTTACACAGGAAACTTCATGCACAAAGCATATTACAGTGGTACCTTGGTTCTCAAACTTTATCCATTCTGGGAGTCCGTTTGAATCCCGAAACCGTTCAAAAACCAAGGCTCGGCTTCCGATTGGCTGCAGGAGCTTCCTGCACTCAAGCGGAAGCTGTATTGGACGTTCGGCTTCTGAAAAATGTTCGCAAACCGGAACACTTCTAGGTTTGCAGTGTTCGGGAGCCGATTTGTTTGGGAGGCAAGCCGTTCGACAAGCAAAGTACCACTGTACTTTGGTAGTTTCTGGTTTTATTCTGGTGTGTTGACTTCACTTGCCGCTCCGGAAGTGTTGCCCTGTTCAGAATTCTTATGCTTAATTTCTTGTTTTAGGCCACCGATTCACAAGACCTCGGGTTCTGCATCACATGTCACAATATATTGTAGTGCTGTGGCCTATTACAGAATTGTCACTGAAATATTTATCCGATAGTTGTTGTTTTTAAAACAATTTGTTCTACTTTTTTTTATTAAAAATGTGGTTTTTCCGTTTTGCTGTAAGGATTCTCTTTCTCTCGCAACTGCACCCCTGGCCATCCATACCATGTCAAGAAAAATATGTTTTAGAGGCGTGCATTAACTGCCTCTACAAAAACAACAACAGCCTATAATCCAGTATTCCTCAGACGAGGGTTTTGCAAATAAATAAATAAAATGTAGCTACAGCTTTAATTTCTTTAAACTCTCCTCTCACTGATTCCTCCTCCCCGTCTCTCCCTAGAATTACATAAAATGAGACCAGGGAAATAAAATTCCTAACGTTCTTTTGGAATTAAAGGATTTTAGGTGCCTGTGCTGCGCGTTTGGCAGGGCCGATACGAACAATAATTATGCAATGGTGCCATTTGCATCTCATATCTTTGACATTGTGTGCACATACCTGGCTTGTTAAACTGCCTCTGTACCTCTAGAATCCTGCACTAGCGTTAAGTCTTTAGCATTCTTCTTACATTGCACTGGTGGCTACTGTGGAACTCCTTCCCATGCTCCTGGGTTCCTAAGTGAAATCTCCGGCTACGTAGGAGGAGTTTGCCTAGTTGCCTATTCCTGTTCCGCTGTTGCCCTGCCCACAGAAATTACTCATGTGGGGAGGAGTCACACTGTTGTCTGTTCTAATGGAGGCCGGTATGCAGGGAGGTGGGGAGACCAACAGTAGGCGGAGCCAAAGCCAGTGTCCCATTTTCCCATGCAGAGCAGCCTTCTTTGGACTCCACCTGACCATCTTGGGCTCCTCTCTTGCAATCGGGCAGAAAGAAAGAGCCCCACTGCACCAACAGCCTCCATGCCACCAACACAACAGAAAATGGGCATCTTATCTCTGCATGTAAAAGTGCAGGATAGTAGCTTGTATTTGCACTTGCTTATGGTGTTTGGATGTGGGTGGCGCTGTGGGTTAAACCACTGAGCCCAGGGCTTGCCGATCAGAAGGTCGGCGGTTCGAATCCCCACGACAGGGTGAGCTCCCGTTGTTCGGTCCCTGCTCCTGCCAACCTAGCAGTTCGAAAGCATCTCAAAGTGCAAGTAGATGAATAGGTACCACTCTGGCGGGAAGGTAAACGGCGTTTCCGTGTGTTGCTCTGGTTCGCCAGAAGCGGCTTAGTCATGCTGAACCTCAGTGTCTGGGCTGAACGATGGGGGTGGAGACGCTCCTTCAGGTATACAGGACAAAAGCCGTTTAGGGCTGTAAAGGTCAGCACCAACACTTTGAATTGTGCCCGGAGACGTACTGGGAGTTCTAGTGTTAGCATGATTACTATTATTGGGGAGAATTGTAGCAAAGGTTAACAACCTGAATGCATTAGAATAGCAGTGCTATTAAAATGCTCCCTTTTATAAGTTGGATAATATCTAAAGAGATAGCATCATAGAAACATAGGAAGCTGTCTTACACTGAATCAGACCATTTTATCCAGCTCAATATGGTCTACAGTGACCTACAGCAGCTTAGAGGATTGAAAATGGGGTCTTTTGAATCAAAACAGATGTTCTACCGCTGAGCTAAGGCCCTTTCCCCATGATTTTACAACCCTTCCAATTTGTGCAAGGAAGACTAGTACAACAAATCATGTGCTGGAAGATCATATGATGTAGCTTTCAGGCAGATCGCTAAAGATTTGGAAGTAATTATAAAAAATGCTCTGGATTTTAATGAGCTGCACAACCTTTGAATTATGCCACAGGGCAGAAAGAATTACTGCAGTGTATTTGCAAGAGCAGAGTTTTGCTAAACTAGGAGTGGGCAATGTTTTGGGCCACATGCAGAGGTGAGTGGTTGTTAGGGATTGCACACTCATGTGTGCGCGGGCACACACATGCACAAATGTATGAACCCTTCCCTTCTCTGTCTCTGTCTCTCTCTCATGCACAAACCACTTATGATTTGTGGAAATCATACTTTGTTATTAGACCAGAGCTGGCCAACCACAGCTTACTGTTTCTGATATAATAACAAACTATGTTGTTGTTGTTGTTTAGTCGTTTAGTCGTGTCCGGCTCTTCATGACCCCATGGACCAGAGCACGCCAGGCACTCCTGTCTTCCACTGCCTCCCGCAGTTTGCTCAGACTCATGTTTGTAGCTTCGAGAACACTGTCCAACCATCTCGTCCTCTGTCGTCCCCTTCTCCTTGTGCCCTCCATCTTTCCCAACATCAGGGTCTTTTCCAGGGAGTCTTCTCTTCTCATGAGGTGGCCAAAGTATTGAAGCCTCAGCTTTATGATCTGTCCTTCCAGTGAGCACTCAGGGCTGATTTCCTTCCAAATGGATGTGTTTGATCTTCTTGCAGTCCATGGGACTCTCAAGAGTTTCCTCCAGCACCATCATTCAAAAGCATCCATTCTTCGGCGATCAGCCTTCTTTATGGTGCAGCTCTCACTTCCATACATCACTACCGGGAAAACAATAACAAACTATGTTTTCCCACAAAAACAGAAGTAATGCAGAATATAGAAAATGAGAAGGGACAGACATGGGAAGAGAGTACACATACACAAGTCTTCTTTGCATAAGACTTAATGGACTTCACATTACAGGTGAGCTATGTTTGAACATGGAACACCGTGGTTGGTTTTCTAAAGTATGGTAAGCACAGACCATGGTTTGATGGGATACCTGAATTGACTTGAGTCACTGTCTCACACCAAGATCTCATTTAGTATTATTTGGCTGGTTTGCATGTGGTTCTAAACCATGGTTAGCATGGTTCTAAACTGTGGTTAGCACCATGTGGATGAACCTCATCGAAGTATCAGAGTTACGCGCTCCTCTATCCTCCTTCAAGCTGTGTGGGACAATGACCTCAGCTGAGCTTACTTGCAGTTACAAAGGATGCTGGCTATGAATACGGGCTTAAATCAAGCAATGGTTTGTTGCTTAACAAGCCAACTTCAAACCATGGGTTATGGAGCTGGCTAGTTTAAGTAGCCATTGTTTCTTGCAAACCAGGATTAATCATTCTCAAGTAATGCTTAAAAGTAAACTTGCCAGAGTCTGCCCTAGTTGGTTTTCTAGTCAGGCTTTCTAATGCTTGTTTACAAAATGCTGAACCAGCTCATTAAATTTTTGGCTACTAACTGACTCAGATACAGTATATACATTACTTTCATAGGGCTATAAGCCATAATCAGTACAGTACAAACGTTAAATTTAGCTAATTGGTCAGTCATCTAAATAATTGGTTAGGTCGGACAATCCAATTTTTGGTCATTATTTGGGGTGGTTGCTGCGGGAAGTTGAGGTTAATTTGGTTCTGCTGTAATAGAAAACAGAAAAGAGAATATCAAAGATGTCCTTTGCATCTAAGGGATCGCTTTTGTTAATTAAATTGCAGCTTATCTTAATCTTCCGTTGATATCTCAAAAGGCAACTCTATTAAGATTCCAGTACTATGGAAATGAATTTACATTGAATTGATTCAGTAGTTGATTAATTGGTTAAAAGACCATGGGGAAGAGATTTTCAACCGCAATCACACGGGATGTGGGATGGGTATTAACAGTTTAGCCATCCCACTAGCTCAGGTTGAGTGAGAATATTTACGTAGTATTAGCATGCACAGTCTAAATACTAGTGTGTATGTTAATGACAAGTCTCTCTCTTTTTCCTCTTCCTCTTCTAAGCATTTTAATCTCTGTGCCTCACATGGAAGCCAGCCTCTGTAATGAAGGGATGGGTTCATTTGCCATGCCTGCCAGTTTCCCCTTCAAAAACAGAAGCCTTTGGGAACCGAGAGATACTCTTCAAGGGCTTAGAAAGACTGTAAGGAAAATATGAGTATTATTATGCATTAGTGTGGAGAGCATTAGAGTGTACCTTTTCTGGAGCGCAAATGGGTTGCATGCAAAAGTGAGATAGTCATGGCGCTTTCTTGGTCAAGGTCCCCTGACAGAGGCCTCTTTTTGTAAAATGGGGGAGGGGTTTTCCTCCTTACCTCTCGCAACTGGGAACGCGCTGTGGTTCATGAACAATGCCCTCAGCATCCAAGCACCAGAGGTTGCGTTGTGACACATGGAGAGCCATCCACTGGGAAGCTCACAGGATATCTGTTTTGTTTTATTTATTTAGGCACTTAAACTCTGCCTTTTCAAAGCAAAAAAAGAAAAGTCTCCGCAAAGCATCTCACAATATTAAATGGGAATAAAATGTAATTTTTAAACAGTAAAAAATTAATATGGCCAACCATTAGGGTAGTAAGAATGGGATGCGGGTGGCGCTGTGGTCTAAACCACTGAGGCTTTTGGGCTTGCCAATCGGAAGGTTAGTGGTTTGAATCCCCACAACAGGGTGAGCTCCCGTTGCTCTGTCCCAGCTCCTGCGAACCTAGCAGTTCGAAAGCACACCAGTGCAAGTAGATAAATAGGTACCACTGCGGCAGGAAGGTAAACGGTATTTCTGTGCGCTCTGGCTTCCGTCATGGTGTTTTGTTGCACCAGAAGTGGTTTAGTCATGCTGGCCACATGACCTGTAAAGCTGTCTGTGGACAAATGCCGGCTCCCTCACCCTGAAAGCGAGATGAGCGCCGCAACCCCATAGTCACCTTTGGCTGGACTTAACCATCCAGGGGTTCTTTACCTCTTTACCTTAGGGTAGTAATATATTTAAAGCATTCTTGTGCCATTTAACAGACATGGCTTCCCTCCAAGATTCTTGGGAGCTGTAGTTTGCTAAGGGTGCTGCGAACTAGAGCTCTGTGAGGGGCAGCACCCTTAACAAATTACAACTTCTGGGATTCTTTGGGGGAAGACTAACATGTTTGATAACAAACTAGGTGAGAGTGTTTTAAATCTATGGCATGGATGTTGCCCCATTGCTTTCAGTAGAACTACCCTGAATATGGGTATTGCCTAGTACAACTCCTGAAAGTAAGTCTCTGAATCTCCTTGGCATATACAAGAAGTGCAAAATGACCACAGTTCACATCAAGGGGCTTACTCTGGAAGACTTTCCCTGGTTTTGTTAGTGGAAGGGTGGAACTACTTTGATCCTCCACTACAGGCATCCGAAATCTCTTGAAGAAGAAGAAGAGTTTGGATTTGATATCCCGCTTTATCACTACCCAAAGGAGTCTCAAAGCGGCTAACATTCTCCTTTCCCTTCCTCCCCCACAACAAACACTCTGTGAGGTGAGTGGGGCTGAGAGACTTCAAAGAAGTGTGACCAGCCCAAGGTCACCCAGCAGCTGCATGTGGAGGAGCGGGGAAGCGAACCCAGTTCACCAGATTACGAGTCCACCGCTCTTAACCACTGCACCACACTGGCTTTCATTCAAAGATGCCTCTGAAAAGGGAAGAGGGGAACATGATGGTGGTGGGGTATTGGGTTTCATGAACTAAACGAGATACAGTGGACACTCGGGTCGCGAACATGATCCATGCGAGAGGCACGTTCGCAACCCGCAGTGTTCGCAACCCGCAGCGCCGCATCTGCGCGATTTAGTGTTTTTGCGCATGCGCCAGCGTCGAAACCTGGAAGTAACCTGTTCCGGTACTTCCGGGTTCGGCGCGGTGCACACCTGTGCAACCTGAAGCATCTGTAACCCGAGGAATGACTATATCTTCTTTTCGGCTCTCAGGTGTTTAAAAATCCCATGCTCACTCACAGTAGACTGGGGCTGTTTGTGGGCAGACTTGCAGTCCAGATTGAACACATGGCACCATGTAGAGGCCTGTCCACTCTGTTCTGTCCCCTTCCATATAAAAGAGGCAGGGGGGAGTCCACTTTTAAGGGGAATGAAATTTTTGAAGAAAAAATTGGGGTGAGGTTCAGCACAGAACTAGTATATAGAGTCTTCACCCATTTCCTTTTGCAATTCCTCTCTGCTAGAATTTAGAACCTGTGCATGTGTGTGACTGGCAGACCTCTGACCTCTTCGGCCAAAAGGAAAATGCTAGATTTATTTGAACTTTTTCACTCCTAAGAATCCTTCAGCCCTCTTCATTTCCCTGCAGAGGTCTTGCAAAATTCACTGTGCGAAATTCTCTTGCTGTAAGCTACTGCTCTGAAAATTAATTGAATTTTTTAGAAGGATGTATGCTGGCATACAAGGGAGTCTTCTCAGGGAGGGGGTGGTTGGACAACACATGATATAGCCACTCATCTGATTAGGCTGTGGAGAAAGATCATAAGGCATCTTATGCAGGAAATGGTCCAAAAGAGTTGTGTGCATTTTTGTGTGTGTGCGTGCGTGCGTGACCTTCGCTTTTCCCCAAAAAGATCATGCTTCGAGTTTAGCGTCATCAATGGATAGCAGTGTTAAATAAGAGAGAAAGAACCAAAGACAGAAGTTCACTTTTGCATTTTCTGAATCATGTGAATGAAATTGTGCCCTCCTTTATTAAAAAAGAAAGAAATGTTAGCCTATTGAACAATAGCTCAGTGTTGCAAACCTGTGATATTGTCTGTGTCATAAATGGGGCAGCTCGTGGCTGTGTGCTTTTGGCCATTGTGCATTTGGAAGAAGAAACACATGATGTGTGTGGGGAGCAGAGGAATTGGGGTGGTGGATCTGGACTCTGAAAGTTGCGACCTTCCAACCCATCTTCCCGGAAGAGCTCAGGCTGGTCTGCTGCTTGGCTTCAGAGATGGAAGCAGGAGTTTTCAAGCTGTGTTCCAATGGAATCTTGGGGTTCTTTGGGAGATTTCTTGAAAAGGATACCCATAATGGCAAATGAGCCTCTTTGCGTGGCAAGCCCCCCTCCCCCCCCTTGTGAAATAAAGACACAGGACACTTTATTTAAGGTTAAAGGGTGTAAAAGGCCACAACTTTATTGATTACAGGGATTGAGAGGTATTGGCTTAGGCATTGGTTCCTATCGACTAACCGGCTTCAGCCCAATTGCATGAAGACCAGTGAGGGTTAACCACCAGTGGGGGAAGTCCTGTTGAAGTACGTCAACTAGGATCCCCCGGGTGTCACTGCTCGGAGGCGTGCCTTGGGCCCACACCTCCATAGGCTTCGGACAGGGCAACGCCCCCCGGAATCCTTTACCGGACTACCCTTTTATGGGGGAAGGTGATGGCACTTCCTCCCCCCTTCCTTTGCATAACAATACCCCTGCCAATGCCTAACCGCCAATACCGGGAAAGTTGTGACGTTTGCTACGAGGTAGGCGAAAAAACCAAATGGCCAGTGCCAATTTGCCAAGTAGAAAAATTCCTACCAGGCCCCTTGACAGCGACCAACCGAGGTCCATAGCAACTAAAGGGCAGGTAGGGTGGGAAACCTGGTCAGCTGGAGAGACGAAAGAGGGCGGTCCTCGGGCACGCCAGGCATAAATAGCCCGGGCCATGCCTCCCTGACCAGCCGATTGGCTAGGCAGGGAGCTGACGCGCCAGAGGATTCCCTTATTCTCACGGGGGCTGTAAACCAGCCCCCGCGTGTGTGAGGAGGGCGTGGGCCCGCAATCCCACCTCCTCTCCAGCTCGGAAGTGGCTTTTTCAGAGCAAGAAAATGTTTCAGAATCTGGAGAACAGATTGCAGAACTTTTCTGGGTGGTTTCCCCCCCAATAAATTTTTATTATTTTCCTTACACATTTTTCAAACAATACATGGATCAACATATCAACTTTTTTGCTCTGCCGAGCTTACAACTTCCCTCCTTCCCTTCAGCTGGTATCCCATATCAAATCCAATCACGCATTCTAGCTCTTTACAACTTATCTACATTGTAGGAGTTACTTCAGTCCTGCTATTGTTTTTAAATTTTTACAGTTATCATTTAAATATACAATAAATTTACTCCAGTCTTCTGATCGTCCTGGTCTCAAATCCTGCAAGCCAGTTTGGCCAACTCAGCAAAATCCATCATCTTCACCTGCCACTCTGCAATAGTTGGAATTTCTTGTGTTTTCCATTTTGGGGCCAACAAAGTCCTCACGATTTCAGAACTTTTCTGTACTGAATCTGTGCCTAATGTTGACATTTACCTTTGTCTTGACCAAGATCACATACCATGCTTGGGGCTGAGCAGGAGATGAGCCTTTGCTTTCAGTATATGAAAGCAACTGCTCTCAGGGGAGGCTGCTGTAAGTGGAGCGGACTGCAAATAAGCAGCCCAGCCTCATCTCAGTAGCTGCATCACAGCACATACCCAGTCCAATATCAGGTATTATTATTTTTGTCTGTTTCCATAATAAAAAGCATTGGTTAATTTTCTCAGTGTCTCAATGCATCTAGCAGTGCTTCTCTGAACTACTCTGTTGACGGGCTTGCTTGCATTCTTTTTAAAAAGGGGGTTGGGAATCAACCAACAGAATTGATTTTCAGATGAGTTTTGCCAAGTAATAGCTTTTCGAACGATCTGTTGTAGAGTGAATATCTGTTCACAGCCTATTTTCTGTATATTGGATAAGGCCATCTGTATTTTTGTTGGGTTTCTTCAGTGCTTTCTCTCTCATCTCCCATCACATGTACCATATTCCTGCCACCAATATTTCATTACTAAATCATGACAGTAGAGTGACCAAAATTCCATCTCCAGGACTCAGGCTCTATAACAGAGCGGTTTAACAACCAATATCTTTTCCCAGGGAACTCTGGGAATTTTAGCTCTGTGAGGAAAATAGGGGGTCTCCGAACCACCCTCAGCACCCTTGACAAACTGCAGTCCAAGATTTTTTGGGGGAAGACCTGGCTATTTAAAGTGGTATGATAGTGATTTGAATGTATATACAGTGGTACCTCGGGTTAAGAACCTAATTCGGAGGTCCGTTCTTAACTTGAAACTGTTCTTAACCTGAGGTACCACTTTAGCTAACGGGGCCTCCAGCTGCCACCGCGCTGCCGCCGCCTGATTTCTGTGCTCATCCTGAAGCAAAGCCACTTCCGAGCTCCAGCCCCCGCGAGGCTAGGGAATCCTTGGACGCGTCATCCCTGGGTCAGCCAATCGGGGATGGCCTCGCGCATTTAGGTCTGGTGCGGCCGAGGGTCGCCCTCTTTCACCCGCTGCAGCTAGCCAGGTTTTCCCTTCCTGCCCACCCGTTAGGTTAGGTTCTATGACGATGCTATGAACTTCGGTTGGTCGCCATCAAGGGGCCTGGTAGGAATTTTTCCATTTGGCAGGTTGGCACCAGCCACTTGGTTTTCGCCTACCTCCTAGCAACCCGTCACAACTCCGCAGTATTGGCGGTTAGGCATTGTTAGGGGTACGATCTTTTGTTATGCAGAGGAAGGGGGGAAGGAAGCGCCATCACCTTCCCCCAAAATGAAGGGTAGTCCAGTAAAGGATTCCAGGGGGCGTGGCCTTGTCCGAAGCCTATGGAGGTGTGGGCCCACGGCACGCCCCTGAGCGGTAACTCTGGGAGGCGCTCCTAGTTGACGTGCCTCAGCAGGACTCCCCCTACTGGTGGTTAACCCTCACCGGTCTTCCAGCCTGCGGGCTGACGCCGGTTAATTGTTAGCACCAATGCCTAAGCCAATACCGCTCAATTCCTGTAATCAATAAAGTTGTGGCCTAATTTGACCCATTAACTCGAATTCTTGTGTCTCGTGTCTTTATTTCGGAGGAGGGAGGCGGGAACTCGCCACGCAAAGCTCTTAACCCGAGGTACTATTTCTGGGTTAGCAGAGTCTGTAGCCTGAAGCGTATGTAACCCTAGGTACCACTGTATCGCAAATGAGGTTCATGTCTAAATAGGCTTGCCTGAACAAAAATGGTTTTCAGTGAGTGATGAAAAAAGCACTGTGCTGTCAATCGGCACCAACTTACAAGGGCAATTTGGGAGTGGTGTTGTTTGTGAGCATTGCACTTCCCTCCTTAAGATGGGCAGAAGCTTCCTGGGCTTTGGGAAGGAGGCACCAAGGGAAAATTTAGGTGACCAGCCTAGCCTCCCTAATCCACTGACTGCACACCACGGTTGCCAGTTCCACAGATCGGAGCAGTCAAATACTTATCATCCCTGGTTATCGGCTGTCCTGGGCCATTTCCTCATTTCACTGTAGGATTCTTGCAATTACAGCATCTCTGATGAATGACCAACCAGCTTCCTTTTTTATATATCCAGTGAGCTCAGCACCTCCCAAAGCAGTCTGGCCAGATGAGCCTCAAATGAGATTCATCTAGGCAATGCTTATATTCTCAGGCATCCAGCCTGAATCCAGGAAACAAGCTAATCAAAAGATTCCCCCCATCTGTTCAATATTGATCTTCCTTTGTGTGCATTCACTTAACGGTGTGTGCTTTTGTCGTTTGCAGGTCAGGAAAGGTTTGGGAACATGACGCGAGTCTATTACCGAGAAGCTATGGGAGCGTTTATCGTCTTTGATGTGACGAGGCCGGCAACCTTTGAAGCGGTCACCAAATGGAAGGAGGATTTGGACACTAAGCTGAGTCTCCCCAATGGCAAACCGGTGCCGGCAGTTCTCTTGGCAAACAAATGCGACCAGGGCAAAGAGTTGCTGGTGAATAACGGCATCAAGATGGAGCAGTTCTGCAAAGAGAATGGCTTTGTGGGATGGTTCGAAACATCAGCAAAGGTAACTTGTCCTTGCAATGTTTAAGGGGTCTGCACAAGTCGTAAGGTTGAAGTCAGGGTAGCAAAATTGCAGCTAAGAAGCTCAAATCATATATATGACCGACACCCTTCTTTGGAAATTAAAATTTTCACAGTCACATGCTTATCCAAGCATGGGCTTACAATTTCTTCTTCTAACTTCCAAACAACTGTATTTTCTTCTCTTTCCAGAGTTCAGCACTTTCAGCCTTCTGTATCTCAGTTAGGCCATGCCTTGCAGCTCCTATGAGAGATTTCCACTTTTATCTTCTCCTGCAGCTTTTGCTCTCTTTCTTTCAAGCAGAGAAGAACTACAACACTCTATCCAACTTAGCAGTGTTCACAGTGGATTCTGAAACACAGTCACCTTGCCTCACGTAAAATGGAGTCTCCTCCCATGTGACCAGCATTAGCCAATCCCATGAGAACTACTAGAGAACTCTCTGGAATTCAGCTACCAACCAATTAAATTTAAACACATGCATATACAAGCATTTACAATTTCTGTGAATTAAATTACTATATTGTAATAGCTTCTGCTACTCAGCTGTGAATTCCACAGCTGTAGTGTTGGGGTCCCTTCCCACAAATCACAGTGGTTCTCAGGGGCTGTGGGAGTTGTATGCATTTTATATATATATATATATATATATATATATATATATGGAAATCAAGTGCATTGCACATGGAGCCCAATAGGCAACTTGTTCCATACCCTGAGCCACTATTTTATAAGTGGCTCCACCATCCCCAGGCAACATTTTGCAGCTGACTCCAGCTGTTGGAGCTCAAGAGTTCTAGTAAAAGGGGACTTGAAAGCCTGAAGTCTGCTCATACCTGCTTTTTGTGGGAATGTTCAGGGTAGCAGGAGAGGCTATATTGTTTATTAATATCCTTCCTAACTTGTGCTAGCAAGTTCCTTTATGTAGCAGAGTTACATTCCCCCTTTTTACATGCACAGCAGATAGCTGGTGGCAAGCTCGTGTGAGCTTCTCACTATTATACAATTCAGTCTGTCTCAGATTGAATTGTACATTCCTGGTAAATTCCCTTTAATCCCTCTTAAAAGAATAAAGACATGACAATCTTATTCAAAGTCAATAAAAGAAGTTTACTTACATCAGTTCACAGTTGGATTCCAGAAGGCAGACTTAGTTGCAAATATGTACATGTGGATCCACCCCAAATGGGGGAATAATCCCAGTGCTTCTGCTAGCTGAGAGCTAGCAGAGCAGTCCTAGCTAAAAGCTGGTCAAACGAAGAAGGTAGTCAAAAAGAGAGGGGGTTGCTGCATGACTCATCCTTTTGTTACCTGGACAGGTTAGGTCACACCAACCTTCTATCACATGCAAAAGAAGGATGCTCCAGCCAAGAGGAACAGGAAGTTTTGACTGGCTGGACCAAACATTCCCTCACATGTCTTCTCTAGCATTTAAAGGAATGTTGTACTTGACTGCCTCTGTATACATGGAATGCAGGATCAGGGAAAAGTCCCAACCAGAGGCTTATGGGAAGCTCTCAGGCAATAGCAATCTCCCCTCTTGTAATCCCTATGCTGCCTCCAATATTGCAGGTACTATTACACAGACATCATCACTAGATATCCTCCATTAATTTGGTGTCCATCACTGCATCCTTTTTCGACCTGTTGATGGGCATGCTTATTTTCCTCTTCCACTCCATGAATTGCCATTCCTTGTGATAATCTCAGAAGTTAGCATTTCCTTGTTACCCCTTTCGATACACAGCAGCGAGATCAAGGAACATAGTGACTTTCCATAATTGCTTTCCCGAATGTATGAAGATCTGGCTGCTGAGAACTGAAAATGTATTACAAATGGAGCCAAATTAGTTAGTAAGTTCAGCAGGAGAGAGTGTGTGTAGAAGTGCCTCCAGACTCTACCAGAGTGAGCTTGCAAATTAACTACATCCATTTTTTTAAAATTTAAAAAAATTCTAATTATTTCAAGCTCTTAAATAACTCTATTGGGCCTCCAGTGTGCTTTGGCCGGCGGCAAAGTGAAACCACCCACTATGGAGTTAAGAAAAATCAAGTTTTCATTTATTTTATGGAGGAAAGGTTTCCCCCCCCATAATTCAGTTTCTCCAACACAGCCAACAACTGTCCCACTTAGGTAGCAGATTCAAGACATACCATTGCAAGGGGCTGGACTAGATGCCCTTTGGGTCTCTTTCAACTCTTAAGATTCTATGATTCTACCAAAGGAAGTACTTGGTCACAGGATGGCAACATTTCTCTCACTCACGAGGTCTAGCGGTCGGTGATGCCTTTGAGAATAAACGGCTTTTCTTTGTAGAACTCATAAATATAACATGTGAAATTCATTTGCCAAAAAAAAAAAAAAAGTGTTGGCTGCTGCTGAATCCAAAAGCTTTTCAGAAAAGATCTGGAATCTTTGGGGAAAACAAATTTATCAATGGCCAGCAGCTATGGCTGCTGAGAATTGACCATCGAAGTTCAATGGCATTGACTTCATTCATTTGAAGCCTGGACATGACTGGGGCTTTTGGCTGCACATGCAGCCCCCGTCACATCAATGAGCTACAAAGTTGTTCCATTGACAATTGTTTCCTGTTTCCTCTGAACCTGGTAGCTATTGTTTCCAGCTTCAGAAGAGGCCAGAATAACAAAACATGATTTAGTATGCAAAAGGAGAGGTTGTAAGTCAATGTTGTACCCTATGTTGCTTTGAAGTTGGCTTAATATTCTGGCTTGTTCCAAAGCTGTTTACCATAGTTTCCTAGTTTGGGCAAACTATACTTTCGGGAACTATAACTAGTGGAAGCCTTCTTGCTTTGTTTCTCAGCTCTCACAAAGCGAGAGGTGCAAGAACTGCATGCAGTACCAAAAGCTTGCTCGTATCTCAACTGCTATGACTACTGCAATGCGCTCTACGTGGAGTTATCTTTGAAAGTGACCCGGAAACTACAACTAATCCAGAATGCAGCAGCTAGACTGGTGACTGGGAGCGGCTGCCGAGACAACATAACACTGGTCTTGAAAGACCTACATTGGCTCCCAGTACATTTCCGAGCACAATTCAAAGTGTTGGTGCTAACCTTTAAAGCCCTAAATGGCCTCGGCCCAGTATACCTGAAGGAGCATCTCCACCCCCATCATTCAGCCCAGACACTGAGGTCCAGTTCCAAGGGCCTTCTGGCAGTTCCCTCACTGCAAGAAGTGAGGTTACAGGGAAGCAGGCAGAGGGCCTTCTCGGTGGTGGCGCCTGCCCTGTGGAACACCCTCCCACCAGATGTCAAGGAAATAAACAACTATCTGACTTTTAGAAGACATCTGAAGGCAGCCCTCTTTAGGGAAGTTTTTAATGTTTGATGTTTTCGCATGTTTTTAATATTCTCTTGGAGCCTTCCAGAGTGGCTGGGGAGACCAAGCCAGATGGGTGGGATATAAATAATAAATTATTATTATTAAACAGAGGTATGCTTCTCTCAACTGGTCCATTGGGTTGGATCCGAAGCTACACCCCCCCAACTATGAATCTGTCAGAGGGAGGCCTTTACCATAACAGTGTGCTTGTGAGTTTTCCTTGGTCTCTACGCCATGTTTGATTCTTTCAAATCACCTTGGTTGAAGCCTGTGGTGCAAAATGAGCTCAATAGGTCTGTCACCCTCTTACCTGTGAACTGTGGGATCCGAAGGGTGTCAAATCAATGGCTGAACAGGGGCTTTAGGATATCGATTTCCAAGAGCATCAAGGAATTGTGTGAGAATCCTGTTCCCCTCAGTCGCTGGTACCGTGTCCCTTCTGTAAAGATGGAAAGCCAGACTTTGGAAAGTTAACTATCCCTAAATATAGGAAGTTTCTTTCTTTTTGACAAGGTTGAACGTTCTAATTTGTTAGATGGCAGATACCACAAAACCCCAAAGAACAAAAGATGCTGCCTTTTTAAAAATGTTGAGGTTGAGTCTATCTTTCATCCCCCCTCCTTTTTTTACTAAGGTTTTTATCAAGAGGCTAGGAAAGACCTAATATATCCCATTAATTCCTTCCTGGCTTCTCTTTTGAGTGTCTTATGATCAGTCTGCTTCAAGGCTCCAGTAAGTCGATCACAGATGGCAAAGTTTTTGAATGTGGCTGTTTTTGTTAGAGCATTTCTGATTGCCGTACACACAGAGAGACTCACACTGCTTAGTGTTATAACTCTGTGTTTTATTTGAGCTGCATTAATGTGCACTTCTCTTTATGTTATTTATTGCTAATTGTTGTGTTATAGTTGTCCATGGACTGCAAATAAAGAAAGTCGGTTAGTTCAGAGAAGTGGTGGCCTGGTTTCTCCATTCCTAAAACTGATGTTGGCTCTTTGAGCAAAATAAAACGGGTGCTTTTACTGTTCCGATCTTATTTCCCTCCCCTGTGCTAATTGACATGGGCGAGGCAGACGGGCAGGGAGAAAGGATTCAACATCCCCTCCCCTCTTCAAAGCATGGCTCTACATGGCTTTAATCAGCAAAATGAAAACAGGGGGATCCTAATCATGGATCTCCTGCACAGCATCTTCAACAGCCTAAAAAAAGCAGAATTTTTTTCCCTTGCATAATTAGCTCTCTGGAGATTTAGGGGAATCTGCATGCAGTTGCTATAGATTTTGGAAGGGAGAGCTCAGACATAAATCTGTAAGCTTAACCTTAGCTGTTGTGTAGCAGGCCCTGCGATAAGCTGAGTCCAAAACATGAGCTCTTCTAGTAATTATTGCTAACGTCTTGCGCATGGCGCACAGCCAATGCCATGCTCTGTCTTGATTTGTTTCTCCGTTTTTGTTGCCGTTCATGCAACAAAACGAAAGGGCTTGTAGATCAGTGGTAGTTCATCGGCTTTGTGTACAAAAGGTCCCTGGTTCAATCCCTAACAGAATCTCTAGCTGGGACTGGCAGAGGTTCCCTTTTGAAAATCCTTGAGAGCCACTGTCTGTCAGTGTAGACAGTGCTGAGCTAGGTGGACCAATGTAAAAGGCAGTGGTTCCTCCGGTTACAAACACTTCGGGTTTTGCATTTTCAGGTTGCGGACCGTGGGAAACACGGAAGTACCGGAAAGGGTTACTTCTGGATTTTGCCGCTCTCGCATGCGCAGAAGTACTAAATCGCGCTTTGCGCATGCGCAGAAACATCAAATCACGTCACGTGTGCGCACAGGCGTGACACTGCAGGTTACGAATGCTGCGGGTTGTGGACGTGCCTCAGTCACGGATTACATCCACAACCCTAGGCTCCACTGCACCCCTCCTTAAGGCTGTAGGTTGCTATCTTTCTATATAATAAAAATGTAAGGCAGTCACAGTGCAGCACCCTCTGGAGGATATGCCATGCTGCATCACAGTCCTGGATTTGCATGACATTGGGGTGCAGGAGGGGATCAAAAGGGAAGAGCAGGTTTTAAAATGGCAGTTTTGAACAACAGGAGAAGTTTGGAAAATGCAGGGATGGCGGAACTCGGGGGAACCCTGAGGATATGTGAGGGGGATGTGAGGATGTGGGTTGCTTGAGGGAGCTGTTGAGGATATGTGAGTCTGAATGAGGGGTAAAGGGCAGGATGGAGGGCTGGCAGGGTTGTGACACAAGGAGGGGTAGGTGCCCTTTGTGTATACAGGTGTGTATGTGAGAGAGAAAGATTTGGATATTATGCAGGGACTATCTTAGTTTTCTACCTTGCCCCATCCCTAAGGGCAGGGGTGGATATGAACCATTTTTTAAAAAAAGAAGAACACAGAAATGTCGGCAAGATAAAATAGCCACTTAAAATATATATATGTGAAATCTGCCATTTTGTTTCGTTTATTTAAAAATGTTTTATTAGATACATGAGCATTGCACACCCTGAAATGATCCACTGTATGTTTTCTAAGCAAGTGTGCCCCAAATACTCAACAAACACTTTTTCCCTGCAGCCCCCACACCCTAAATCTGCTCTGAGAGTTGGGGACGCTCCAGATCAGCTTTAGGTGGTAGGGGCTGCAGTCGGGGGGCGGGCATCCCATTGGTTTGAGCAGGAGTCTGTTTGTAACGTGGGTGGCGCTGTGGTCCAAACCACAGAGCCTAGGGGTTGCCGATCAGAAGGTTGGTGGTTCGAATCCCTGCGACAGGGTGAGCTCCCGTTGCTCAGTCCCTGCTCCTGCCAACCTAGCAGTTCAAAAACACGTCAAAATGCAAGTAGATAAATAGGTACCACTCCGGCGGGAAGGTAAATGGCATTTCCGTGCACTGCTCTGGTTCGCCAGAAGCAGCTTAGTCATGCTGGCCACATGACCCAGAAGCTGTACGCCGGCTCCCTCGGCCAATAAAGCGAGATGAGTGCCGCAACCCCAGAGTCGGTCATGACTGGACCTAATGGTCAGGGGTCCCTTTACCTTTACCTGTTTGTAAAGTTCTGGGTGTCCCTCAGCGAGTACGGTACCCTCCATAGGTAGAGCATGCAGCTTAATCTCAGGACCGTGGGTTCAAGATCCACATTGGGCAAAAGATTCCTGCATTGCAAGGGGGTTGGACTAGATGACCCTTGTGGTCCCTTCAATCTCTCCAATTCTATGATTCTATGAACAGGCAAAGAAGTATTTTCAGGGGTGTGTATGTGAGATGCAGAATAGAAGTGTTGTAAGTACACAAGATTTGTGCCAGCCTTAGTGAATCTGATGATCCCCAGCTGTTTGGGGCTACAACTCCCGCCAGTGCCGGCTGGGACTGATGGGAATTGTAGTCCAAGACAGATGGAGGACATCAGGTTGACACAGACTGATCTATGCCTATGTTCAGCTGTGAGATTTTGGAAGGCACACACTGAGCTTCACCTCTGAGAAGGAAATGGACCTGATTCCTGGTCTCCCCGCTCCAAATCCAGCATGTTTGCCACTGCCCTGCACTATTCCCCCTGCATGAGCATTTCCACTTTGCTCTGCTGACATTTTCTAAAGAAGCCGTTATAAGATAGCCAGAACTACCGCATAGAGATGAGATAAGTATTAGGTTGGTACTCAGGAAGTAATGGGCTTCCTTTGCAGTTCTGCTTCGCTTCCGTTGTGACACGTGGAAGCTGCTTCATAAGAACATGAGAAGAGTCTTCCAGTTCAGACCAATGTCCCATTTACTCCAGCAGTTTGTTCTTCCAGTGGCCAACCAGAAGCCTATGGAAAGCCTTCAAACAGGGTCTGAGCACCGGTGGGCAAGAGGGTTATATAACCAGAGCCTGAAAACACTTGGTAAAATTACAAATCGCTGATGATAGCTTCTGTTTGTTTTGGCCAGTGTGCTCCTGGGGTCTTACACTGGACCCAGAGCCATTGGAGGTAGCCTCTTCCAACAATGGTCTGTTATCAGGGCTGGATTTAGGTTTGATGAGACCCTAAGCTACTGAAGGTAATGGGGCCCTTTATATGTCCAGCTGTCCTTTGTCAACAACAAATTCTCACTGTTTTTTTGTGTTGAATATATCCCATATGGTAATTTATGGACCTAATAGGTATCTAAAGCCATTTGCACATAACAAAATATGTATTTTATCATAAAATACATATTTTATGTAGGTACCCTGTATATAGAAATGAGCAAACCAGTGATATTTTAGGGAGCAGGCTAGCAGGCGGGGCCCATTACTTACATCATAGGAGCCTACACAACACAAAACACTGTTGCTGTATGTAGGTTTTATTTTAATTATTTTTTATCTTATATTTTGGAAATGTACATCCAGGGGTTTTTTCCTTTAATTTTTTTCGGGGCCCCCAAGAGAGTGGGGCCCCAAGCTATAGTTTATTTAGCTTATACATAATCCGGCCCTGTCTGTTATGTCCCTGCTAGGCCAAGGCCTGGTGACCCTGGCAACCGTTTATCTATCCTTCGCCTCATTTCAGAATCCAGAGGTCCAGATTGAGAAACATCTCTGTTCTTCTCCTTGCAACAGGATACAAGCTCTTAATGAGTCGCAGTTCTTCTGAACTAAAGATCCTTTTCATTTTCCCAGCTCAGAAAGCCCCTTCTTCAGCATCGCTGGATAGGGATGGGTGAATCTGTCAATGTTGGTTTCTCAAATTTTCTCATTTTTTCCCTATCTTAAATTCTTTATATATATATATATAATTTTTTATTGGTTTTACATAAATTTATACATTTTAACTTTAACCATTTCAAAACATTAAAATAAAAAAGTTCTTTCGAACCTTTGGACCTCCTCCCTCCCTCCATGGTTTCCATTTCCAAAGAAAATATTCTTTTTCTGCATCTTTTACCTTTATCTATCTGTTATATATTCATAGTTTCCAAAGTTCATTTCACATTACAAGTATCATTGTATCCCTGCCAATGATTTTAACTGTTTACAGTGGTCATTTAAATAGTATAAAAAAAATATTCCAGTCTTTTAGAAATACTGGATCTTCCTGGTTCCTGATCTGGTTTTTCCCTCAATCTTAAATTCAGTTCCCTCACATTTCCGCATCAATTTGCAATTTTTTAAAGTTCTCATGAAAATTGATCATCATTTTAGGGTGAATTTCTCCTAATGTTCACATTTTTTTTCAAAGCAGTTTCCCCTATTACAAGGTTATATCTATACGTGCATTTTTATGCACACACAAAATGTGCATTTTTCTACACACTGCTTGAGTGGAGTTCTGTGTTGCAAAATTCGGGCAAGTACGAATTTTGAAAGATGCCCGTGCTTCAGTTCGTGTATTGTTTTGGAGAATGAAAATTATGTAGGTTCTCCTTTAAATGCAAACCGAATTGAATTTCTTTCCCTTCCCTGTTTCCAGAAACCTCCCCCCCAAAAAATAAAAATAAAAAAAGTGTTCCAGTCGGATTTCTCTTCTGGTGGAGGAATCCCAGATAAGCTTCCAGTGAACCCCAAGAATTCCCTACACTTTGCATTGCTCTGCGTCAGGGTGACATGAAGACCTTAGCATAATTTAAAGTGGGTGGCAGAGAAAATGGGGAAAACCCACTGCTGGCTTCAACTCTGCTCATGTGCAGCGCCTGACAGATTTACCTTCCTCCAGGAGAGTCTGTCCTTGACAGGGGGAGAAATTGTTCCTCACCCTCTGCTTTTCCATTGTATAGATGTCAGTAGCTGGAGCTACCAAGGGCAGGACTGCAAATGTAAATAGTCGTTGTGATTAAGTGATTAGGATGCTGGCCTTCTGAACTGGCCTTTGACAGAACACACCCAAGGGTGGGGGGACGAATCTCTGCAAAGTCCCCCTCCTTCCGCTTCCTTGGTGCCTGTTGAACAGAAGGCAAGGACCTGGGGCAATCTCTGTTAACGGAGGGTGGGAATTAAAAGCGTTTATTTGTTCTCTCCATTTGCATCCAAACCCTTCAGACAGAATACTTCCAAGGGCAGCTGACACAGCAGCAATCGATAAAACAATCAGCGTTACAGAATGCAATAAAACTCAAGTTACAGCATGAATCTTAATGAAAATGAGGGCGATGAAAATGATCCATTCGAGGCAGGGAGGTTTTTAAATCGGTGGGGGCATCCTTAACCAAAAATATTAACTGTGTAGGTACCAGATAAGCCATTTTTTGTTGGGGGGAGAGCATTCAGCATTCACCAGTGTCACCCAACACACTTTATTTAATGAATTAACCCTTTATTGGATTAACCCTTAAGTTACCAACTGAATGCTCTCTGCTGCTGCACTTCCAGTACACAGTTTCCCCTGGGTTTCGAAGGACACACAATTCTACCTTACCATAAACTGCTTGACTGTGTAAATTCTAGACACAGCTTAACATCCCTAGACCATAAGAATCATCAATCCTAAGAGATTTACATGGCCAATCATAAACCATTTCATTTGAAAGTGGGAAGCAGCCCATGAAAACTAAAACTAATAAAGGCACATTATGTCAGCAAAGCACCCAGATGTAACAGGATTTATTTCAGGTATTAGAAATGAAAGCTCTAGGCATTAATGTTGTGTGTTTGCTTTACAGCTGTATGAAAAATGCAAAAATTATACTGGTGACGAATACTGAACTGCAGCCTGAAATTGCTTGAAGGCCTATTCTGTAAAGTGTCATATTTTCTCTTCAGGTTAATGTTGCAATGCTCAATAACAATAAACCTGGAAGTTTTGAGCATTGTGGTGTGTGTCCTAGTAACAGAACAGAAATCCCAAAATTGTGTGCCTAAATGTGCCATGGGTGGGACATGTACCATCGAAACTATTCTAGTACTATGTTTTTCTGCAGAATTTGTATTCCGTTTCCAAAAATGCATGATAAATGTATATGGTACCTTTGTTGCTGAACGTAATCCATTCTGGAAGACCGTTCACTTCTGGAATGTTCAACAACCAAGGCACAATGGGTGGCCAGCAATTTCGATGGAGAAACTTGCCTCGGAAGCTGTTCAATTTCCGAGGCGCATTCAAAAACGGAAGCGTTCACTTTCGGGTTTTCAGTGTCCGGGTTCTGAATCATTCGGCTTCTGAGACACTCAAAAACCGAGGTTCCACTGTACCAGTCAAATTGGGTCGTGTTCGGTTTTCTATTTATGGGTCATATTACTTTCCCATGGTCCGCCAAAGAATGTGTGAGCTTTCCATCTGGTTGGCTACTGTGAGAAGAGGATACTAGGCTAGATGAGCTTTGGTCTGACCTACCTTGGTTGTTCCTAGGTTCTTAAGTGTGGGCTTCTGAATAGGGTTGACTATGTTGTATGGTGCTGCCGTGACTGGGGTGAGGGGCGTCTCCTGAAATGAGGCTGAGGAATCTTGCACCAGTGATGCTCCGCTTGTTTAAGGTTCCTCCACCCAGTTTTCAGAGAGCGGTGGAAATATCAGTTGCTCAAGTTGCCTTCATCTCAAAGCATTCCACAACACCTCGACGGTCACTTATTGTCAACCAAAGGAATTTGCAGGTCTGTTCAGAATGTTGTATGAATGTTGTGAGGTTGAAAATCATTGGTGCCTGCTCTCCATCCGTCACCACTGTGTAAGCTGTTAAATTTCACAGTGAGGTGCAAGCAATCAAGAGCCGATATCTGGCTGGGTCCACCACACACAAGCATCTCTGAATGCAGCCATGCAATTAATTACCCTGGAATAAGTATTATAGACTCATAGAATTGTAGAGTTGGAAGGGACTCCAAGGGTCATCTAGTTCAACCTCCTGAGGTGCAGTAAACATTTGCCCAATGTGGAGCTTGAACCCACAACCAAAGAGTCTCATTCTCTACTGACTGAGCTATCCCAGATGGGTGGGAGATTTGCTTCTATTCACTGAGCAGCCCCAACATGGACTGGGCACATTTAGAAAGGGATGTCCACATTTTCTCCAGCTTTCCTGGTGGTGAGGAATTTCATGGGTCCATTCTGAAAGCAGAGCCCATACTGTCCAACCCTTTCAAATAAAAAACCGGAATGTGCATCTTCTGAGATGTGCTTCTGGGTGACCCACACCATGATCTTGCCCCCCAAAAATGCTTTTTCGGGGTGTGATCTTGCATGACACCCCAAAATGCACTTTTTTGGCACTGTGCAAGATGACAGCCCCAAATAAAGCGTTTTTCTTGGGGTGAGAGCGAGAGTGCACATTCAAAATGGCTGCTGCGATCGTGCATGAAAAAATGGGACGTCCCATTTTCCCCCAGTCACTGGGTGGGTATGAGCTGCCTGTTCAGGATTCTTAAACCGAACCCAGAGTTCATTTGTTCGCTTCAACTGCCTTTGCTATATTCAGACTCCTTTCTGTGCCACTTTCCTCCTTTTGTATGTTTGCATTTCAGATATTTATACCTTGCCTGTCATGCTAAACCTTCACAAGGACAGACAAGCAATGCATCAGGTATATAACAGAATTAAAAACAGGCCAATAAATGTCAAAACAACCAAAAACAGCAGCAACAAAAACATTAGTCCCAGCGTGAAAGCCACAAAATCCGATGAGGTAGTAGGCAAAATGGATCACCAATAAAGGGGGGGGTGCACACTTCCTGGGAGACGGCTAGCGAGACATCCGTCTGATGATTACGGGGGGCCGGAGGACAGGACCTTGGAGGCCAATCGAAGGCTTGGAAAGCTTTGCATGTGTGTAGTGTTATTGATTTCATTATTATGGCATGTGTGTTTGTGTTTTTACATCATTAACTGCCCTGTGGTCTTCAGATGAAAGGTGGTGTAGAAATTTAATAATAGGTGGTGGCCCTTAAAATAACAAGGTCCCAAACTGTTCAAGCCTTAACCGTTAAAGCCAGCACTTTCAGCTGGATCCGTCAATACGCACTCAATGCTATTGGCAGAGAATTGGTGATAGGAAAGTTCCTCAAAGAGCATCCAGACAAACCTCCTCGGTAGCTCAGTGGCATAGCCCACAAAGACTTTCAGAGACCTATAAGAATTATGTTTATTTGAGAATCCATCAAGAGTGCATATTTTGTGACTTTCAGAGCTTTAGAAGATTTCTGTTTATTTGGTTTTGCAGAGAGTGCATATTTCATATATTGCATATTGTACAATGTTCTGTAAGATGCACCCAACCATAAGACGCACCTAGTTTTTAGAGGAGGTAAACAAGAAAAAAAATATTCTGAACGAAACAGTGGATGTATGATTTTTGTGGTTCATGCTGTGGCCACAGACATGATATGTGATTCGACAGTGAGTTTGGGGCAGCCCAATGCAAAAATCCTGAGGATCCATGTGGATCGGTGCTTTGTAACTACGTTTTTGCGACATTGCAGCCCCACAAAACAGTAGATGCGTGGGTTTTTTGGTGCAGGCTGTAGCCATGGACATGCTATGTGATCTGATGGAGAATTTGGGGTGACCCAATGCAAAAATCCTGAGGATCCCTGTGCTTTTACCTCCCCCCTCCCAGGCAGCCTCTTTTATCTCTAGAGTCCCTTATGTCCCTCCTGATCCCTTGCCGATCAGCTGCTCAGTGGCTTTGTTTCAACACCCCCTTCCCTCTTGTTTGCCTTAGTGTCTTTTCCTTAGCTGAAGCAGTTTTTTGCTCCTCCTTTTCTTCTAATTTCTCTCCTCATTGCTTTAATCTTCTTGTCTCCTCTCCTTGCAAGTTCGCTGTCTTTACCTCCCCCCTCCCAGGCAGCCTCCTTTATCGCTAGAGTCCCTTATCTCCCCTCCCGATCGCTTGCTGATCAGCTGCTCAGCGGCTTTGTTTCTACACCCCCCTTCCCTCTTTCTAAAAAAAGGAGCATGATCTGCTTTTTGCCCCTGGGCAATTTGGCTCCAGGGACCATGCATTCGCTCCATAAGACGCACAGACATTTCCCCTTATTTTTAGGAGGAAAAAAGTGTGTCTTATGGAGCAACAAATACGGTATATAAAGAGTTTATATTGACTTCGCATTGTTGTACTTGGTCATTGTGTTGCCTTTGGATACAATGGCAGAGCAGCTGCCTTGTGGGCAGAAGGCTCCTGGTTCAATCCCGGATGGTATTTCCAGGAAGGGATGGGAAAGACTCCTGCTTGAAATCATATCCAGCTGCTGCCAGTCAGTGTGGGCAATACTGGACTGGGTAGACCTGAGATCTAACTTGTGCTTCTTCTTTTTTCCTTCACCTGCAGGAAAACATAAACATTGACGAAGCTTCCAGGTGCTTGGTGAAATACATCATTGCTAGCGAGAGCGACCCAGTGCAGCCCGTCGAACCCGATGTCGTCAAACCGCACTTGAATTCCTCCAAGCTCGTCAGCTGCTCAGCTTGCTTTAAGTCCTAAGTAACTTCCGAGCTGTTTGTGGACACTGGAACTGAGCAAATAACTCACGAGAGAAAAGCGTCTCCACGTAGCCCAGCCTTTGCTACTCCAGAACACAAAACCAAGATCAGGAAATTCGCATCCTTCCCAAATATGCGGTTGAAAAAATATATATATATCAAAGTTGTTGCTTTAAATTTTTTGGATGGTTTGCCTTGTAGGGTCCCCCACAAATGTTTGATATTCACAGTCTGGGCTATTTCTTTGAATCATCACCGCTCAGCCAAGGTGCTCTCTTTAAGAAGGCTGAGATATTACATTCATTGCTTCTTTTGTGAATACCTGCTTGAGGGAGACTTTAAAATTTGCTTTCTGGGGATACATCACAGTTACAAGCATACCCACAGAAAGCAAAATTATTTTTTAAAAGAGTTGAATATCCACAGCTATTTTGTGAAAATATATGATGGAGTTAAATGCAATATTTCTTCTAGGGATTTTTAGTGGGCGGGGGGTGGAATATATATATTTTGCTCTGCAGCTCTGCAGCCCAGTGACATGAGCTCTAGATTGTGGCAGTATTTCCTACTGCTTAGATGAGTCATTTGGGAATCAGAAGTCTGCCTTGGGGACAAGCAGATGTTTTCATTACTGTTCTGAGGGTTGGCTCTGCTGCACAACCCACTCTGCCTGCCTCCTGCTTTAACCAAGAAAGTGACAAAAATGAATTCCAAGTGTGTCTTATGCTGCAGTTTTTCATTCGTGCCCTTTCCCCCTTTCAGGTTTCTTTTGGGCACAAAAATAAACCTTAGGAATGTACAATCCCTCTTGTATCAAACCAGACACCAGCCTTTTGTCTCTTCAAGTGGCCAATCAGATAACTCAGGGAATCTCACAAGCAGAACATGAGGACGCTTGTCCTTCTCCTGCTACTATTCCCCATGACTGGCATCTAGAGATGTTGTTGTTTAGTCGTTTAGTCTAGTCCGACTCTTCGTGAGCCCATGGACCAGAGCACTCCAGGCACTCCTGTCTTCCACTGCCTCCCGCAGTTTAGTCAAACTCATGCTGGTAGCTTCAAGAACACTGTCCAACCATCTCGTCCTCTGTTGTCCCCTTCTCCTTGTGCCCTTCATCTTTCCCAAGATCAGTGTCTTTTCCAAGGAGTCTTCTCTTCTCATGAGGTGGCCAAAGTATTGGAGCCTCAGCTTCACGATCTGTCCTTCCAGTGAGCACTCAGGGCTGATTTCCTTCAGAATGGATAGGTTTAATCTTCTTGCAGTCCATGGGACTCTCAAGAGTCTCCTCCAGCACCATAATTCAAAAGCATCAATTCTTCGGCGATCAGCCTTCTTTATGGTCCAGCTCTCACTTCCATACATCACTACTGGGAAAACCATAGCTTTTACTATACGGACCTTTCTTGGCAAACCATAGCTTTTGCTATACGGACCATGCAGCCCCCATAACTAGCAGCCACTGGCAGCTTTGCTCTCCATGAATTTATATGCACTTGTGCATATTGGTAATCTATCAAGTGAGGGAAAACCCCTAGAGTTGGGTCCACAACTCTAGTCATTCCTAGACTCAGGGGCGGAGCAAGGTGGGTGCGTTGGGGGTGGAGCGCCCTGGGTGTCATCTCCTAGGGGGGTGACATTTGGTGCCACGGCCACCCGCAACTCCTGCCTACCCTGAGCCATCGTGGGAAGGGCGGTAGCTGCAGTGCTTGGCTGGCGTCCTTCCCCCCTTTACCCTTCGTTTCGACAGTCCCACTGTAGGAGGCATGCAGGCAGGCAGGGAGAGGACGGGAAGGAGGCAGGTGAGCAAACCAGTGGAGGAAACTCCCCCCCCCAAAAAAAAGTTCAACAACTTTGGCCAATCCTTCCCTAAAAAAAAGTTCAACAGCTCCTGGCAATGACAATTGGTAGATCACAGCCAGTCTTTTTATACTGTGAGTAGATCACAGTCTCTTAGGAGTCCAACTAGATTTCAGGGGGGCGTGGGGAGAGGAAAAAATTTTTGCACCGGGTACCACCTGACCTTGCTATGCCACTGCCTAGGCTTAAGTCCCATTGATTTCAATGGATCTGCTCAGAGTATCACAAAGTCGATCCAACACAGTGGCAAACTATGTAGGTTCAATAATCTGAAAAAGTTCTGACTTTTTCAAGAAATTGGAAGATGGCAGATCACTTGTACAAGAGTGCCACTCCTCCAACGAAATCAGGTCATTTGTCGCCTTCCCGAATCTGCAAAGAAATTTTGCAAACTCGCATTGAGCCTTTCACAGCTGTTGCAGAGATTAATACTATGGCATGCCCGTGCTTGCTCACAGGAGACTGAAACTTATTACACAATGGTGTGAAAAGCTACACCTTCTGCACAACAATTAGAGGATCGTGAGTTCTACCATCTCCTTGCTTGTATGTAGCCCAACACCAGATAGACGGGCCTGGCGTTAGGGAACCTATAGCTCTCCAGATGTGGCTGGCTTAGCTGGCTCTCCAGATGTGGCTGGCTTAGCTGGCTTAGCTCTGACCATTGGGGCTGATGGGACTTGGGAGTCCCAAGAATATCTAGAGCAGGTGTAGGGAATCTGTGCCCCTCCAAATGTTGCCGAATTACAACTCCCAACACAAAGCCAGTATAACCAATGGTAAGGGATGGGGAGAGTTGTAGTTCAACAACAGCTGGAGAGCTACAGATTCGCTGCCCTCCGATTTAGAGGGTCACAGGTCCTTTCCCATGGACTAAACGACCTATAAAGCCACTCTCCAACTCTTAGGATCCTCTGGGGGTTTTTTTGGAATTTCAGCCCAGCTGATTTTGGCAGAATTTGCTCCCAAGCCAGGGTGCCTATCAGCTGGACAGCTCAGTTGGTGATCAGTTGCCTGGATAAATGTCATTTAAAATTGCAGCCTTATTGTAGTACATCTCGACTGACTTTTCATCCTTCAGGAGTCTCATGGCACCTGTGACATAAGTTTCAGCTGTCACTACCTTCCTGAAAGTAAGTCTCATTGGACTCCATGAGAACTTCTGAGCAGACACATACGCTGCAAACTAGTCACAGGCACCACAGATCTATATAAATGGCCACTTGGAAGTAAGCCCATTGAGTTTAATGGGAATTATTCCCAGGAAAGTGTATAGCAGGGACAAGGCACCTTATGTGGTTTGACTCCAACTCCCATAATATCCCTGACTGGGATATAATGTTGGCTGAGGCTGATGGGAGTTGGAGTCCATCTGCACACAGGGAGCCTTAATGTTGTCAACCAGGGATGACCACACTTGGCTACCTCAACAAGGGCATGCAGAAATCCAGGTGTTTTATTCCCGCCCCTTAAAATGTGCTACACATCTTAAGAACAAGAGTGATGTATCCACTGAGATTTCAACAGAAGAGCTGTACTGCTACTAGAACGTGATCACAAGCCTTAAGATGCAGCTCTTGAAATGAAACGCTACACTTTCTACAGAGGGAAAACTTTTTGTTCCAAGGAAATAAAGAATCCATCCCCCGATTGTGGTGTTTTTTGTTTGCAAAGCCAGGTGGCTACACAGAACCCAAGAAATGTGCGTATAGCGAGAATAGAGACTCTGTGTCCCTCCTGACCATTGGACATGCTGGCTGGGGTTGCAGGGAATTTGAGTCCGACAACATTGGGATGGGCCACAGGTGTTTATATCCATCTTCCCAATGTTTCTTTGATTAAAAGAGGGGAGTGTGAGATTTGCACACACAAAACCTCTCCGCTCGAACCCTTCACTCTGAAATGGACCTATAGACCCTGGGAGAGAGCTCTATCCTGAAGAAGGGTATTGTGGGAATGTTAAGGATAGTAGGAAAGGATATATTGAATAAGTATTATCCTTCCTTCACTCACGCTAGTGAGTGATGCAGCAGAGCAGATTTCCCTTAATATAGCAGGAAGCTAGTTTGCAGATTTACTTGAATCTCTTTTATTAAGTAATCCAATCTGGGTTGCCTTGATGGATTATTCCTGGTGTCCCCTTCCATCCCTCTTAAAAGAATAAAGACACAAGTCTTTCCTTAAAAGTAACAAGAAGTTTACTCACACTTCAGTTCACGATTTGATCCCTGAAAGGCAGGCTTTACTTAGTAGTTACATAACAATCTGTCAGTTCCTCTCACATAGAGATTGAGCTCATGTGCTGCTGGCTGTGAGCCAGCAGACAGCAAAATTACATTAAGAGAACAAAATGGCTGCAGGAGAGCAGTGTGGCAGCAGAAGAGCAGCAAGCAACAGATGGAGAGCAAGAGAGAGAAAATGGCTGCATGACTTGGCTCTTTTATGGAGTCAGCCAAGGCCACGCCCATCTCCCAGGTCACATGCAGGGGGAGGACGCTCCAGACCAGTGGAACAGGAAGTTACACTGACTGGCGAAACATCCCCCTTGCCTGTGCCCACTCTAGGAAAATAAGGAATGTTGCGTTTGACTGTTCCAATGGATTACATCCCACAGGTAACTCTAGCAATGTGCATGGATGATATTTTAACAAGGCATCCCCTCTTCACCAAGACCCCCACCCGAAAAAAGGAACAAAGGTGGCTGTCCCTGATATAAAAGGATAGCTGGAGTTTAGGGTCCCCCTCCCCTGTTGGCAATCCGATTTGCATGTTATTAGAAAAATCTCCATGATTCGGGCAGAAGGGGCTCCTGCTGGAACCCTGGAGAGACACTGCCATGGTCAGATAGACAATACTGAGCTAGGCTGACCAGTTTTCTGATCCCTTACCATGCAGCTTCCTATGTATGTCCCCACTTACAGCTTGCTGGAAAAGAAAATTATTAAGAACAAAATCTTGGCGATTTTGACATGGCATGCAAGTAAGGTTACCAACAGGCCAAGAAGGGGGGAACACATTCTAGTCTGCTCTTGTGCCTTTAGTAGTGTGTTTAAATATGTAAGGTAAAGGTAAAGGGACCCCTGACCATTAGGTCCAGTCGTGACCAACTCTGGGGTTGCAGTGCTCATCTTGCTTTCTTGGTCAAGGGAGCCGGTGTACAGCTTCTGGGTCATGTGGCCAGCATGACTAAGCCACTTCTGGCAAACCAGAGCAGCACACGGAAACAATGTTTACCTTCCTGCCAGAGCGGTACCTATTTATCTACTTGCACTTTGACGTGCTTTCGAACTGCTAGGTTGGCAGGAGCTGGGACCGAGCAACGGGAGCTCACCCTGTCGCGGGGATTCGAACTGCCGACCTTCTGATTGGCAAACCCTAGGCTCTGTGGTTTAGCCCACAGTGCCACCCGTGTCCTAGTGTTTATATATGTAGAAATCAGCAGTTGATCACTAAACAGAGCTAAACTTCCAACATTTGTCACAAGCAGAGTCAATTGATGATGATGATGATGATGATGTGTATCCACAGATCTCAGGGCGCTTCACAGCATAAAATTACGATATAAAAACCACAGGATACGTAGTAAAAATAATAGCAACAAGCAACCAATAATCCACTCTCCCACAACACATTTAAAAGAGCAGAAGATGTCAATCAACAAAAGGCCTGGTTGAAAATGAGTGTCTTCACCTGGTACCTAAAGGTGTAGAATGAAGGTACCAGGTGAATCTCCCTGGGGAGATCATTCCACAAATGGGAAGACCCTGCAGAAAAGGCCTGTTCTCATGTTGCCACCCTCCGGACCTCTTGTGGAAGAGGTACATGAAGAAGGGTCTCAGAGGATGAATTCAGGGTCCAGGTAGGTATTGCAGTAGTGCACATGACTTACTTAGGTCCATTTATTTCAAAGGGTGAAGTAAAATTCAGTGGGCTACAACCCAGTGCTTCCAACTTAACTCTGCGGGCTCAGGAATGTAGGAGCAAGTGATTCACAGCAACTGGAATTCAGAGACATTGTCTCTGACAGTGGAGGTAGAACACAGTCATTTGTGGCCATGCTCCCTGGGGCTGGCGGGAGTTGGAAGTCCAAGAGCATTTAGAAATAACATAAGAAGAGCCTGCAGGATCAGGCCAATGGGCCATCTAGTCCAACACCCTCTTCTCACAGTGGCCAGCCAGAGGCCTGCAGGGAAACCAGCAAGCAGGATTCAACCACAAGAGCACTCTTTCCCCCTGTGGCTTCCAGGAATCAGTGTTCAGAAACATTGTTGTCGCCAAGCATGGAGGCAGAGCCTAGCCATTGAAGATAGCAGCCATTGATAGCCCTGGCTCCTCCATGAATTTGTCTAATCCTCTTAAAGCTTGGACTACTGCAATGCACTCTACGTGGGGCTAGCTTTGAAGGTGACCCGGAAACTGCAATTAATCCAGAATGCGGCAGCTAGACTGCTGACTGGGAGTGGCCACCAGGACCACATAACACCAGTCCTGAGAGATCTGCATCGGCTCCCAGTACGTTTCCAAGCACAATTCAAAGTGTTGGTGCTGACCTTTAAAGCCCTAAACGGCCTCAGTCGTGTATACCTGAAGGAGCGCCTCCACTCCCATCGTTCAGCCCGGACACTGAGGTCCACTTCCAAGGGCCTTCTGGCAGTTCCCTCATTGCGAGAAGTGAGATTACAGGGAAACAGACAGAGGGCCTTCTCGGTAGTGGCGCCTGCCCTGTGGAATGCCCTACCTTCAGATGTCAAGGAAATATGCAGCTATCTTATCTTTAAAAGACATCTGAAGGCAGCCCTGTTTAGGGAAGTTTTTAATATTTAATGCTGTATTGTTTTTAATACTCGATTGGGAGCCACCCAGAGTGGCTGGGGAAACTCAGCCAGATGGGCGGGGTATAAATAAATTATTATTATTATTATTATTATTATTATTATTATTATTATTATTATCCTGGTTGGTGGCCATCATCCCTTCCTGTGGAAGTGAGTTCCACAGTTTAACAATGTGCTGTGTGAAGGCCACAGGTTCTCCCTCCTTGGTGTAGACCAAACTGAGATGGATGGATCAGTGACCTGGTTTGCTATGAGGTCGCTTCCTATGCCCCAAATCTGAACTTCCTCCACCTTCAAGTCTTTTCTCAGCAGTAGCATCCCAAAGCATTGCAAGACCAGGAGCAAGGCTGCCTAGACAGGTAGACTGCATGCGGTTGCGTCACCGTAACGCCATGCAAGGTACGTTCCTTGTTTTGCCATACATGATAAGATTGCTGCAAACAGCTGTAATTTGAATCCCCCTTGGAGACATGTAGAAATTGGAAGCTTTCGAGATGTTGTTTTATCTTTCTTTCACTGTGATGGATTGTAGCACTGCTTGGATGCAGCTGTTGTGTGTGGTTTCCTTGCTTGCTTGCTTGCTTGCTTTCCTCACTTTAACAGCCTTGCCGGTTTTCATACAGCTTAAGTGATCGCTAATTGGAAGTGAGCTAGCAATAAAGCGAATGCACAAAAGGCACCTGGGTAGTTAGTTAGCAGCCTTTGTGTTGCAAGATCATTTGGAGATCCCTGAATGAATGCTCCGTAATTCAGAATTAAGGCTTTTTGCAGCACGATCGTGAACTTTCCAAACGAAGATTAAATTGCTGCTGTGAAGTATGAACGTGGCTGGGAAGGTCTCCGCTATCATTCTTCCGTACTCTTATGTCATATCTTAGATATCTACTCTACATATGAGCTATTATGAGTTTGAGTCTTTCCATGTTCATGTTTGTGGGATGTGATCCATGGGAGGCAGTCAAGTACAACATTCCTTGTAATGATAGAGAAGACATGCGAGGGAATGTTTGGTCCATCCAGTCAAAACTTCCTCTTCCTCCTGGCTGGAGCATCCTTTCTTTGCCTGTGACTAAAGGTGGGCGTGACCTTACCTGTCCAGGTAACAAAAGGACGAGTCACACAGCACACCTACCTCTTTTTGACTTCCTTCTTTGTTTGACCAACTTTTTTAGCTAGGACTGCTCTGCTAGCTCCTAGGTAGCAGAAGCACTGGGATCATTCCCCCATATGGGGGAACATATCTGTAACTAAGTCTGCCTTCAGGAATCCAACTGTGAACTGATGTGAGTAAACTTCTTTTATTGACTTTGAATAAGATTGTCGTGTCTTTATTCTTTTAAGAGGGATTAAAGGGAATTTACCAGGAATGTACAATTCAATTTGAGACAGACTGAATTGTATAATAGTGGGAGGCTTACACGAGCCTGCAACCAGCTATCTGCTGCTCATGTAAGAAAGGGGAATGGAACTCTGATACATAAAGGAACTTGCTAACGCAAGTTAGGAAGGGTATTAATAAACAATATATCCTCTCCTGCCACCCTGAACATTCCCACAATGTTGATGCAGCAAAAACTACCACCCACATACACAAGCAAAGGACTGAATCACTGGCAAATTCTGGTTTAGCCAGAGAAAGAGTGTATTAGACACTTACTGAAAACTTACCTTTTGAGGAGATCTTATGAGGAACGCTTGAGGGAGTTGAGTATGTTTAGCCTGGAGAAAAGGAGACAGAGAGGAGGGATGATAGCCATCTTCAAATATCTCAAGGGCTGTCACATGAAAGACTCTGACTAAACATTAGGAAGAACTTTCTGATAGTAAGAGCTGTTTGACAGAGGAACAGACTGCCTCAAAAGTGATGGACGTTCCTTCATTGCATATTTTCAACAGAGGCTGGATGACAGTCCATGAAGGATTCTTTAGCTGTGATTTCTGCTTTGCAGGGAGTTGGACTAGATGACCCTTGGGGTCCCAGAAGAAGAAGAAGAAGAAGAAGAAGAAGAAGAAGAAGAATCTGCTTTTCTCCAGATATTAATAATAATAAATAGGTGTTCAAAGACCTTCCTAGTGTCTCTATTTTCCAGGAACAGCCCCGGATTTATAGAAGCTGTCCCAGTTTCTGATTTGATCCTGGAATGTCCCACTTTTCCTTAGGACGACCTTATCTTCATCGAAAAAAATGTTGGAGGGTTTGGTAGGGCGCCCCTATTTTCATCCGAGAAATGTTGGAGGGTGTGGTGTTCTGGGGCGTTGCAGGCGAAAGACATACACGCTCCTTGGGCCAAACCATTTTTTAAACAAACAACAAAAAAATTCTAATTCAACTACATGCCAGAAATTACGAAGCCATTCTAGCTGTAGCTCAACTGTCAAAAGATTTCCACTTAGCAGCAACCAATATCGGCACCCCACTAGTGTGACATATTACCAATTAACAGAATATTAAATCTATCTACGAGTTCATTCATTTATCCTAACAACTAACAGAATTGACTCTGGTTGCAGAGGGAACTCCCATCAAGCCTCACACATTTTACATGCCCAAAAACATTTATCAAAAGCTCTTGATTTTAGAACAATCCCCACCATATGCCAGTAATCTACTTTATCCCTCCTTCATCTCCAGGGCTGCTTAGGTGATACATCAGTTTAACTTGCCTGGCAGCAAGTACTACTAGAATAATGAACGGTAATTATTTCCTCTAATAGTTCTGTAAGCTGCAGTGGCCAGAATCACTGGGAAGATAAATTCCCACTGATTACTAATTAATTGTAAGGGATCTGTGATTCTCCAGATATTACTGGACTACAACTCCCATCATCCCTGACCATCCGCCATGCTGGTTAGGACCAATAGGAACTGGATTCCACCAGCAGCTAGCAAGCCAACAGGATTTTCCCAGTGTTGCCATCCACTGATTTCCCATCAGTTGATCCAAGTCTAATAAAAAATTATATACTTTTGGCTATAAAACAAATGGTTTCCCCCAAAGACTATGGGATAATCTCCATTTTTCTGCTTACTGATGTTTTCCAAAAACATATTTATCTGCAAACATTGGCACCAATATCTTGATATTTCATCATTTTTTCCATGTGACTTTGATATAGGGAAATGGAATCTAGCTTATTACTGTTTACACTGACTGGTCAGTTTTACTGGTTCTACCTGGGTGTGCCATAGATTAAACTGCAGTAGTGGCTGGTGCCCATTGGAGCTGGTAGGACAGAAGGCAAGGAGGTCAATAGTCTGAGTCTGAGTCAATGACTTACTTTTGTCCCCCATCCATTTCCCTGCCAAGTTTTACAAGTGCCAAATTGAGAAAGAGGAGGGAAGAAGCAGAAAGTCAAGACCACCCTTTGGACTGGTTGTAAGCAGTGTTAGAAACTCAGATTTATAAACTAGGTGCCAAATGGCTCTTTAAACCAGGGTTTCAGTCACCAAAACGGAATGTCTAGTTGCCATTTTGGGGCAAGCTAGCTCACAAGTCTTGGTTTTCTCAAATGATGGACTGACAGTGATTGATTCTCAGTTAAACATCTGGCCAGTTCAGGTGACAACCTTGAGCTACGTTAAGAGCTTTGAGAACTTGAAGAAGAAAAGTCACTTGATCCAGGGACAGTCCACATAGATATTGGCCTATTCCAGGCATGGGCAAACCTGGCCCTCCAGATGTTCTGGGACTACAACTCCCACCATCCCTAGCTAACAGGACCAGTGGTCAGGGAAGATGGGTGTTGTAGTCCCAAAACATCTGGAGGGCTGAGTTTGCCTATGCCTGGCCTATTCCCACCTCTTTTTCTGAATGGTGACTGCTCCTGCTCGGGCTTCACAGAAAAAGCATTTCGGTTCCAGAAATTCATTCTGATTTTGCAGATAAAATAGAAGGGATAGAATTCCACAGGATGGAGTGTTAGTGTGTGAAAATAGTCCAGATCCAATGATCCCCATATGGCGGAGATGTCCTGGCATCCAGGCGTCTTCACTAGGTTACAAGTGGTTGAAAGTCAGGGGCAAAATAGGTAAAGGTAAAGGGACCCCTGACCGTTAGGCCAGTCACGGACGACTCTGGGGTTGCGGTGCTCATCTCACTTTACTGGCCAAGGGAGCTGGCGTACAGCTTCCGGGTCATGTGGCCAGCATGACTAAGCCACTTCTGGTGAACCAGAGCAGCGTACGGAAATGGCATTGACCTTCCCGCTGGAGTGATACCTATTTATCTACTTGCACTTCATGCTTTCAAATGGCTAGGTTGGCAGGAGCAGGGACCGAGCAATGGGAGCTCACCCTGTCGTGGGGATTCGAACTGCTGACCTTCTGATCAGCAAGTCCTAGGCTCTGTGGTTTAACCCACAGTGCCACCCGCGTCCCCATAGAAAGATAGTCCTCTTTAAATAAACAATTACAACCAGGGAAAGATGCATATGTCAGGCAGGCAGGCTGTCAGCCGGAGTCTTGTTGGTTTGGGGAGATTTTTATTTATTTATTTCAGTAGGGAATGGTGCAGCAGCAAGAGAAGGAAGGAGCCGGGCTTGGCAGAGGATGAAAAGGAACCTGATTTGGAAGAAAAGAACGGCGTCAGTTTAAAACGTGGAAGAAAGATTGCACTGCAGAATCATAAGGGAAATGGAGAGACTGCCAGAGCGCTTGCCAAGCACGGCATAAAGACATATAACTGTACAATAGGAGAAGCAAATTACTGCAGATAAGTGGTATTTATGAGACGACAAACTGGTAGCATGATCCAAATTCCATTCAAGTAATGGGCTTTTCAGAGAACGCTTCCTGAAAACCATGAATGGATTTTCAAGGACAAACCAACAGCACTGAAAGTTATGCATCTGGGGAGGTGTGTGTGTGTGTGTGTGTGTGTGTGTGTGTGTGTGTGTGTGTGAACAGCCCTCAACATGCTTCCTTGGAAATAGACATGGGTAGTCTGGATCTTACTGACTGCCCAGGCTGAACCCTAAGAGTATTGGGTAATGAGCCCCAGTATTTCCCCAACAACATTTACTCATTGTTGCCCTTTTGGTCTCTATAGAAGTACATGTTCGCAGCAGGAATTTTATAACGGAGGATCCTGTTTAATAGGAAAATAAAGTTGTGTCCTTTTATGCCAGTTCTTCTCTCTGTCATGTGAGGGAAACAATAAGTACAGTGGTTGTTATGTACTGAAGTTCTCACCCTGGGCCAGCAGGGGAATACTGCAGATAGTTTTCACTCAGGTCCACATATGCAAATAAGGGATTGAAAGTGACGTTCAGTGATTGGATAGTTACAGAAAGTGTTACAGTTGCGTTGTAATGGAGCTCTATATAAGCAGGCTGGCTGAACCCTTCAGTTCAGTTCTGCTCTGGCCTGTGAATAAACAAGAGCTGTTTGAAGAAGCGCTGTGTCATCTGATATGTTCACCCACAACTTAACAGTGGTACCTCAGGATAAGTACTTAATTCGTTCCGGAGGTTCATTCTTAACCTGAATCTGTTCTTAACCTGAAGCACCACTTCAGCTAATGGGGCCTCCCGGTGCCACCGTGCCGCCGGAGCACAATTTCTGTTCTCATCCTGAAGTTCTTAAACCGAGTTAATATTTCTGGGTTAGCAGAGTCTATAACCTGAAGCGTATGTAACCCGAGGTACCAATGTAAATAGGCAGAACTAATGGCTTGAGAATTCTGCCTTTCTACTATTTTACATTCTACCATTTTAGGATTTTGCCACTTATTCATCTGTTGTTGTTGTTGTTGTTTGTTTGTTTTATTATATCCCACCTTGTCTCCAAAGAGTTCAAGGTGGGGGCACATGGTGTGGCCCCCATTTTATCCTCACAACAACCCTGCGAAGTAGGTTAGGTAAAGAGACAGTGATTGGCTCAAGGTCACCCTGTAAGCCATGGGTAGGCAAACTAAGGCCCAGGGGCTGGATCCGGCCCAATTGCCTTCTAAATCCGGCCCTTGGATGGTCTGGGAATCAGCATGTTTTTACATGAGTAGAATGTGTCTTTTTATTTAAAATGCATCTCTGGGTTATTTGCATAGCTGTCAACTTTTCCCTTTTCTTGCAAGGAATCCTATTCAGAATAAGGGAATTTCCCTTAAAAAAAGGGAAACGTTGACAGCTATGGTTATTTGTGGGGGCTGCCTGGTGTTTTTACATGAGTAGAATGTGTGCTTTTATTTAAAATGCATCTCTGGGTTATTTGTGGGGCATAGGAATTCGTTCATTATTATTTTTCAAAATATAGTCCGGCCCTCCACAAGGTCTGAGGGACAGTGGACCGGCCCCCTGCTGTAAGCTTTCTGGCTGAGTAGGGATTTGAACCTGGTTTCCCAGGTCCTAGGCTGATGTTCTTAACCACTATCCCATATTCCAGCCTCCCCACCTCCACCCACTGAGGGCACAGCAAGGGCCTCAGCAACCAAACCTGAGGTACGATATTAAAGAGTATTTCTAAATGCATTGCATTAAATATTTACAAAACTATTTACCTCAGCAAGAGAAGGAGTGATGGAGATTGACAGGATAATCCTGAGAAATTGAACTTTATCCTTAAAGGGTATATTGACTGCATTCTCTTCATAAACCTTTTGTACCACAGATAGGCAGTTTATGACCGTATCATAGGATGTATTGATCTGTGTATGACAGTCAGAGGAAACCCTCTTCCCCAGATCGCATGCAGAACACTCTGCTATGGATCCTGATATTGTCGATCATCAGATATTTGACATCGACTATGTGGGAGTCGGTATCAATATTTGATTTGTCTGTTTTTGATATTCAGTATTTGGCTCTGTCTAGACAGCATCTTAAAAAGTAGAGACATCCCCTTGCCAACAAAGGTCCGTATAGTAAAAGCTATGGTTTTCCCAGTAGTGATGTATGGAAGTGAGAGCTGGACCATAAAGAAGGCTGATCGCCGAAGAATTGATGCTTCTAAATTAGGGTGCTGGAGGAGACACTTGAGAGTCTCATGGACTGCAAGAAGATCAAACCTCTCCATTCTGAAGGAAATCAGCCCTGAGTGCTCACTGGAAGGACAGATCCTGAAGCTGAGGCTCCAATACTTTGGCCACCTCATGAGAAGAGAAGACTTCCTGGAAAAGACCCTGATGTTGGGAAAGATGGAGGGCACAAGGAGAAGGGGACAACAGAGGACAAGATGATTGGATAGTGTTTTCGAAGCTACCAGCATGAGTTTGACCAAACTACGGGAGGCAGTGGAAGACAGGAGTACCTGGCGTGCTCTGGTCCATGGGGTCACGAAGAGTTGGACACGACTGAACAACTAAACAACAACAACAACAACATTTGGCTCTGTGGTTATTTGTTTCATTTATTTGTGCTCGGATTTTCTATGAATAAAAAATATATTCAAGGCGGCGAACAAAATAAATAGTAACACAACGGTTATTAAAACGACAACCCATAAAACAAAACAAAACAGTAAAAATAAATAAAATGACAGCAGTGGTAGAAACCGTCGCTAAATGCCTCATCATCCAATTAGTGGCATGCATGAGTGGATGAACCAGAGTGAAATTGACAGTGAAATTGGGAGAAAAATGAAGTCTTAATAGTCCATCTGTATGAAAACATTGCAACCTACCATCTGAAAGTAAGAAAGCTGCAAGGATCTCACACTGCAAAATAAGAAGATGCCAAATATTAAGTCAGACTATTGGTCCATCTGGCTCCCTATTGTCCACAATGACATACCTTTCAACCATCTCAATTTGAGCAGGGCATCCCAGAATTCTAGAAGCTATCCTGGCTTCTGATTGGATCCCGGAATGTCCTGTCTTTTCACTCTGGTGTGAACCAGCTGTCTTGTGCCAGAGTGCCAGACCAAAAGACATTCTTTCTTTTTCTTTTTTTGGTATTGCACTCTTGGGCAAGGCAACTAGCTCAGAACCATAAAACGAGCATCCTGATTTTGATGTTGAAGGGTAGGCACTGGCTGGTGACAGCTCTCCAGTGTTTCAGCTAGGGGACATTCCCAGTCCCACCAGGACGTGCCAGGGATCTCTGTTGCACCCAGCAGATGGGCTGTTGGTTAGATCAATCAGGGTTCATCCTATGTTCTGGTTGCTTCACCTCAGAAAGGATATGGTAGCAGGGGCATAGGAAGGAGGGTGCAGGGGTGCGGTCTGCCCCAGGTGTCATCCCTGAGGGGGGTGACAAAATGGCACACCACAGGGGGTGGCACTTACCGCCGGGCCGGGCCTGCAGCATGCCCGAGCCATGTGTCTCTCCTGGGAGTGACGCAGTGGATCGGTGCCCTGTTCTGCCCGAAACAGCAGCATGGGGCTTGCATCTGCCAGGTAGACTCCATGGGCAGCTCGGTGCGGCACCCCCCTGGGTGGATCACCCCACCCCCATGGGTGGATCGCCCCGCCTCCACCACTCTGGGTGCCGGAGCATGTAGCTACGCCCCTGTATGGTAGAATTGGAAACTGTTCGAGAAAAGGTGAGTCAGGAGATGGAAGGGAGAAATAATCCCAGTCAGAGAAGAATAGCAACCCAAGTTGATGAACTATGCTGCAATTACAGTCATACCTTGGGTCACAGACACTTCAGGTTGCGTTTTTTCAGGTTATGGGTGCTCCGAAACCCAGAAGTACCAGAACAGGTTACTTCCGGGTTTCGGAGGTCCCGCATGCACAGAAGTGCTAAATTGCGCTATGCGCATAACCATCAAATCGCAATAATCATCCGCGTGTGCGCAGACACACCGCTGCGGGTTGCAAATGCTGCGGGTTCCAAATGTGCATCCCGCACGGATCACGTTTGCAACCTGAGTGTCCACTGTACAAAATTAACTGGGAAGCTCAGAAATCAAGAGGACAAGACCTTCAAAAAAGAATGAGAAAAGTTTATTATCTATTTATGAGACCATTGTAAGCAGGTTAAAACACTAGGAGGATTTTAGCCACACTTGTAAAGTAACAGAAAGTATGGAGAATTTGGAAGGACAAAAATTTGGACAAGTATTGATATGCAGCGGTAGATATTATCATTAGGACCCATGGAAGGAATGGGGGGAAGTCAGGAGATTCAGAGCAATCTCGATATCTGGGTCTTGAATTATTTTTTGTTGTATGTTTAAAAATTTAAAAATCAAATAAAAACATTATTTAAAAAGAATAAGAAAAGGTGAGTCAGAGGTGAAATGCCGGAAGTTTTTAAATTTATGCATGCCATGGAGAAAGTAGGTAGAGAAAAGCTTTGCTCCCTCTCTTGGGTGCATCCAATGAAGTGCTAATAAATACAAACGTTTCTTCACACAGCACATAGTTTAACAATGGAACTTGCTCCCACAAGGAGGCCATGATGGCTTCGAAAGGTGATGAGACAAATTAATAGAATTGTAGAGCTGGAAGAGCAGCATCTTAAAAAGCAGAGACATCACCTTGCCAACAAAGGTCCGTATAGTAAAAGCTATGGTTTTCCCAGTAGTGATGTATGGAAGTGAGAGCTGGACCATAAAGAAGGCTGATCACTGAAGAATTGATGCTTTTGAATTATGGAGCTGGAGGAGACTCTTGAGAGTCCCATGGACTGCAAGAAGATCAAACCTCTCCATTCTGAAGGAAATCAGCCATGAGTGCTCACTGGAAAGACAGATCCTGAAGCTGAGGCTCCAAGACTTTGGCCACCTCATGAGAAGAGAAGACTCCCTGGAAAAGACCCTGATGTTGGGAAAGATGGAGGGCACAAGGAGAAGGGGACGACAGAGGACGAGATGGTTGGACAGTGTTCTTGAAGCTACCAGCATGAGTTTGACCAAACTACGGGAGGCAGTGGAAGACAGGAGTGCCTGGCGTGCTCTGGTCCATGGGGTCACAAAGAGTCGGACACGACTAAACGACTAAACAACAACAAGAGCTGGAAGGGAACCTGAGGATCATCTCGCCCAACATGCTGCTGTCCCATACAGGGATCGAACCTGCAACCTTGGCATTATCAGCACCACAATCTAACCACCTGAGCTATCCAGGCTGAGGCTATCAACAGCTACTAGGCCTGATGGCTGTGCTCTAGCTCCACTGTCAGAGGCAGTATGCTTCTGAATACCAGTTGCTGAAAACTGCAGGAGAAGAGAGTGTTGTTGCAGTCATGTCCTGCTTGTTGCTTCCCTGCAGGGATGTGGCTGGTCATTGTGAGAACAGGATGTTGGACTAGATCAGTCATAGGCAAACTCAGCCCTCCAGATGTTTTGGGACTACAACTCCCATCATCCCTAGCTAACAGGACCAGTGGTCAGGGATGATGGGAACTGTAGTCCCAAAACATCTGGAGGGCCGAGTTCGCCTATGCCTGGACTAGATGAGCCATTGGCTTGATCCAGAAGGCTCTTCTTATGTTCTTATGAAGGAAGATGCAAGAAGACTTTAACGCGGCATTTCCCTTGAAGATGGAGATATTGAAATGACAGGTTACTGCTAACGCATTGAGAACTCAAGTTCTACATTTCTAGTTCTTTTTAAAACACACACACACACACACACAACCCATCACAACCACAGCATTCCTTTAAAGGAAAGGATGAGGACACAGAAGATGGGAAATCCTCTGCAATGAATTAGCTGAAGTGAGACCTCTGAAAAATTGCCCTTTCAGGGGGTTTTTTGGGGGGTGGGGAAGGCCTGTTTCGAAGAACGCCAACAGATAATAAACAGATAAACAGATAAACAGATAAACAGAGGAAGCCACCCATCACGCTTTGAGCAAGGAAAACCTGGGGAAGTAATTAGTGCAGCGAATGCTCTAATGAGAAGCCTTGTAAAAGGGTTCCCACTAGGTTGCTCGCTGCGATGGCGCTGTGGAATTAAAGCCATTATGTTTCAAACGCAACTTGTTAAACCACTTAACGCTATCAGCGGTTTTGTGTTTGTGTGTGCACAAAACAGTGCCAAGACACTCTTGCAAACATCGCTCTCACCTTATTCAGCGAAGAATCCATTAAATTTTACAACTGGTGAGACAGTAGGGTCGCCCAAGTGTAAAAATCTATTGCTGTGCAGAATCTCTTGCTCCTTTCTCACTGGAGGATACACAGAGCTGTTGTAGTGCTTGAAAAAGCTCATTTGGTGACCGGTTTAATTTGGTTCTCAAGATACCACTTTCCTTAAGAGGTTTCCTCTCACAGTGGCCCATTTTGAAGAAGCAATGGGAAGTATCCAGTTAAGGATTTCCACTTAAAACAATGGAATTTAACTCTCCCCCCTCGTTCCTTCCCCTGCACATCCTGCACCCTACCCAAATCTGGTCCAGAGGGTTAGGTGGGAAACCCAGAACAGATTTAGGAAGTGCACAGTGGGAGGAGAGTGGGGGAGTTTTTTCAGGCAGGCAAAAATTATTGCATTGATAGTAAGGTAAAAAGGTAAAGGACCCCTGGATGGTTAAGTCCAGTCAAAGGTGACTATGGGGTGTGGCGCTCATCTCAGTTTTCAGGCTGAGCGAACCGGTGTTTGTCCACAGGCAGCTTTCCAGGTCATGTGGCCAGCATGACTAAACCGCTTCTGGCACAATGGAACACCATGACGGAAACCAGAGCACACAGAAACGCTGTTTACCTTCCTGCCAGAGCAGTACCTATTTATCTACTTGCACTGGTGTGTTTTCGAACTGCTAGGTTGCAGGAGCTGGGACAGAGCAACAGGAGCTTACTCCGTTGCGCAGATTCGAACCGCCGACTTTCTGATTGGCAAGCCCAAGAGGCTCAGTGGTTTGAACCACACCGCCACCCGCTTCCTGCTGGTATGTGTTGGTTCGTGCTACATTTGATACATCCCAATGACCGTGTGATCTTGTCTACATATGGAGCACTTGTTGACAGCCATGGAGTTTTTAAAAAATGCACATAAAAATATTTGTTTTTTTAATTACGGTTATGATTTGTAGTATTTTATTTAAATCTGATCCTAGATGGATATAGGAACATAGGAAACTGCCTTATATTGAGTCAGATCAGTGGTCCACCTAACTCCATATTGCATTCACTCTGGCAGGCAAGTGGCTCTCCAGGGTTTCAGAAAGGCACAGCCTGGAGATGCTGGGAGCTGAAGCTGGGACCTTTGACATGCAAGGTAGATGCTCTACCACTGAGCTACAGCCCATCACCTCCCAGCAGGATGGCAGACCCTCTGCTCTTGGTGAGGGCACTTCTTGGTGAGCGCAAGAAGAGGGCTGTAGGGTAACCAACCCCATATAACCGGCAAACTTGAGTCTAATTAATGCATGAAGGGGTTAAAGCCATAGAGTAAACTGTCCTGTCAGGCTTAGCTTATGCCACTTCCCCTCACCTTGAGAGGTAATGGGCCACCAAGCCTTCTGTTTTCTCAGTCTATATGCGAATTCAGTGTGTGAGGAGCTCTGAGCTGTTCCAGCTCAGCCACATGGCTTGAGGATCCCTCGAGTTGAGGGTTCCCTATTGCTTGTATACTCTTGTATCTCCTCCCTCCTGCAACTGAAGGGGGGAAGCATTATTCTGCCTAGATCTGGTCTCCATTTGTAACTCACTGTGATGCTTTGTTTTGATTTTTTAAAATTAAAAAGAAAAGCTGTATCACATTAAATTGGAAGAATGCTTTCTAAAGAAATTAATATTTGTTTTGGTGGCTGAAGCTTTAGCGGAACTGATTGTCTGAAGGCGATTAACATGTGGTTCTAATTTGACGAAGGTTTTCCCAGAGGGCTAGTATGCTAAAACAAATCAGATGTGTTGCATTGATTAATGCAGCTGTTTTGTCAATATAACCCAACCATTTGTCAATTAAATCAAATAATTGGGCCAACTGACGTAGTTACCAGATGTACAGAGAGCACAGAACAATGGAGGGGACGCTGGAGGTGGGGGAGCAGTGGCGTGATAGGATGGGACAATGGGAGTGCCTTTTCCTGGTGCAACCTGGACAGGTGTACAATATGCTATAATTCGTTTATATTCTTTATATTTATATATTCGTTTATATTTTTTATAAATATATATATATATATATTCTGCCTTTCATCAAGCAAAGCCCCCAAGGTGTGTCACACAGGGTTATATCAGATACCAAAATCCAAACAGTACAATAAAATACGACTTAGAAAAAGTGTGACAAAGCAATAGACTAAGGCAAAAAAACAAAACAAAAACCAATGCCAAAAGAGAACAGGTGTCAGGCAGCAGAGGAACCAACCCCCACGGCAGGTTGCCAGGAATAGACAAGACAAGGGAAAGTTCTTACCAACTGCGTTTTATTCAATAGGTGAAAGCTCAGAAACCCATTTGCATCAAGGGGCATCAAGAGGCTTCATTGACCTGAATGAAGCTTTCTTCTGAATTGACAGATACAGAATGGTGCAGTTAACAGGGGCAAATTCCTTGTGGCAGAACTCAAAACTGAAAGCCTGATATTTGCTTTGAGTGAGGCAGTGCCGGATTTATGTATAAGCTAAACAAGCTACAGCTTAGGGCCCCACTCTCTTGGGGGGGGGGCCCAAAAAAAATTAAAGGGAAAAAACTGGATGTACATTTCCAAAATATAAGATAAAAAACAAATAAAATAAAACCTATATACAGCAACAGTGTTTTGTGTTGTGTAGGCTCCTATGATGTAAGCCATGGGCCCCGCCTGCTAGCCTGCTCCCTAAAATATCACTGCTTTGCTCATTTCTATATATAGGGTGCCTACATTCTGCATGGACTGGTTGCATGGCAACACGTGCAAATGGCTTTATATACTTATTAGGCCCATAAATTACCATATAGCATATATTCAACACAAAAAAAAGCAACAGTTTGTTATTCACAAAGGACAGCTGGACATATAAAGGGCCCCATTACCTTCAGTTGCTTAGGGCCTCATCAAACCTAAATCTGGCCCTGGAGGGGCAGGGGTGAAATTGCTGCCCCAAAGAAGGGCTTTTCGGGGACAAGAGCGCATGAGATTGCAGCACCTAAAATGGCCACTGAGATCTTGTGAGAGAAAAATGTGATCTCCCGTTTCTTCCGGGACACTTGGAAAATATGCCCTTTCATTTTTATTTTATTTTTAAAGGCACATGGCATTATGCATGTCTGCTTTTCCACATCTGAACAACAACATTCGTATCACTCCTAATTACAGAAGATTTGAAGACTGGGGACAGTAGAGATGGTTTAGGGACCCCCACGGTTATTTATTTACCCCTGTTTTGTCCTAGTGAATGCTGCCCTGCACCAATTGCCATTCAGTCTGCTCCGAATTTGATTCCACTGGGAGCAAGCCTTGCCCAAGGCTAACCTGAAGAACTCTGCACAAAGCTCCAGCAAATTATGATTTGGATCCTTGGCAGCAATCTGCCGCTAAAAATAGGCGCTGCCTATTAAGCAGACACCTACTGCCTGAAAACAACCCGCTAATAAAAAGCCAGCATGATGCCCGTGGCTCAAAAGAATGAGCTGCAAATGTGAGATGGTAAGAAACAGAACTTCATCCACCCCTGAACTTCAGGGGGCAGTTAAAGGTAAAGGGACCCCTGACCATTAGGTCCAGTCGTGACCAACTCTGGGGTTGTGGCGCTCATCTTGCTTTATTGGCCGAGGGAGCCAGCTTACAGCTTCCGGGTCATGTGGCCAGCATGACTACGGCGCTTCTGGCGAACCAGAACAGCACCCGGAAACACCGTTTGCCTTCCCCCCGGAGCAGTACCTATTTATCTACTTGCACTGGCGTTCTTTTGAACTTCTAGGTTGGCAGGAGCTAGGACAAAGCAACAGGAGCTCACCCCATCATGGGGATTTGAACCGCCGACCTTCTGATCGGCAATTCCTAGGCTCTGTGGTTTAACCCACAGTGCCACCCACGTCCCTTCAGGGGGCAGTTAGTGCTTCTCAAATGCAGCAGTGTTCTTTAGGGAAAGGCCCATTTGCAGGGAAGGCAGAGAATCTGAACATCACCGGGTCGTTGATCGCTGTGGCTGACAGCTTTGGAAGAGATGCACCAGTACGCAGACAAATGAACAGGGACTCAAAGGGGCTTAGCTTAGTGGTAGAGCTCTGCATGCAGAAGGACCCAGGGTTGGAAAAGAGGCTCTTCTCTGAAACCCTGGAGAGCCACTGCCAGTCAGTGTAGAGAATACTGAGCTAGGTGGACCCAGTGGTCTGACTCAGTATAAGGCAGATTTCTGTGATCCAGTGTGAGCTGCAACAGAAGGTCTCTTTGGCAGGGAGGAGAGGAAACTCTTGGGCTAGATGCCATTTCAAAGTATAAAATGAATGACGGAACCCATACACAGTGTTGTGAGTTTGGAGATGGGGTGAGACTGCATGCCTGAGACCCTCCTAATTCCTGGATCCAGCGAGGAATCAATTGCTGAAATAGCCAAGCAATTTTCCTAGTCATAGCCCCTAAGCAGTGGCGTAGCGTGGGTTGCCAGGGCCTGGGGCTGCACAGAGGTGGGAGGGAAGGAAATGGACAGAGTACACATGCACATTCAATTGCCTAGTGGCGTCTGTGTCACCCAGGAGATCACAATCACAAAGATAAGAAGTGTGGTTCCGTTGTCTGGAGAAGTCGCTTCCTGGTTCGCATGGAGTAGCTGTTTTGAATGCAGCGTGGCAATGGAAGCACACAGCTGTACTGAGACAGCACCAGGTGTTGAAATTTTGCACCCCCTAACAATTTTGCGCCCAGGGCAACCGCCCCTGTGGCTCCCCCCAGGCTACAACACTGTCCCTAAGCATGGGTTGTTAAGGTAACAAAGGAAGTGGCTCTGTGCAACATCGGATTTAGAGGGGTGTGCGTGGTTCCCCTGGAATCTAGCATCACTCAGAGATTGGGGTGGCCTGAAAGAATATATACTATATAGTTTAATTATGGACATTTTTTAATGCTTTGATGGGATTGCTTTATTGTCTATTTAAAATATTATGGATATCATAGTTTATTTTATACTTGTAAACTGCTTAGAAGCCATTTTGGCATGTAAGCAGTAAATAAATTTAATAATGATGATGATGATGATGTATCTCATGCACACATCATTCGCATTCAAGTTCAAGGATTCAAGCCAGGTATTGCAATTCAGGCCTTATCCATCCCTTCTCACACAGTCTTCCATAGCATCTTTCTTATCTTACCCATTTTGACTCAGAAAGAAATTCCACGGTGTTATGTACTGAAGTTCTCACCCTGGGCCAGCAGGGGGATACTGTAGATAGTTATGCAAATAAGGGATCGAAAGTGACGTTCAGTGATTGGATAGTTTTAGAAAGTGGTTACAGTTACGTTGTACTGGAGCTCTATATAAGCAGGCTGACTGAACCCTTCAGTTCAGTTCTGTCCTGGCCTCTGAATAAACAAGAGCTGTTTGAAGAATCGCTGTGTCGTCTGATATGTTCACCCACAACTTAACACACACAGGCCACACACCACACGCCATTCTTTTCAAGCATGTTTAAGGTGCATGGCTTCCCCCAAAGAATCCTGGGAACTGTACTTTATCCCTCCCCAAGCTACAATTCCCTGCAACCTTAATGAACCACAGTTCCCAGGATTCTTTGGGAGAAGTCATGTGCTTGGAATGTGCTTGGAATGCATGGTGTATGCACAACCATGAAAAGTTCTCCCCAGCCTGATTCCTTCTGCGTGTTTATTTGGAGGTCAGTCCCACTGTACTAAGTTGGTCGAAGGTCAGGGGTCAGCAAACTTTTTCAGCAGAGGGCTGGTCCACTGTCCCACAGACCTTGTGTGGGGCTGGACTATATTTTTTTTGGGGGGGGGGGGGAGAATGAACGGATTCCTACGCCCCACAAATAACCCAGAGATGCATTTTAAATAAAAGCACACATTCTACTCATGTAAAAACACAATGATTCCCGGACCATCCGCTGACCGAATTTAGAAGGCGATTGGGCCGGATCCAGCCCCCAGGCCTTAGTTTGCCTACCCATGCCTTAGGTCAATAAACACCATATACAGGGGTTGGTTTTGCTCTCTGCATTTTTCTTGAAGCTGTTGAGCGGTGAAAATCATGTCCACTGTCCCCCTAGAAGGTCTAAAACCATTTTGGGATTCAGGAAGTGTAGCCTCAGATATTGTTAAGAGGCAATTTGCTAAGATCCTTGCAACAATTTTGCTGGCCGCAGCTAATAAAGAAAATGCTACAGTTGGAAATCAGCCTTTACCAAATGTGTCATGTCATTTGAAGACACTTGAACTCAGGACGAAAGGGATAAACGTGCTAAGAGGAAGACACGCTTGACAAACCCTCACAGAGATCAACTCCCGCCCAGCAACCAATGTCCTCACTGTGGAAGGACGTTGTTGTTGGGATACTGCCAGGGAGATAACGTCCATCTGAGCCCCCA
>JAXCMG010000038.1:709592-722098 GCA_034642415.1 Podarcis siculus
GTTGTTGGGATACTGCCAGGGAGATAACGTCCATCTGAGCCCCCAAGCCGGCTGCCGGACGATCCATCTGCCTCCCGTAGTCACGCAGTCAGGCAGTATCATTTAGCGACACGAAGCCTTTGGAAATAGATTGCCACATTCCTAGGCTAGTGCACACTCTTTCAGCAGAATTCACACAGCAGAAGTTGCACAGCAGGAGAGCATATTTACAGTTTATTCAACGTTGGTCAGAACAAAGGAAAGACATGTCCGTCTGCTTCAGCGTTCAAACACAGACAGCGAAAACGAAAGCAATAGCAAACACATAAACATCCTGTAACAGGAAATACGCAGACTCTATGACTCACAAAAGCCTGCTCCCACTTAAGGTGGAACGGAAATATCCTAACAGTGTGGATCCAGAATTGGCATCCACAGTTACTTACGGACTCACTGTTAAAACCAAGTTCATGGAAGACAATCTTACTCGGCTACGAGTGATCGCTAAAAAAGAAGAAGACTAAGCTGGTCTTTCTCAGAGATAAGTATGCATAATTTGCAGCCTTGCAAGTATATCACTATTGCTTCAGTGTGTCTGTCCCTCAAAAGATTCTTCTCTAGTGAGTGAGTATTTAGACTTCTTCTTTAACTTAATTACAACCATAAAGCAATCTCTGGTGCTCAGTTTTGGCAGGAGCCATGTGTCTAATAAAGCCCTGGGCATGTGGGGATTTCAAAGGCAAATCTGTCACACATGCAACAATGGCTTATCCCTATCCATCGCAGGTAGGTGCATTTATATTCTTTGCTAATGAACTCCACTTGTGACCAGCCCATATGGCTTCTGTCCTACGGCAATGCTAGATAAGCGATTGCTCTGTCCTTACAATCTATCGGTGCCTGTTGCTGGAACTCGAGAGACACAGGAAACTGGGGAAGTGAGTCACAGATCCTGCATCTCCTTTCTTAGAACACAGATGAAGGCGTTCCTCAAAATAGCTTTAGCAGAAGTACTGCGTCCCTCAAAGGCAGCTTTCCCAGAGGAGGAGCTAAAATGGAAATTGTTCCAAACGGTAATTGACAAGGCCAGCTCCAGCATTGAGGCAGTGGCATGTGGGCCATGGCAGACTTATGTGGTTGTGGTCATAGTGTTACAAACAATGGTAGCATCTGGGTTTAGATACCCTTTTAATACCCCGTCATGCCCCAGAATGATGCTCAGTCAAGGGCATTGTGGGAAATTCAGCCAGTGGTTAGATCTACTTGCATGATGCCAGAAAAAAATTAGGGCTCCAGGGAATTCATCAGTAATAGACCATGCTGAAGAAGAAGAAGAAGAAGTCTGTTACCATTCCTGTGTCAAATTCAAGCCAAATCCACAGGTGCAGTCCTTATCTGCTGGCAAAACCTGGAACAGAATTCATTCTTTTTCAGTCATTCCAACTGGGGGAAAGCCACTGTGAATTATTCATATTTGCAGCAGAATTTCTCTCTCTGGTCGGGTCCCTTGCATAGAAAAATACATTTTCATCCCAAAAATTAAGTTTCAGAGTTTTACTTGCAGAAACTTGATTCAAACATTAAAAATAAATAAATAAATGATGCATTGATACATTTCTCTGCTAAAACGTATCCTGGTCCCAACATAAGGCTCAAGGACATATATTTGCATTAAATCAGCTTTATTCAGCTAAAAATCCAAACGGACTCTGTCCTCCTCTGTTTCCAGCTTGCTTGTAACTTGGGCACCACCTGGGGAGATCTGTGTTTGCCTGCCGAAAGTGACTCTTGAGTGGTGTGAGCTGCTTCATTAACATAAGTAAACCCTCTGAAATTCATTCCAGTGACTCAGTCATTAAAACTAGCCCAGCTTTGCAATGGGGAAACACAAGCCTTCGTACATTTTCCACAGTAACTTAAAATACAGTGCAATCGCACGCCATTTTATGTAACGTTAAATAACTTCAACAGCCATGACTGAAGTGGTATCACAGCACTTTAAATGTATGTTGTGGATGTGATGCCTTAGAGAAGGATTATCGCAGTTGAACAGGACAGTAATGGGTCTCCCTTTAAAGATGGTCCAAAAACTGCCAGTGGTGTAAAATGCAGCCACGTGGAAGACCGGTCAGGGGGAGAGGTAATCCAACAACATCTGGAATGCCACAGGGTTCCCCCACCCCTGCAGTAAAGCATATTAGCAGCCCACGGCTTCTGCGAATCTTGACTGTGAATGCTCCTAATATCCCTTAACAGCTGCCTCCTATTAGCCAGGCAGCGAGTGCAACACCCGCTGTACGCTGTGGCGAACTTGCTTCATCCATTTGCTTTGGCTAAGCAAAGAGAGCGCCCACAAGCCACACGGGGTGCCAATGGCGACAGCTGCGTCAGCTATAAGGAGGAAAGTGCAGTCGAAAGCCCTCCCTCCCAGCTTCAGTCATCATTACCCCATCATAAGTGGCTCGTTGAAGCTCTCTTGCAAAAAGGGCGGGGGGAGAAGTGGGGGGAGGACTGAGCTATTCGGCTTTTCAAGCTGGCGTGGTCGGGGAGCATATGGTTTTCTAGAGCAAAGCATTAGCTGAACAAAGAGAATTTCGTCTTTGATATATTTAAACTGGAGTGCAAAGCAATGCTGAAACAAGCCCTCTCCCCATCCTCTCTCCCTCCCCCCCTCTCTCCCACACACATACAGTGCAAATCCTCTCCAGATTCTATTGCTGGCTTTTGTAAGGCGAATTTATTATTTATTTGTGCATTTGCATTTTTTTAAATCTAGCTTTTCGGTAGGGGTTGAGGAGAAAATGGAGCTTGCTGGCATTCTGATGAGAAAAGACCTAGTTCGTCTCCTTGTATCCACATGTGAACCCAAACACGTCTATCCTAAGGAGATAGGTTACCACATTTCGGTCTCTTTAGGATGGCATGAGAGACACGGCACTAGAACTCGCACACATCCGTTGATGATGAAGGTTGGGAGATTCAGGATAGAGGAGAGGAAGAATGTCTTGACACGTTCTTGAAATTAGCTCACACAAGAGACTGAGGGCCATCAACTTGGATGCCCTTAAAAGAGAACATCCATAGTCTGGATAGGACAGGCTATCAATGGCTACTAACCCTGACAGATGTCTTCCATCTCCACTGTCAGAGGTAGTATGCTTCTGAAAAACAGTTGCTAGAAACCGCTGGAGGGGACAGTGCTGTTGAGCTCAGTTCCAGCATAGCCAACATTGTGCTGTCCAGATGTTGTTAAACTACAACTCCTCTCATTCCTGACCATTGGCCATGCTGGTTGGTGCTGATGGGAGCTGGGGACCAACAGGATCTGGTGAGTACCAAGCTGGCTACCCCTGTTTTGGTGTTGGCACTACAACCTTCCAACAGCTGGACCCCAGAGGCTTCCTCCTCCGTTGTCTCCCGAGACAGATGTTGACCGAGTGTATGCAGTGCAAAGAAGACCTGAATGGAGCATTTTTCTCTTCTTTAACCAAAGAGCCTTTATCCTCTTTCCATTTAGCTTAGTGGTCCTTAAAAGTCTCCAGCAAACAGGCCCACAATGACACAAATTTGTACTTTTGGAAGGAATAATTTTTAAAGAGCAGAATGGGCAAGAGATTTGCAGAAAACAAGGTCTTGGGTGCTGGTGCGCTGGCTGCAGGGTGCTGAGGCTTTTTGGGCCCCCTCAACCTTTTTTTCTGAGGGGACCCTTTTTTCCGAGGGGGTCCCATTGTTGAGGCCAAACGCAGAACTGTGTGTGGAGTCACGTCAAGACGTCCCATGACATCATGTGCAGGACATCAGGACGTCCCTCAATGTAATCGAAGGAGCATCTCCCCCCTCATCATCCAGCCCGGACACTGAGGTCTAGCGCCGAGGGCCTTCTGGCGGTTCCCTCGCTGCGAGATGTGAGGTTACAGGGAACCAGGCAGAGGGCCTTCTCGGTAGTGGCACCTGCCCTGTGGAACGCCCTCCCAGCAGATGTCAAGGCAATGAACAACTATTTTACTTTTAAAAGACAACTGAAGGCGGCTCTGTTTAGGGAAGTTTTTAATGTCTGACGCTGTATTGTTTTTACTGTTCGGTTGGAAGCCGCCCAGAGTGGCTGGGGGAACCCAGCCAGATGGGCGGGGTATAAATAATAAATTGTCAAATTATTATTATTATAATCTGGAAGATGGCACCTCTGCTTGGGCGCCCTGGGCATTCCCCTGCAGTGGAGAACAGGCTATTGCAAAGGCAGGAGGTCCCTCTCCAAAAAAGCACTCCTGAGAGCATGGGTGTTTCAACCCATAAGCCTGATTTCCCCTCTTGTAGATGTGAAATGTTGGCGAGGGCTGCAGATCAGTCTTGCAAAAGGCATCCTCGCTCCTGGATGTCTCGTCATGCAGCTGTTCTTGAAATCTAGGAAGCCCCGGGGGACTTAGGCATTCATAGCATGAGCTCGACTGCTGCGCTGAAGGCTTTCCCCCTGGACCAGGCTCTGTCTCCTGGCCTAGCCAATGAGTATGAGCCTGTCAGCTCACCCTCATTGCCATCCAGACCGTCCTCACCCCGTGTGTGTGTGTGCGCGTGCGCTACTTGCCGGCCCTATGTCATTAAAAAAATATGGAGAACAATGAAAGGTCTTGCTCCTGTCAGATTAAAGGCGTATGTATTGCACGCCGTGCCACCTGAGTGGGCCTGAGCAGCATTTTCAGCTCGCTGTTGTCAAGGATGGAGGATCGTGCTGTGCTGCGCTGAGCTCCTGACACTTGCAGGAGCCACCAGCAGCCCATGTGCTGGGTAGCTGTCATGTCTCATTAACATCAGATCCAGCCGCCGCTGAGTCGACTCCAAAGCCAGCAGACCTTCACAAAAGGCAGGGAGCTTCCTTCTTAGGTTAGGGGGTGGGGGAGGAAACAGTGCTTCCACAGTCCTTGGACAAATACATATCACACTATGCAGTTGAGGCGATGAGCACTTACTGTTCCCAACGCTAACCCTACGGAAAGCCATCTCATTAGATTGTAATTTGATTTTGACCTGTTTTTAGGAGGTGATTTAATTATTGTTTGATTTTATACCAATGTTATATATCTGATGTTAGCCGCCCTGAGCCCGACTTTGGCTGGGGATAGAAATAAAAGATTGATTGATTGTTTGTTTGTTAATAATAATAATAATAATAATAATAATAATAATAATTGTCCAGTAGCACCTTATAGACCAACAAAGTTTGTTCTGGTATGAGCTTTCATGCACATGTACACTTCTTCAGATACACTGAAGAAGAAGTCACTAGACCCTTATATATAGTGGGAGGGTGGGGTATTTCTCAGAAGGGTAGTAGGAGATGGGTGATTCGCTCAATGGGTATGGGTATGGTCAACAGGTTTACCACTGAGCCAATCACTGAAACAGGCGGCCATTTAACCAGTTGTTCTATATTATAATTCCGTAGTGGAGGTTCAGCATCCTCGTACAAAGATTGGAAGAATGAGACCCACAGGCTAGGGGGAATTTGTGAGGTTAAGGGGGAAATAGCTTTATGGGTGCCAGAAGTTACCAGTTTCCAGAACAGTGTCTGATCTTTTGCTTTTGCAGCACTAATTAATTCTAGCCAACATTTTCTGGTATAGGCATTCTTTTGGTGGCGTATTAGGTCTTTAAAGACCTAGAAAAAATGAATTTATATTATATGAGAAATAGTGGGAAACAGTTATCTCTGTGTCACTCTGCACATCAAAGAGTGCACTGCATCCTGCAAGCTAGAAACCTCAAAAGAGTCAGACTCCTCCAAAGAATAATTTAGTACTGGGGATATGCAGTCATCTCCCTGACCAAAATGCTTGGGGAGATCTCGAAATGAAGAATGAAATCAAGGAAGCACCCAAAAGAAGGAAGTGTTGCAGTTGTGGGTGACTTCAAGTAACCTCAAAAAGCCTGGCTACTTTAAATGATGGAGAGGTTGGGTCGAAGGGTATATAAGGCTTCAGTTGGAGGCAGGTGCTTGGATAGGTAAAGGTAAAGGGACCCCTGACCATTAGGTCCAGTCGTGGCCAACTCTGGGGTTACAGCACTCATCTCGCTTTATTGGCTGAGGGAGCCGGCGTACAGCTTCTGGGTCATGTGGCCAGCATGACTAAGCTGCTTCTGGCGAACCAGAGCAGCGCACAGAAACATCGTTTACCTTCCCGCCGGAGCGGTACCTATTTATCTACTTGCACTTTGACGTGCTTTCGAACTGCTAGGTTGGCAGGAGCAGGGACCAAGCAACGGGAGCTCACCCCGTTGCAGGGATTCGAACCGCCGACCTTCTGATCAGCGAGTCCTAGGCTCTGTGATTTAACCCACAGCGCCACCCGAGTCTCGCCACCCTACTGGATAGATAGCAGTAGCAAATTTGTGAACTGCCACCCACATGTATGGTGGCAATTTACAGACATCCTTAAGACGTAAAGAGGTCTGAGCTCTATCAAGCCGCTCTTGAGTTCCCATACCAATAATTTAGGAACTTTCACTCATTTCCGTGTGAATTAAGCCGTTACAGTGGTACTTCTGGTTGTGAACGGGATCCGTTCCGGAGCCCCATTTGCAACATGAGCAGAATGCAACCTGCATTTGCACGTGTGCGGGTCACGATTCACCACTTCTGCGCATGCGTGTGACGTCATTTTGAGCGTCTGCACATGCGCGAGCAGCAAAACCCGGAAGTAACCCTTTCCGGTACTTGCAGGTCGCCATGGGACGCAACCTGAAAAGATTTAACCTGAAGCAAACATAACAAGAGGTATGACTGTATACTTAATGTTAAGTTGTGGGTGAACATATCAGACGACACAGCGATTCTTCAAACAGCTCGTTTATTCACAGGCCAGAACAGAACTGAACTGCTTATATAGAGCTCCACTACAACGCAACTGTAACACTTTCTGTAACTATCCAATCACTGAACGTCACTTTCAATCCCTTATCTGCATATGTGGACCTGAGTGAAAACTATCCACAGTATCCCCCTGCTGGCCCAGGGTGAGAACTTCAGTGCATAACACTGAATACCAGCTGCTGCAAACCACAGGAGGAGACAGGACTCTTCTGCTTGTGCCCTGCTTGTGGGTTTCCCACAGGAATCTGGTCGGCCTCTGTAGGAACAGGATGCTGGACTAGACGGGCCATTGGCCTGATCCAGCAAGCTCTTATGTTCCCCAAATTCCTTACCACCAGTGAGCCATGGACCCTCCCAACAACATTTCAGAACAGCCATTGGGAAATGCGCCAGAGTTCCCATCTTAGAGTCATTTCAGTCTTCTCAAGAGGAAAAAGCTCCGCTTTCCATGATCACGTGGTCTCTTCTGTTTGAACTGCCAAGTGTCTAGCACGGCAGTTTTTGTTCCTAAGGTTCTCAGGGACTGATTGCAGCAATCCTCCTGTTTAAATTACCTGAAATTTTCGCAGTACGCTGGAGAGCATAGTGGGGAGGTGAGGCAGAAACCCAAACGCTGTCACATTTTTGCAAGAGCATGTGATGGATCCCTTGGGCAGAGAGCACGTGCCACCTCTGGAAGATAAGATTCAAAGAAGCGGCGCTGCGCTGCCTTTATGCTCAAGCTGTACAAATCTGCCCAGCTCCGATAATGCAGAATGTATCTTTGGAGGGGGGAGCGGGGGTTAACATATAGACTTTTTAAAGCTTCCTGCATGATTTACCCAAAGGAAAGAGATATGGGATTCAGGAGCTGTTTCAAGGAAATGCTTTTGATACAGCTGCGAAACGCAAGCAGGAATAAGTGAGGTGGTAGCACATGACCTTTATCATGTTTGAGTGGGAAGATAGGGTGATGAAAACCAACAGGTTTGGTTTATGGCACATCCTTCATCTCTAACATGAGAAAGGATGAAGTTTTCAAATGTCCCTGAAAGTCACTGTCAGGGGGGTGGAGGTGGGGGGAAAGGAAGTCAGTCCAGGCGAGTGAATAAATATTTATTCCAGGTCCAAAGTGTTTCAAAATAATTGCCAGGTCAACTCTAAAGAGCTGCTGTCAGTCAGTGCAGACAATATTGCAGCAGTTCTGCAATCTATTAAGGTCATCTTGAATCCCAATTCTGTCTTCTGTGGCATTAGCTACTCCTCCTTGTTTGGTGTCAACAGCAGATTGGATGAGCATCTCCTTACTTTCTTCATCCAAGTCATTCATAAAGACGTTGAGTAACAATGGACCCAGGAAAGAACCCACTTGTCACGTTGTTCCAGGATGATTAGTGTGCTGGGCCCAGGTGTAAACCCAAGCAACGCAGTCCAGGTCCAGTCCCAAATCCAAGGATTCCGTGAGGAGACAGTCCAACAGGACCAAGGCAAGTCACAAGGCAGGAAACCAGGCTAGGTCAAGCACAGGGTCTCAGGCAGGTTCCAGCAAGCAGCAATGTTGCTCCTGCAACCTGGGGCAGGGTCAGACAGCCTTTTATCTTTGTAGGGGTAATGACTGGTCCTGATCCCCTGGTGACTCACCTCCCTGTCTCGCCCGAAGGCGAGCACTCCTCCTGCGAGTACTCAGGTCTCTCCTTCTCTCAGACCTTAGTCTCTGCAGCTCGGGAGACATTGGTGGGTTACTAGACCCAGAGGCTGCCTCAGCCTCTCCTGACCCAACTGGCAGTGGAGCAGCTGTATGTGATGGCCCAGCTGAAGGCAACGAGGTCATCCCCGCATCTGGAGCCAGGGCAGGCTCGGGTCCCTGACGCGGCCCAGCTAGTGCTTGTTGCAGGGGAACCTGTGCAGACTGGGACTCTTCAGGATCAGGCCCCAGACTTGGTTCAGATGCCGCCTGAGGCAGAGGATCCAGTGCAGACTGAGACTCCTCCGGTTCCAAGTCCGAGCCTGAGTCCCAGGCCACCACAATGAGGACCCATCTTTGGGTCTGGTCAGTCAACCAGCTACAAATCCACCTAACAGTTACCTCATCCAGCCTGCATTTTACCAGCTTCTCCGTAAGAAGAACATGGTGGACTTTGTCAAAAGTTTGCTGAAATCAAGATAACACTCTGTCCACGGCGTTCCCCTGCAGAGGCTGTTGTAAGGCTGACTGAGGTGACACTTGCCAATCTCTTTGGGTACTCAGGAAAAGACAATTGCACTTGTACATTCAGACTTCTAAACTGTAACCTAGAAAGAAAATGCACCAAACAAGGGGAGAGGGTTATATCAGACGGGAGTTTTGCACCAGTGTGGTAGATATGCAGGGTTTGGTAGCAAAACAAACAAGAGACCAGCAAGATCCTGAACTAACAACACAACAGGAAAACAATTATCCCAGTATCAACAAAGGCAGAAGGTTCCAGCATGTCCAAACACCACCTGCTGGTTAAAAAGCATCCCTTGGATTCGTCTGAAGGATTTTGGCATGCTTTGGATAACCAAGGCAGCTGGTACGCTGACCTTAGCTGCTTGGGAGCCAGTTAAAGATGAAGAGTCTATCTTTGGGAACCGCTTTGCAGTTCCAAGACCAAGCAAGCAAAGAAAACAGGTCCCAATAGACAAAGAGAGCAATCCAATGCACAAGAAACTGGTGTAAATCAAGTGAGTTAAGCTGGTTACGTACACCAGATCCAAACAGCAACAGGAGAGCTGTTGCTCTGCCTATGTCTGGCAGAAGGAAAACAAGCCTTCAAAATAGTGTTCTATGCCAGGTTGTTCAGTCATGTGACTGAGGTGAATGAGGTTAGCATCCAGCCTAACGGTCCTTACCTTTCCCGCCCCAATCTGGCCACAGTGATCCATGTGACAGTCACCTCCAGGCTTGACTACTGTAATTTGGTCTATGCAGGGCTGCCCTTGAAACTGTCCCAGAAACTGCAGCGGGTGCAGAATGCTGCAGTGAGGCTCCTCACAGGGTCCCTGCCATTGGAGAATATTCACCCAATGCTTTACCAGTTGCACTGGCTCCCGGTGGAGTATCGGGTCAGGTTTAAGGCGCTGGTTTTGACCTTTAAAACCCTTTGTGGCTTAGGGCTCTTGTATTTACGGGACTGCCTCTCCTGGTATGCCACGCAGAGGACCTTAAGGTCCATGAATAACCATAGTTTAGAGATCTCGGGCCCGAAGGAAGTCAGACTATCCTCTACCAGGGCCAGGGCCAGGGCCTTCTCAGTGATGGCTCCAACCTAGTGGAATGCTCTGTCCCATGAGACCAGGGCCCTGCAGGATTTAACTTCCTTCCACAGGGCCTGTAAGACAGAGCTATTCTGCCTGGCTTTCAATTTGAACTTAGCCTGATCTTTTATTCCCCTTCCTTCCCTCCCCCTCCCCTTTTTATGAAGATTACCCGCTCTGGGATCCCACAGCTAATTCTCCCCTGGTCTCCTCGCTGGCCCAAATAGGACTAATTTAGCCAGCTAGCCCTGGTGATCATCTAATGTTTATTGGATGGATTTTCCCCCTAAATTGATTTTTGAATTCTGAATTTATTGTTATTCACGTTTTATACTGTATTTTATGCTGTTTTGGTCCAGTTGCGGACGACTCTGGGGTTGCAGCGCTCATCTCGCTTAATTGGCCGAGGGAGCCGGCGTACAGCTTCCGGGTCATGTGGCCAGCATGACTAAGCCACTTCTGGCGAACCAGAGCAGCGCACAGAAGCGCCATTTACCTTCCCGCCGGAGCGGTACCTATTTATCTACTTGCACTTTGATGTGCTTTCGAACTGCTAGGTTGGCAGGAGCAGGGACCGAGCAACGGGAGCTCACCCCGTCACGGGGATTCGAACCGCCGACCTTCTGATCAGCAAGCCCTAGGCTTTAAAAGTGGGCAGAGAAGTTCTTCTCCATCTTTTCACTATGCTAGAGTTCTCCGGGAAGGGAGTTTGGTTGGGAAATGTAGCTCTGCCAGGGGAACAGGGGTCTCCTAAGAAGTCTCAGCACCCTTAGCAAACTCCAGTTCCCAGGATTGTTGGAGTGCGGGAGGCACGACTGGTAATGGAGGATCATATAGTGCAGTGTTTCCCAACCTTGTGCCTCCAGCTGTTTTTGGACTACAATTCCCATCATCCCTTGCCACTGGTCTTGCTAGTCAGGGATGATGGGAGTTGTAGTTCAAAAACAGCTGGAGGCACAAGGTTGGGAAACACTGATATAGTGTGGCCCTATACATCTATCATGCTTGGATTTATACAAGTCACAGTATTTTGTAAAACTAGAGGAGGGAAGGAGGATGCGAGGGATCTGAAAAGGGAAGGCAGCTGTGAGCAAAAGCGCCAAGGGCTGTCTGCGGGGGTGTAGAACAAAAGGAGAGATCCATCAAGCCCTCTCTTTTGTAGCGGCTTCACTTAATTACTTTAAAACTCTGCCAAGGAGGTCATCTCCAGCACACCTCCTGATGACAGTCAGGGAATAATTCTTTTCTCACCTTCTGGTTTCAAATCACTCCCCAGAACAGCAGCACTTCCAATGAAGCCACTCTGTCAGGGAAGCTTGCAAATTTGAACTCTTTTCTCTCCAGAATTGTTCTGCCTTAGGTCTCCAAGGAAACGGGGTGTCTATGTATAGTGAGATTATATTGTTTTTCTCTGCTCTTAACTTCTCTTCCGCCTCCCTCCTTGTAGCTCCTCGGTGCTTTCCTTCACCTTGCGAAAGCTGGGTCAGAGCTCTCAAAAGCCCTCAAGAGCTATGGATGGGGGTATTGGGGGTGAGGGGGTCTGGGGGGGTCAAACCCGGGTTCAAACTTAAAGCTGACAGGTCATCTTCAGCCTGTCTCTCTCAGCCTAATTCAGAGCACATTCACACATCTAAAGCATTATGGCACCATTTTAAGCAGTCAGGGCTTCCCACAAAGAATTCTGGGAACCGTAGTTTGTTAAGGGTGCTGTGAGTTGTTAGGAGACCCCTATTCTCACAGAGCTACAATTCTCAGAGTGGCTCAAGAATCAATCCCGCTTCATTGTATGTTGATTCCATCAATGGTGTTTCCGAAAAATGTTACACATCACCTGGGAAGACAGGCGAACTAATGCCAATATACTGGAAGAAGTTAAGATCATGGGTGTCGAAGTAATGATTCTTCAACATCAACTTCTTTGGACTGGTCATGTTGAGTGGGTGCCTGGTTATCATCTTCCAAAGCAACTACTCTATTCCAAACTTAAAAATGGAAAGCATAATGCTGGTGGTTAACAAAAGAGGTTCAAAGACTGTCTCAAGGCAAATCTAAAAAAAATGTAGTATAAACACCGAGAACTGGGAAACACTGGCCTGTGAGCGCTCCAATTGGAGAACAGCCTTTACCAAAGGTGTCATGGGCTTTGAAGACACTTGAACTCAGGATGCAAGGGAGAAATGTGCTAAGAGGAAGACATGCTTGGCAAACCCTCACCATGATCAACTCCCGCCCAGAAAACAATGTCTCTACTGTGGAAGGACGTGTGGATCCAGAATTGGCCTCCACAGTCACTTACGAACTCACTATTAAGACCGTGTTCATGGAAGACAATCTTACTCGGCTACAAGTGAAGAGAGGAAGAAGAAGAAGAAGAAGAAGAAGAAGAAGAAGAAGAAGAAGAAGA
>JAXCMG010000038.1:722108-739490 GCA_034642415.1 Podarcis siculus
GAAGAAGAAGAAGAAGAAGAAGAAGAAGAAGAAGAAGAAGAAGAAGAAGAGGTGCTTTAAATGCACTGGGTGGATGTAGCCTAACTTACCACAGTGAGTTGAGGAAGGGAAGAAAGAGTAATTTTCCATCGAGGGCTCATTTCATCACAGGCAACCTGCCAGGGTGGGTGGAACAAGAGGAAAAAGTGGGTGTGTCCAAAGGCAACAAGGGGGCAGAGCAACCGACGCAACTCTAACCATTGTACAGTACAGTACAATGTACAGTAGGCTGCACTTCGGCTGCACACAAAGCTGTGGTTTCTTCTTATACATACTTCCGTGTGTTCCATCTCAGACACACCTGCTTCAACTTATGAAGCCCTCGATTAGTTGCATCAGGTGCGCTTGAGACCACACCAGTTGTATTTATGCCATTGTGAGGGATTCCGTTCAGGGGGCTGAATAATAGTGAGACTGGAGAAGCCAGTATAAGTTGCATTTTCAGCTGAATTTGGGGAAACAACTTGAAGCGTCCGTTATGTTGAGCTATTTCAATTCCTTTTGTTTGATTTGCTCATTGCAAACAGCTGAAAGCCTGTAAATTTTGATAATAAACCTGATTTGCAATGGCGCTTGAATAATTTCGATTGCAACTGTAAGTTTGTTTCCCCCCCCCCAATAATCTTTATTGCTTTTCAAAAAAAATTAATGAATTTAGCATCACAAATTTAACACAAATTTAAAAATGACTTCCCACCCCACCTTCTTAATGTTTCCTTCCTCACCCTTGTCAGCTGCTGAATATTGCATACATTTCAAAAACTTAAAATATTTTAACATTTTATTAAGTTTCTTCCTCTTCGTTCCCATCGGCTGCTCATTTTCGGTTCCTGCTAGACTATAACATATTTCCTAATGTCCAGAAAAGTTACTCTTTGCTTTGTCAGTCCACTCCCCTAGGTTTGATCCGGGTAACACTGTGGGCCTCAACATTGTTGTGAGTGTCCTCTAGCGCAGTGATTAATGTTCCCTGTAATCACTTGGCTCACAAAATAATGGGCTCAGGTTTTACAGAGGGAAGCTGTTCCCCTTTGAAAGTGATGAAGTGGAACTTTTCAATATCAGTTAGTTCTGAAGAACAGAAGATGGGATGTTTGTGAGAGAGGGAGAACCAATGGACCACAGGACAGGAAGTCTGGAAATGATTGAAACTAGGAGGGATTTACGGTGCCCCGAGCAGAGGCAATCTCCAAGCCAAGGATAAGACTTTTACTAGCGATGCAAGGTCTTTCCTTCCCAACCTTGTTTTCTGGAGGGCAGCCCAAGATGTCAGAATTGCACCATAACTCTCCATTACAGGACCAAATGCCTTCTCTCCCTTTCAGAACTTGGATGTATAATTTATAAGCGGCTCATTGACAGAGGCAGGGAGGCTAATGTAAAAATCAGCTAAATGTATTCAGAATACAGGCTGGAGCCTTTCAAAGACCAGCACAGTCTGGCTTGGAGGCCAAGATGAGCTTTTAAGATTGTTTTGAGCTGATGCAAAGATGCGGCTAATAGAATATGAGGCAGACAGGCACATGTAATGCGCTGCTGAGTCAGACCGATGGTTCATCTGCCCCAAGAGAGTCTAGGCCAGAAGTTTCCTAAATTTTTGAAAGGTGAGGCACACTCTCTCCCCATCCTGTGGAGGTGAGTAGAGCAACACATCTGTAATAGGTCACAGGGCCAAATTGTTAACCCCCATAGGCTAGGTTTGACAGGGGCTGCCTAGTTGTCAATCACCTGAGGTCACATTTGTGCAAATTTCTCCAAATTTCACATATTCTCTATGCAATTTCACATAATATAATGTATTTCTGCAAGCAATATTCATTCATTCACATAATGCTTTTTACAAAGAACTGGAGAACTGCACTGCAGTGAGTGGAAGAGTATGGATCTTGAAGGATGGATGTATTTCAGTTTGCAAGTTCTTTCAGAAAATGTGAATTGGGTAGGTTCACGTTTAGGTATGAATTGAGCCAAATTACTCCCTGTTATGTATAATTGGTTTAACTGACACTGAAATGGGAATGCCTGTGTGTATCGGTGAAAGGGTTTAACACTGGAAAATTCCACTGCATTATTCTAAGGGAGTCTGAGCTTTAACTGAGTTGACAATTAACTATCATTGTTTTCTGCTAGCTAACACGTGAGTGTTTAACCTGAGATCACATGAGATGTATTGAATTGCAAATTTGCCATATTGGAAGGGTGGTGGCTGGAGTCTTTTGTTCTCAAACTCTGTGACAGTGAGGGTGTAAATCAGGCATGGCCAAACTTGGCCCTCCAGCTGTTTTTGGACTACAACTCCCATCATCCCTAGCTAACAAGACCAGTGGTCAGGGATGATGGGAATTGTAGTCCCAAAACAGCTGGAGGGCCTAGTTTGGCCATGCCTTGTGTAAATGAAGCTCTCCAGGCAGACAGCCTGAGGCAGGAAGCAAGCTGCAATGCAGGCTGTGGGGAGAGACAGTCCTCTGGATTCTAGGTCTGTTGGAATTATTTCAGAGTTTATAAGATGCTGAGCCTGTGTGTTGGACTGGCATATGTCTTATAGAACTGTTTTGGATGTATCCTTGATGCTTCTGCAAGTAAAGTTCTGAATAATATTTAATGCATCTGGACAGCTCTTCATTCCAAAAGGTGCAGTTTTAATGCATCCAGTCGCTTCAAACTCTGCAATATTAGTATCTGCAATACCCTGCCCCCCATCCCTAATGGCCTGACACAAGATATTCTGTGTGTGGCTGAACTGCTGCTATTCCATGAACAGTAACCCCCTTTTCGTTTTGTTTTTTCTGCTACACCAGTGTGCAGGATCACCCACCAGTGCTCTGAAAAAGTCTTAAAGAACACAGAGCCCTTCCAGGGTGAGTCATTATAGTTAGTGCAGCCCTCAAGATTGCCTGCACTGCCATTGCCACAGCAGCAAAAAATACTACACAGTGGTACCTCAGGTTACAGACGCTTCAGGTTACAGACTTCGCTAACCCAGAAATAGTACCTCTGGTTAAGAACTTTGCTTCAGGATGAGAACAGAAATCGCGCAGCGGCAGCGGGAGGCCCCATTAGCTAAAGTGGTACCTCAGCGGGAGGCCCCATTAGCTAAAGTGGTACCTAAGAACAGTTTCAGGTTAAGAACAGACCCCCAGAATGAATTAAGTTCTTAACCTGAGGTACCACTGTACAGGGCTTAAGAACAGCAAACTCTTAAACTTTTAAGTTTAACAGTGTATTACTGTTATTCTTTATTATGATTATTTGTTTATTTGCTGTTTCCCACCTTTTTTCCCTGTCTCAAGGCAGCTTACAGATAAAAATGGCAGTTTGCAGATGGAACTTGCCACTGCAAAGTGGCATCAGTCCAGGAAATCTCTGAAGCTGCCTTTCCCAGAATGCCTCGCTCTAACGAAGGATCCTTCCTTGGACCAAGGCCTTCTGACACAGGATTCTGCTGGAGAGCCCTGCAGGAATGTCGCCAAGCTCTTTGCCACAATGGCAAAGTGGTTTCAATGCTCCTAGGGTGCCAAATGTTGACAGATATTACAACCTGAAGTATACCTGAAGGAGCATCTCCACCCCCATTGTTCAGCCCAGACACTGAGGTCCACTTCTGAGGGCCTTCTGGCGGTTCCCTCATTGCGAGAAGTGAGGTTACAGGGAACCAGACAGAGGGCCTTCTCGGTAGTGGCGCCCACCCTGTGGAACGCCCTCCTTTCAGCTGTGAAGGAAATAAGCAGCTATCTTATCTTTAAAAGACATCTGAAGGCAGCCCTGTTTTGGGAAGTTTTTAATATTGAACGCTGTATTGTTTTTAACACTCGATTGGAGGCTGCCCAGAGTGGCTGGGGAAACTCAGCCAGATGGGCTGGGTATAAATAATAAATTATTATTATTATTATTATTATTATTATTATTATTAACAGACAAGGTTTTCTCAACAGGAATGATGGTTATCAGAAGCTTGGCTTTTTTAATGCAGATTTCCTTTTTTTTTAATGGACAAACTGTTCTCACAACAAAAACGAACTCTGCTTCTACAAAGAGTAAAGAAAAGGGAGGAGAAGAAAAGAGCAGGGAAACCCAGTGGCTTTCTTTTTTCCTACCGCTCAATGAGAGTTACATAAAATGACGTCCCCTTAGACCTCTTCCTGTCTCATCCCCAAACTATTCCTCTGCAAGAAACAGAACATGGTTTCCACCGTGGGTGTCCAAGCAAAGACACACACATCTGTCATCCTTTCCATAGGTCTTTGGATGGCTGAGGGCTTGTTCTTCTCTGTTGGGAATCTGTGTACGTGCAGCTACTCACACAGAGTCAATTAAGGTTTGGCAGACAGCCAGAAGGCAATCTGAAGGAGTAAGTCTGCCTGGTGATAACAGAGACATGGAGACAGCTCCCTGATTGGTCAAGCTCTCTCAAGGGAGTGATAATGGCCTACTAACTGGAATGTGTTAGTTCGTGAGTTCAGTATTTCAGTGTTCAGGAGTTCATAGTTCTGTGTGTCAGTGTAGGAGTTGTGAGTCGTGTCAGAGAGAGCTAGCTAAAGATCCGTGTTCTGTTCCTGTAAATAGTCCACTGTATATAATAAACACCTAACTACAAGTTCCTGGTTCCTGCTTCATCTATCCTGTCTGCAGCCAAGTCACCAATTGCTTCCGTGGATTCTGCGTTTACTCTGCTAGATCTGGCTAAGGTCCTGCAACTAGTCAGAAAGTTGCGAAAAACCAAATAGGTATTGCCAATATCTGTCGTCCTTCCCATAGATCTTTGGATGGCTGAAGGCTTGTTGTTCCCTGATTTACATTTTAAGAGCCAAGCCAAAATGAATGAAATAAATAAATACCAGTTTTCTGTGAGTGTGTTGTTACAATGACATTGGAAGCATTGTATTATTTTGTTGTCTGTTATCTATCATGGAAAAATCTGCAAGGCTGATAAAGGCTGCCTTATCATTAAAAGGGTAATGGAAACTCCAATGATAACAAAGTGTGTATCGATGAGCAATGTAGCTAAAATGTCATGTGCCAAAATATCCCTGCTGTGGCTCAAAACAGGCCAAAAATGTTAGAGAAAAATATTAATATATTTAAATATTAAGAGTATAATCTGCTTTCACCCCCTCCCAGGTTCTGACAGGTCCTTAATCCAGATAAAAGAGAATAAATTGCTCCATGCTCTTTGGTGGCTTGGAAAGGAAGGAGAACAGGTGAGCAGGCACGATCTTTGAATAACATTCTATTATGCTTTTCTTCTGATGACAACACTGTGCTTTGCTTTTTTAAAAAATATGCCTGGATCTCCAGGAAGTTTGCATGCAAATACAGTGGTACCTCGGGTTAAGTACTTAATTCGTTCTGGAGGTCCGTTCTTAACCTGAAACTGTTCTTAACCTGAAGCACCACTTTAGCTAATGGGGCCTCCCGCTGCCACCGTGCGATTTCTGTTCTCATCCTGAAGCAAAGTTCTTAACTTGAAGCACTATTTCTGGGTTAGCAGAGTCTGTAACTTGAAGCACTATTTCTGGGTTAGCAGAGTCTGAAGCGTATGTAACCTGAAGCGTATGTAACCCGAGGTACCACTGTAAATAAATCAGCTGGAGAAAATGTAGGGTGTGAGCCATCCTCGTGAGCACACAGCTATGTGCCTAGGAGGGGATCTCCACCAAGGTTAAGGAAGCCACTATCCCATCCTTCGCTGCCCTATCCCTGTCAGGTGCCAGCCTTTTGATCACCTCTCATATGTGATCCCAAAATCCTAGGTCGTATGTGCCTCACACTCCAAGCCAAGCTTTCCCCAACCTGGTGTTAAGGAATGCAGCTAAATGGGTTAATTCTCCATGAGTCAGCAGAGATTATTCATTCCCCACAATGCACCTGTGGCGACTCTGTGTTACTGGGCAGATTTGGCAACTAAATGCGTATAAAAGGTCTCCGGTTGCAGCATACTGTGTGGGTTGCGGTAGGAGATTGTTGAAGGCTATCTGTCGGAACTGTGGATTTGAGTGCAGACTTTTTGAAGCAATCGTCTGAGGATGAAGTTGGGAAATTGCCAGACTTCAGAACTCAGAGAACTTTACCACTCGCAGGATATTGCAAGCAACTGAACTTAGGATTTGGCTGTGAACTTGAACACAGCAAAGACTTCGAAGCAAAGAGCCCTCTCTGGGCTCAGAGAGAGAAGACTACTTGTCACATCTGTAAACAGTGTGTGTGTGTATGTATAGAGGTGTGTGTTGGTGTTGGCCTACTTAAGACAACTCTGGTAAACAGCTGTTTTCTGTGGTGAGCTTAACTGCTTGACTGAGCTTCCACAGTGGATTCACCCAACACCCCAACACCTGGGGCTCTCCAGATGTTTTAGGCCAATGCTTCCCAAACATTTTTGGGCCACCACCCCTTATTTCCCAGTGCCCCCTACCCTACCCTACTCTACAAAAAGCATTATTCAGAGGAAAATAATAATACAATAAAATTCAACCAGCAACAATTAATTGCACAATTATTCAAAATCCAATTAAAACTATTTAGTTCAATTAATTCAACATAAGTGATGAGCTTGATACAGTGATACCAGCTTTTCGAAGTCTGAAAAAGTCATTTAGCAAGCATCAGATACCACATTTAGTAACTACTTCACTGTTCAGTAAATTGATGTGATGGATGGGCTTGGTGAAATGATACCAGTTTCCCAATGTCTGGTTTAGAGTTGCTTAGTGGAAGTCTTAAATCACCACTTCCAGCACCCCTCTGCTGCCCCCTTGCCTCTTAGCACCCCTTAAGAAATTCCACCGCCTCTCAGGGGGTAGTACCAGCCAATTTTGGCAACCACTGTTATAGACTATGATTCATATCGTGGAGCTGATGGGAGCTGTAGTCTTAAATATCTGGAAGACACCAGGTTGGGTTTTACATGCAGAAGGTCCCAGGTTCAGTCCCTGGGATCTCCAAATAGAGTTGGAAGAGATCAGCACCTTAAACCCTGGAGAGCTGCTGCTGGTCAGTATGGACAATACTCAACTTTGCAATAATCCCCATGTCTGACTGAAACCCCTATTATTATTATTATTATTATTATTATTATTATACTGCCTGATACCTGGAGGTCTCATGGTGGTTCACAGAAAAGGTATATAATCAGATAAGAACAACAAACCACTAACCTCCCCCCCAAAAAAGAAGAGCCACATTTTAAAAGGGTACAGGATGTCAAACAGATCGACCAAGTGCCTCGTTAAAAAGGAATGTTTTTCCCTGGTGCCTAAAGGTGTATAATGAGGTGCCAGTTGAACTTCCCTGGGGAGAGCATTCCACAGATGGAGAACCACTGCAGAGAAGGCCTATTCTTGTGTTGCCACCCTCCAGACCTCTTGAGGAGGAGGCACATGAAGAAGGGCCTCAGAAGATGATCTCAGGGTCCGGGTAGGGTCATATGGAAAGAGGGGGTCCTTGAGGTATTGCGGTCCTGAGCCGTTTAAGGCTTTTTAGGTCAAAACCAGCACCTTGAATTGGGCCTGGAAACTAATTGGTAGCCAGTGCAGTCGGACCAGGATTGGTGTAATATGCTCAAACCGTCTTGCTCCGGTGAGCAACCTGGCCGCTAAATTCTGCACCAGCTGAAGTTTCTGAACAGTCTTCAAAGGCAGCCCTACGTATAACACATTGCAGTAATCTAACCTTGAACACATGAATAGGGCATTATTTTATTTATCGGTACTCTATTTCAATTCAGTTTATTTGCTGTTGTGACCGTCATGGTCCTTTCGACCAAGAAATATATTTCCTATCCGTACCATACAGAATGTACATAGATACACCATTAAAAGACAGTGCTAACCAATGTATAAATATATATCTTAAAATACAAACCGAAACGCATAGATTTCTATATTTCATTGCCGAACATTTTATTTATTGTTACATTTATATCCCATATTTTCCTCGAGGAGCTCATGTGATGAGGGGGAGAGAGAATAATTGGTTTAGATCGGCCACATTCACCACCCTCCATGAGTTGGAGGGACAATGTTCTCAGCACGGGGTCTTTTCTACTTTTGGGGGATCTCTGCATACTATCCTCCACACAAATACCTCTCCTTCACAGCTTTGCTTCATCACCTAAAAATGATCATATTAGGCCCATTCTGTAGCTCAAAAGAACATGCGCTTGTCCTGGTAAAATGAAGACAAGTCACTTTCTAATATACTTCATCGTATGTATTTATGATGAAGCCTGTCAGCTTAGAGATTACAAAGCTTGGTCAATTTATTACGGCTAACATGTGTTTGCTGCAGCTTGGTGGTGTCTTGATAGGTAATCAGATCTGGAATTATGAGATCTATTGATCTGGGATGCCAGCGTAAATCTAGCTTAGTATCTTGGCATGGGCAGTTTTTATTGGCATGTAGGTAATAGAAAATAGTATAACATTTAAATGGGGAAAGGTATCTCGAGTCTGGACCAACGACACAACCTTGATTTTGGAAACGGGAACACTCAGGGTTCTTCTTTGCCATCACTGGTAGGAGCAGGACAGAATTGTCTCCAGGGGAATAGAGAGTCCTCCCTGAAACTGCCTTGCATTGTTACAGAAACTCCTCACCAGGTAGAGTGGCAGCCATGAACATAAGATGCAGCCTCATTTTAAAAGTAGCCAATAAATCAAGACCATAAGGGGAGGGCAACATAAGGGTCAGACTGAGTCCAAACCAAAGGCCAGGCAGAACAGCTCTGTCTTGCAGACCCTGCGGAAAGATGTCAAATCCCACAGGGCCCTAGTCTCTTGTGACAGAGCATTCCACCAAGTCGGGGCCAGTACTGAAAAGGCCCTGGCCCTAGTTGAGACCAATGTAACCACCTTGCAACTTGGGACCTCCAAAATGTTGTCATTTGTGGACCTTAAGGTCCTCTGCAGGGCATACCAGGAGAGGCGGTCCCATAGGTACGTGGGTCCTAGACTGCATAGGGCTTTAAAGGTCAAAACCAGCACCTTAAACCTGACCCTATACTCCACCAGGAGCCAGTGCAGTTGGTAAAGCACTGGATGAATGTGATCCCGCGGCAAGGACCCCATAAGGAGCTTCGCCGCGGCATTCTGCACCCGCTGGAGTTTCTGGGTCAGCTTCAAGGGCAGCCCCGCGTAGAGTGAGTTACAATAATCAAGCCTGGAAGTGACCGTCGCATGGATCACTGTGGTCAGATCAGGGCGAGAAAGGGACAAACTGCTTAATACTGTGGAGATGGAAGAATGCCACCTTTGTGGCCAGGGGTAGCCTTGCCCTTCATGAATTTGCCTAATCCTCTTTTAAAGCCATCCTAGCTGGTGCAGATCACTGCCTCCTGTAGGAGCGAGTGCCATAGTTTAGTTATCTTTTGTTGGCATCCATCTGTCTCAAGAGACATTGGAGTGTGCGTCCAGGGGTGAAGCCAAACTGCTAGTGAATCACAGCACCTGCCGTGGCTGCAGAGACTGGTAATTCGTAACTGCTGCCTTCCATGTTGTTTTTGTTGCATTAGCAGTACCGGAGGGACCTGCCAGGGCAGTGTGTTTGGAGGTCCTGGGCTGCCCAGACGACAAGACCTCCTTCTCAGCCTCGCTGATGTGGTCCAAAGGAAAGCAGAGCAACATGTTTGCCACCAGCTCAGTTGCAGGAGTTGCTGGAAGGAGGCATACCTACGGGACCACCTCTCCTGGTATGTCCCACGGAGGAACTTACGGTCTTCAAATAAAAACATCTTGAAGGTCCCAGGCCACAGGGAGGTTAGGCTGGCCTCAACCAGAGCCAGGGCTTTTTCGGCTGTGGCTCCAATCTGGTGGAACGCTGTGTCACAAGAGACTAGGGCCCTGCGGGACTTGACATCTTTCCGCAGGGCCGGCAAGACAGAGCTGTTCCACCAAGCCTTTGGCCAAGGCACAGTCTGACCCCCTCCTCTGGCAATCTTCACAGAACTCTAGCCCTATGGTTGCCATCAATTTGATTTGAATTAATTTAATAATGAAATGATTTTAGAATGTTCTATTATTTTATTGTTGTTAGCTGCCCTGAACCCGGGTTAGCTGCCCTGCCCGGGTTAGCTGAACCCGGCTTTGGCTGGGGAGGGCGGGATATAAATAAAAATTTATTATTATTATTATTATTATTATTATTATTATTATTGTTGTTATTATTATTACAAGGCACCACCTAACTGTCTCAGGGACTCCACTCTGGATTTCTGGAGGATTTAGTCCTTAGCCTATTCTTCTTCTGAAGATGCATGTTATGTACTGAGTTGAATAGGATCCAAAATGCAGCAGTCTGATTGGTCCTAGAACAATGCAGCAGTATGATTGGTCCACAGGAGCCACCCAATCCAGCTCCAGATGGAAGTGAATCCACAATCTGATTGGCCTACAGGAGAATCCCAGAATTAGCCAATCACGTGGGGCCCATTGTGTAAATAATGTATATAAAGTAGATACTGTGGGGGAACTTCCATTCCTCCTCACCACTATGAGCTGAATAAAGAGCATGAAATCCACTCTCGATTCTGAGTATATTTCAATGCACTCTGTGAAAAAGCATTTCCTTTTAACTGTCCCAAAACTTCACTGGATGTGCATAAATTCTAATGCTATGGGAAGAGGAGGAGGAAAACGTTTCTCAGAATTAGTTGCCTCTGCCTGTCGCTGGTTTAGGCTCCACTTCCTGTCTGGACTCCCTGAAAGCTTCCCTGCCAGTCTCAGTGGGCACCAGGCACCATTGAGGTTTTGCCGCATCAATACATATCCAAATAAATAAAGCGAGCAATTTCATTGCAGACCTCCCTTTCTCCCTCGTTGTTTGTTCACTTCCCTCTTGCAAGAAAAAAATATATTCAAATCAGTCAAACTCACAGAAAGTTAGAGATTAATGAGGTTCTGATGAGTACCCATGTCGGCTTGCTTGACTTTTCCCCTTCTGTGAAATTCTGTTTTTTGTTGTTGTTGTTGTTGTTTTTTGCCGGGCGGAAGGCACCTTAATCAGACCTCTGCATATTTTCATTTTTCACCTCTATGGAATCTGGCAGCAGGCTAGCTGTTTTGGAGATTTCGTGTTGCTCCTAAGGATGAAATATTTAGAAGCTGGGAATTGCAGAGGTGTTAGAAACACCGAGGCTCGCAGTTGTCTCTGGTAGAATTCAAATATTTACCAGCTTCTCTCCTCTGATCCAGCTTGGAATATTAATAATCATCATAATAAACCCAATAAGAGGCAGGAGGGGGAGGGGAGGGAGAGAGAGACAGTTTCCCTGCCATTTATTGGCACTATAAAGGTGCAAGGATAGTCTTTGGAAGAAAAAGGGAAAGGAAGAAAAATCACTCAGAGCCCAGGATGAAGGCTAATTGCTGTTTAGCTTTCAAGGTCTCAGTGAAAAGTGGCCTTCCTCCAGACGAGAGATGCATCCATATACCCTCTTACACAGGGCTGCTCTGTTTGGTTAAAAATTATCTACATAGAAGGCATATTATTCTCCAGACGCCTTTACTTGAAAGGCCAAATGTTGATCCTTGGGAAGCAGCTATACAAGAGAGATTCATTTCAGCTCACAAAGGAAAGGCAAGAAAAACAAGCAATTCCGACCCTAATGAGTCTTGAGATGAGGTGCAATGAGAAATGTGCTCTCTGGGGCATTGTTTTCACTGCGTGAAGGCAGGAGGACTAAGGGGAGAGAATCATATTTATAGTAAAGCAGGGAAAGTACAGTGCAATCAACATACTCCTATATATGCTTGCAACATGTTTAAGAGCACAGTAGAGCCTGCTGGAAGGGACACGGGTGGCACTGTGGGTTAAACCACAGAGCCTAGGGCTTGCCGATCAGAAGGTCGGCATTCGAATCCCCACGACGGGGTGAGCTCCCGTTGCTTGGTCCCAGCTCCTGCCAACCTAGCAGTTCAAAAGCACGCCAGTGCAAGTAGATAAATAGGTACCGCTCTGGCGGAGAGGTAAACGGCGTTTCTGTGCGCTGTTCTGGTTTGCCAGAAGCGGCTTAGTCATGCTGGCCACATGACCCAGAAGCTGTACGCCGGCTCCCTCGGCCAGTAAAGCGAGATGAGTGCCACAACCCCAGAGTCGGCCACGACTGGACCTAATGGTCAGGGGTCCCTTTACCTTTACTTGGAGCCTGCTGGAAGAAGCCAAAGACCCATCTCATCCGGCATCCTGTTCTCATGGTGGCTCCCAGTACATTTCTGAGTGTTGGTGCTGACCTTTAAAGCCCTAAACAGCCTCGGCCCTGTAGCTCTGAAGGAGCACCTCAACCCCCATCGTTCAACCTGGACACTGAGGTCCAGCACCGAGGGCCTTCTGGCAGTTTCCTCGCTGCAAGAAGTGAAGTTACAGGGAAACAGGCAGAGGGCCTTCTCAGTAGTGGCACCAGCCCTGTGGAACGCCCTCCCATCAGATGTCAAGGAAATAAACAACTATCTGACTTTTGGAAGACATCTGAAGGCAGCCCTGTTTAGGGAGGTTTTTAATGTTTGAAGTTTTATTCTGTTTTTAGTCCTCTATTGGGAGCTGCCCAGAGTGCAGGGTATAAATAATAAAATTATTGTTATTATTATTATTATTATTATTATTATTATTATTATTATTAAGCAGTTCAACAGCATCTGGAGGACCACAGGTCTCTCCTCCCTGCCTTGATACAATACCAGGATAGAATCTTGGACATGGCAAAGGAATGTTAATAGTCAAATATATTTAGGTGTTGTGGCATAACAGCAGCTGTCCATTTGAAGACCACCTCATAAGAGCATAAGAAAAGCCTGCTGGATCAGGCCAATGGCTCAACTAGTGCATCATCCTAGTCTCAGGGCTGCCAAGCCAGAAGCCTGTGGGAAATCTGTTGGACATGGGAAGGGTTTAATTTCTATCATGAGTGTAAATCACTCCATGGATGAGATAATCACAGGCGCAAGGTCAGTCAAGCCGGTTGCTATGGTAACAGCCCAGAGCCCCAACTATATCTGTGATTAATGCATGTCAGCTCAGCAGTAGAGCCTGTTAGTTGTCCAGTGTTGCATCTTAAAATTGCTAAATGTATTTAGAGCAAAGGTGATACTTTGTACTTTTATGTTTGTCTCTTTATACCTCTGTATCTGCCAAAGCCTACAAGCTATGTCCAGAACTGTTTTACTTAGCCTTATCTTCTGCAGCAGTAAACTACCTGAACCCTTCTCTACTTCTATGTGGCAACTGGTTCTGGGAGCAACTTCTCACCTGAGATTTCCAACAAAACCAGCAAGAAGGACACAAGCAGACCTTCTCCTCCTGCAGTATCCAGCAAGTGGAATTCAGATGGATATGTCTCTGGCCGTGGAGACAAGTATCTATCCATTGTTCCTAGGAGCCACCAGCAACTCTTATCCTCCATGAGTTTCTCTAATCCTCTTTTAAAGCCATCCAAGTTGGTGGTTATCTGCTCTAGTGTCCAACTAGTGAGAAGGATTCACAGAGCGTGAAGGAAGCAAGGCTGTCTACCATCAACTGCCCTGTGGGAAGGGTGCTGATGGCTTTTTAATATGCTAAAATTATTTATTGCGGTTTTTAAAATATGTAATTTAATCATAAGCTGCCTTGGAAGGATTTATATCCCGAAAGGCAGGGGATAATTAGTTGTAGCAATGAATAAATAAATAAATTTTCTTATTGACACAGAGGCCACCCTAGAATGTTCCGAATACTCCTCTCCATCAGCTAAGAATCGTGTGTATGTCCATGTCTGTCTGTCTGTCTGTCTGTCTGTCTACTTGCAAAGGACCAAAAAATAAATTGTTGTTGGTGTCAGCTGAAGGCAAAGGGTGAAATTTGGAGCTCTGGAAAGTCTAAATGTGTCTTTTGGCGTACCTAAGCCACGAAATTAAAAGACGCCTGCTTCTTGGGAGAAAAGCAATGACAAACCTAGACAACATCTCAAAAAGCAGAGACATCACCTTGCCAACAAAGGTCAATATGGTTAAAGCTATGGTTTTCCCAGTAGTGATGTATGGAAGTGAGAGCTGGACCATAAAGAAGGCTGATCGCCGAGGAATTGATGCTTTTGAATTATGGTGCTGGAGGAGACTCTTGAGAGTCCCATGGACTGCAAGAAGATCAAACCTCTCCATTCTGAAGGAAATCAGCCCTGAGTGCTCACTGGAAGGACAGATACTGAAGCTGAGGCTCCAATACTTTGGCCACCTCATGAGAAGAGAAGACTCCCTGGAAAAAAAACCCTGATGTTGGGAAAGATGGAGGGCACAAGGAGAAGGGGACGACAGAGGGCGAGATGGTTGGACAGTGTTCTCGAAGCTAGCAGCATGGGTTTGACCAAACTGCGGGAGGCAGTGGAAGACAGGAGTGCCTGGCGTCCTCTGGTCCATGGGGTCACGAAGAGTCGGACACGACTAAACGACTAAACAACAACAATATGCTTCTCTGGGGATCTGATGTAGAGCACTGGATTAGCTATTGGTAGGAATATTAAGCTGCATATCTCACCTGTATATTTTCCTTCATTGCCCTGCCCAGAGTGACTGGGGCAACCCAGTCACGATGGGCAGGGTAAAAATAAAAAATTATTATTATTATTATTATCACTAAGGTATATCCTTCTTTCTGCTATGCATGAAGCATCACCCACCAGTTGCTTCAGTTATCTTTAAAATATGTTATCTTTTGTACCCAGGCTTTCCCTGACTCGTGAGACTAGATCATGCAATTACTGAATTTCTTTTTTTATCTGCTTTTATAATACTCTTTTACTGGGGTTTTTACGATACCGTCTCATTACGTTGTATTCTTGTATACTGCTTAACAGATTTTTAGATATTAAGGGAGCAATCCTGTGAACAAGGCTCAATTTAACCCTACGCACAATATTCGCAAGTTGACGCTTGTCTTTTAAAGAGGCGACCCATAAACTCTGCATTATGCCTGTGCACCTCACAGCCTAACTCAGAGATGTTATTTGGAGCACTGTTGCTTTATCACACCAGAGAGTCATTGGTTTATTTACTGACCAGACAAAGGCACAGATCTTTGCCACTTGCATAGCAACCCTTGGAATCCTTAGCAGGTAAAACTGAATTAAAGAGGCAAAACGACAATGGCTCCCGTTATGGCGATGACATAAAAGGCAGCTTTTCTTCAGAGGTATTTATCTTCCCATCTGGACAGTCAAGCTGAATAAAGAAATATTACTGGATAATGCTGTGCACTGCAAAGCAAAGCGCTAAACATACAGATTGGCTCCCTGCGTGGTGTCTTCCTACTACTTTATGCCCAAACTTAACTCAGCTGTTAGATCCCTCATCACGTTGACAGTGTCCACGCTCCCAATTCAGCAGAGAATGCTGTTCCTGTCTAATAATGTCACCGTGACTACTGTCCATTGTTAGGGAAACATATTCCTAGAAGCTATCCCATAACCCCTTGCTGCCTCTTTCTGGAGGGTTCTAGGGAAGTGGATTGCAGTTAGCAACACCTCCATCCACTAGGTGGTGCTGCTGTGTACCTGTAGCACGAAGAGGAACCATTGGGGAACCATTTTCAGGCCAAAGGATGCATTGCCTTGTGGGCTACCTCCTGGGGCCTGCATGGCTATGGTGGGCCATACTGGTGGCAAAGGGGGGGGGGAGACACAAAAGATGTGACTCTTGGCTTTGTATGTCTTGCCTTAGTATGCCTTAGTATGTCTGGTTATATTCCAGCCACACAAAAGTCAGAGGTTTCTACACACAAACACAAACACATTTCTCCATCCTCCAATTAGGCAAGCAAGTTCATGGAATATCGCCATCCCTCAAGGAAGAAATAATAATAATAATAATAATAATAACAACAACAACAACAACAATAATTTATTATTTACACCCCGCCCATCTGGCTGGGTTTCCCCAGCCACTCTGGGAGGCTTCCAACAAAACACTAAAATACAATAACCTATTAAACATTAAAAGCTTCCCTAAAGAGGGCTGCCTTCAGATATCTTCTGAAAGTTTGGTAGTTATTTTTCTCTTTGACATCTGGTGGGAGGGCGTTCCACAGGGCGGGTGCCGCTACCGAGAAGGCCCTCTGCCTGGTTCCCTGTAACCTCACTTCTCGCAGTGAGGGAACCGCCAGAAGGCCCTCGGCGCTGGACCTCAGTGTATGGGCAGAACAATGGAGGTGGAGACGCTCCTTCAGGTATACTGGACCGATATAATAATAATAATAGTAATAGTAATAGTAGTAATTATTATTATTAGTAGTAGTAGTAGTAATTATTATTTATTTATTTATTTATTTATTTATTTATTTATACCCCGCCCTCCCCGGTTCAAAAACTGGGCTCAGGGCGACTAACAACACGTAATTGTAAAAGCAGCATAAAATACAGTATAAAAACACGAATAACAATAAAATTCAAAAATAAAAAATCAATTTAGGGGAAATAAGCATTAGATAATCCCCAGGGCTAGGGACGCGGGTGGCGCTGTGGGTAAAAGCCTCAGCGCCTAGGGCTTGCCGATCGAAAGGTCGGCGGTTCGAATCCCCGCGGCGGGGTGCGCTCCCGTTGTTCGGTCCCAGCGCCTGCCAACCTAGCAGTTCGAAAGCACCCCCGGGTGCAAGTAGATAAATAGGGACCGCTTTCTAGCGGGAAGGTAAACGGCGTTTCCGTGTGCGGCTCTGGCTCGCCAGAGCAGCGATGTCACGCTGGCCACGTGACCCGGAAGTGTCTCCGGACAGCGCTGGCCCCCGGCCTATAGAGTGAGATGGGCGCACCAACCCCAGAGTCTGGCAAGACTGGCCCGTACGGGCAGGGGTACCTTTACCTTTACCTTAATCCCCAGGGCTAGCTGGCTGAATTGGTCCTACTTGGGCCAGTGTGGAAGCCAGGGGAGAATTAGCTGTGGGGTCTCAGAGTGGGTGATCTTCATAAAAGGGGAGGGGGAGGGAAAGGAAGGGAAATAAAAGATCAGGCTGAATTCAAATTAAAGGCCAGGCGGAATAGCTCTTAGCTCTGTCTTACAGGCCCAATGTAAGGAGGTTAAATCCTGAAGGGCCCTAGTAGTGGAGCAGGGTCAGCGAAGTCTGTGACCTAGTGAGGACTATGGCCTAGGGGCAGATTCTTGAGCCATACAGTATGAAGGACCACTTCCTTGCTCGTTTCAAAGTGAGCATTTACACATTGGGCTAGAATCATGGGTTCAACTACCTGTTTGAAAACATTTTACCTGACTGGAAACACATCCCGGTTTGAACAAGCAACACATTTTTAACAAGTGTTAAATCAGTTTTATACACACACACACACACACACAGAGAGAGAGAGAGAGAGAGAGAGAGAGAGAGAGAGAGAGAGAGAGA
>JAXCMG010000038.1:748856-763028 GCA_034642415.1 Podarcis siculus
AAGGAAGGAAGGAAGGAAGGAAGGAAGGAAGGAAGGAAGGAAGGAAGATACATAGTTACATGCCTATGCATTAAGTGAATATCACATTTGGCCCTGAGAGACAGCAGTCAGCGAAATGGCTTCCCAAAGGGGAGCCTGAGGCACAGCTGTTCTCATCCTTCCTGCCAACTGCAGCAAGTTCTTAGATTAGGCAAGGTGGGGTGTTGATCAGCCATGGTGGAGGAAAGAGAGCTGTCTTCTTAGAGACCCCTGATTCTGTGAAAGGAGACTGCCCGACTGGGTTTTCTACGCAATTGTTTTAATATGTTTTTATATACACACATAAAAGTAAAGGTAAAGGGACTCCTGACCATTAAGTCCAGTCGCGGATGACTCTGGGGTTATGGCGCTCATCTCGCTTTATTGGCCGAGGGAGCCAGCGTACAGCTTCCGGGTCATGTGGCCAGCATGACTAAGCCGCTTCTGGCGAGCCAGAGCAGTGCACGGAACGCCGTTTACCTTCCCGCCAGAGTGGTACCTATTTATCTACTTGCACTTTGACATGCTTTCAAACTGCTAGGTTGGCAGGAGCAGGGACCGAGCAATGGGAGCTCACCCCTTCGCGGGGATTCGAACTGCCGACCTTCTTATTGGCAAGTCCTAGGCTCTGTGGTTTAACCCACAGCGCCACCCGCGTCCCTATTTATACACATACTTATATATATAAACCAACCCAGGAATATCAGCAGGAAGAGAAAGTATGGGGGAAATAAATGAAAAAAACACTTAATCAAAAAGGGGAGAGAAAGAAGAAAATAAATGTGAAAAAACCAGACAAAACTAAGTGGGTGGTGCAATTAATTAAAAATAATAATAATAATAACAATATGACTTCCAGAGTGTATTGATGCTGCTCGCAAAATCCCATACATTCCCCCAATTCCCGACAGACAGATTTGTTAAGAAAATTGTTTGCTAATTCTGCAAAGCACTGGCTGCAGCAGTGGTTTCCTAGCTTTTACTGCCCATTGTTCTCAAAGGATCTACCTGGCATTTGACTTAACTGGATAGAACCCTCTGAAGGTAGGCAGGCATTCATACATATAGTGGTACCTCAGGTTAAATACGCTTCAGGTTACAGACTCCGCTTCAGGTTAGTGCTTCAGGTTAAGGACTTTGCTTCAGGATGAGAACAGAAATCGTGCTCCAGTGGCGCAGCGGCAGCGGGAGGCCCCATTAGCTAAAGTGGTGCTTCAGGTTAAGAACAGTTTCAGGTTAAGAACGGACCTCCGGAATGAATTAAGTACTTAACCCGAGGTACCACTGTACATACATACATACATACATACATACATACATACATTTGGTGAGCGGTCTTCCAGGAGAACTCCTTTTCAAAGGGGTCGTTCAATATAAACTTTGAAAAAACAAAATGGCATCTTGCATCTGAAGGCAGCCCTGTTTAGGGAAACTTTTAAGGACTGATGTTTTAATTATGTTTTTAGATATGTTGTAAGCCATCCAAAGTGGCTGGGGAAACCCAGTCAGATGGGCAGGGTATACCGTAAATGTTGTTGTTGTTGTTGCATGAAGGTTTGTAGTAGGATTCAGTTCATTGTTCTTGGGAGAAGGGATTAGGAACAAGGAACATTTTCGGCTGAATGCCAATCACTGGCTTAAAACAGTGTTTATATGGAAATTGTAAATGTGCACAAAAGACATTTTTTTAACCTGCCAGTAATTGACCAGAACTATCCAACATTTTGCTTGAAAAACTTAGAACCCCATCACTCTTTGGTGCTTTATTCACCACTGGCAATAGTTCTTCACCAATAATATAAAATAGCCCAAAACCCTAAAGCAGTACACAGACTCTTTTCTGTTACCACCTTGTTAATTTATGCATTTGTTTCAGTCATTTCTATACTGCTTCATCTTTCCAAATCATTAAATCATTTCCTTACCATTTTACATTTCTGAATCTTGACATCATTTCTATGCTGATTTACATTTCCAGGGGAAAAAATCTCTAAGCAGTTGACAACCTTACAACATTAAACAGAGCATTATAAAATATCAAAACGAAACAATACAAATGAAAATCAAATAACAAAATGCAATAATGATCCACATTTAAAGCAAGATAATTAGCAGGAAAACAAAATATTCCCTTCAGCATGGAACAAAAAACACAATTGCAAGTTTAAAAAGCAAAAGCAAAAAATACAATAAGTGTAGGCAATAGGAAATTAGGAACACGGGAAGTGCCTTATAGTGAGTTCAATAGTTGTTCCACCCTGCTTAATATTGTCTACAATGTCTGGCAGTAACTCTCCAAGGTTTCAGCAAGGGGTCTCTTCCAGGGCTACCTGCTTTGGTCAGAGCGCACCTGGAATACTGTGTCCAGTTCTGGCCACCACAATTTAAGAAGGATGTTGACAAGCTGGAATGTGTGCAGAAGAGGGCAACTGAGATGATCCAGGGTCTGGAAACCAAGCCTTATGAGGAATGGTTGAGGTAGTTGGATTTGATTAGCCTGGGAAAGGGGGAAATGAGAAGAGATATCATGGAAGATGGTGCCAACATTGTTTTCTCCTGCTTCGGAGCGTAGGTCCAGAGCCAATGGATTCGAGTTACCAGAAAGGTACCGTATTTTTTGCTCTATAAGACTCATTTTTTCCCTCCTAAAAAGTAAGGGGAAATGTGTGTGTGTGTCTTATGGAGCGGGCTGTGCAGCTATCCCAAAAGCCAGAACAGCAAGAGGGATTGCTTTCACTGCGCAGCGATCCCTCTTGCTATTCTGGCTTCTGAGATTCAGAATATTTTTTTTTCATGTTTCCCTCCTCCAAAAACTAGGTGCGTCTTGTGGTGTTATAGAGCGAAAAATACGGTAGCTTTCTAAACATCAGGAAGAACTACTAAACATCTGGAATAACATCCTGACAGTCAGAGCTGTTTGACAGTGGAACAGAGTCCCATGAGAGATGGCAGCCTCTCCTTCGCTGGAAGATTTTTAGCAGAGGTTGGATGGGCATCTGTAATGTATGATCTAGTTGAGATGACCTTCAGGGTCTCTTCCAACTCTACAATTATATGATTCTACCAAAAGATGCTGGGAATTAAACCTGAGATGTTGTACAAGATGAACAGATGCTCCATCACTGAGCTGTGGCCCGTCCCCTTGGACAATTGGTCCTTCCCACTCAGTACACTTACTGGCATCAGCTGTCCATGATTTCAGACGGGGGTGTTCCAGCCCTACAGACCTTGAACCAGGTTCTTTCAGCATGCAAGGCTGTAGATGCTCTACTAGTCAACTGAAGCCACTCCCTAAAAGCCATTAGACTTTATAAAGCATGATTAGCAGCTGTCTGTACACCTCAACCTCCTGCGATCCTGTGTCTGCAGAGAAATTCATGCTGTCTTGATCCCCAGTTGACCTTGTTAACCAGGGTCACTGACTGCTTCCTACATCCTTCCCTGTCCTCCTGAATTTATTTGACCAATCATCAGCTAGTGACCATAGGTCATGGCTGGACTTTTCTGCAGCTTCCATTAGAACTGACCTGTCTAGATTTCTAACTGCCCCCCGACCCTGTGCAAAGAAGAAGTATTATCAATCCTGAATCTTGCAACATTCAGCTTCATTGGAAGTCCCTGAGTTCCAGTGTCATGATAGAGGAAGAAAAATCCATGGCATGCATGATTTTTATACACGTTTGCTATATCTCTTACTTGCCTTTTCTCTGAACTGAACTGAAAGTAACCTGTCCTCATAGAGAAGTCACTTCCAACCCCTTGATCATTTTGTTTCTCACGTGCTCAAGCTTTAAAGCCAACATCTCATCAATGTTTTCTTTGAATCTGGGTTTCTTAAGCTTTCCCCTTGAACAATTAGATGGGAGGAACCATGGGATCATGGCCTCACGGGGCTTCCTCTCCCATCTCTTCCTCCAGAGTGGTCACATGGAAGAGGACTGGAAAAAATTTAAGGACTATTTGCAAAAACATTATAAATTGTATGAATGTTAAGAAGTTGCACGATTTGGAAACTCTAGCTTCAGCATTTAGATTTGGGGAGCAGGAAACTAAGATAAAACACGTAAGAAAAGGTTGAAATTTAAAGCTACATTATATTTATTTTAAGGTACAAGTTATTGACAAAAGGTACTTTAAACTTAGAAGAACAATATTTGAAAGATACAAGTAAGGTATGAAACAAGGTAATAATTTGCTGATATGTCTATTGAAAGGAACGCAAGGTGAGGGAGACGTGGGGAAGTCCGGTTGGTAATGGAAAAATGTTTCTGAAAGTTGGATTTTTCTTCTTTTCTTTTTATTTCTTTCTTTTTTCTTTATGTATTCTACATCTTTGACATTGTATTTGAAAATGCAATAAAAATTTTATATATATATAAAAAAAAAACAGAGTGGTCACAAGGAGGTGATCGGAACCTTTTGCTCCCATTTTCAATTAACTGTGGTTTGTTGTGATGCCTGAATCCAGACCTGTGGTTACTATTAACAGTTGGGTTTTTTAGGGAAACAAACCAAGATCATAAATCATGGTTTGAAGTTGGCTTGTTTCCCTAAGCAAGGGCTAGCCACAGTTTGACCAGTTTGGATATCACACCAAACCATTGTTAGCTGAGAACAGGAACAGAAGCTCTTTTGATCTCCTTGCAGACACAGCAAAGAATTTCTTATCCATGCCACATAAAAAACTAGAACTTGGCTGAAGAATGACATAAGGCAGCCTTTATCAACCTGATGCCTTCCACTTGCTTTGGACAACAACTCCCATCAACTCCCAGAAACCAGACTAGCAAAGGCTGCTAAAAGATCCCATGCCTGCTCTTTCCACACAGTCAGTTGAAGACAACCAAAGGAGTTCAGGGGTACGCACACAGTCTCCCCAGATGATTCCCATTGTAGATGAATTCCCATAAAGGTCATGCCATATTGTAAACCAAGTGTGCAGTTAATGCTATAGCAGCCTCTCTCCTTCCTAAAGACATTGGGGAAGAGAATCTGGTTTCTGGACTTAATTTCTTTGGCACTGACTTTGTTTTCCGTAGCACACAATCTGAATGGCCCTGCGGATATGATGCTTCTGGCAGAACAATCCTGGGTTTGAGAATAAGGCTTCCAGTTCAGACTTGGAGGACAAATTGTTTTCGGTCCACAAATCTGATTATAATCAGACGACAATATCCAAAGAAAGCTGAGAGCACCTTGATCTTTTCAAGGGCTTGGTTTCTTTAACACCAAAGATCTCTGCAGAAATTATACATCCCTACCTCCTCCCCTGTCATGCAGTTCCATTATTTATATGTCTTCTTTTATATTTCCATTCCAGTAAAATAGTCGCTATGGAGACATTCCACCTTCCTATTTATAGTTAATTCTTAAACATTAAGGACCTCTGAACCTGTTGCTTTGTGTGTTTTGCACAGATTATTTGCAAAACATGTGGGGTGTTAAAACATGATGGGTGTGTCTTAATCTTGCTTTGAAAGATTTCTTTTTTGCATTGATGTGGATGGTGTGAGCTTTAGCACAAAGTTCAGGCTGTTCTTTCCGATGCTGAAAATGAGTTCGCTGGGTTTTGCAGCCAAATTAAGCCGCAGGCTCCACTCCAGGGAAAGCTAAACACAACACCAGAGTGTGGGTGTGTTGCATTTGGACCGGAACACCAAAATGTTCATGAGCTGCCCTGTGCATTTTGCAAAGCAGCAAGAGAGTTCTCTTTAGGCTGCCATGTGCAGCAGCTATGAAAAAGGTGAATTCCGCACAAAAGATCTCCAGGAAATGAATTGAAAATAAAACCACCAGTATCATGATGTTATTATGCAAATCTATGATATGACCATGTTTGGAATATTGTGTGCAGCGCTGGCCTCCTCACCTCAAAAAGTATATTGTAGAGTTGGAAAAGGTTCAGAAAATGGCAAGCAAAATTATCAAGGAGATGGAGTGATTTCCCCTGTGGTTGCAGTGTTTGGGTCCTTTGAGTTCGAGGAAAGGAGAGGAAGAGGGAAGTTTCTAGGAGAGAGAGAGGATAGATAAAAGTTTTCTCATAAAACACTAGAACTTGTGGACATTCAATGGAGCTGAATGTTGGAAGACCCAGGACAGAAAAGGGAAGTACTTTGTGATGGCCTGGGAATCTGATTCAGAGGCTGAACCTGAGGAATCCCAGCCTGCACAGGAGTCCCCGCCTCCAGGGCCGGCTGAGCCGGGGCAGGGATTTGAACCTGAAGGGCCCTCACCTGTGCCTCCACTCTGGCTCCGGAGGTGACCGAGGACCCATTGCCTGCAGGTGCTCCTCTCCCAGCCCTGTCAGGGGAAGGTGAGGTTGCCTCTGGGTCCAGTAACCCTCCAGCCTCTCCTGAGCTGCAGAGGCTCAGGGCAGAGAGGCGGAGGGAACTAAGTTCTTGCAGGAGGAGTGCTCGCCTCTAGGCCAGGAGAGGTGAGTCACCTGTGGACCGGTGCCGCCCTATGCCTCAGAGGAGATAAAGGCCAGCCCACCCAGTCCCAGGTTGCGGGAGCAACATCGTTGGTTACCTGTTCCAGCCGGCACCCTGTCCTGCTTTCTGCCAGAGTTCCTGACCACACCCGACTCCCTGCCTTGGACCCCGCTTCAGCCTCAGATCGGACACGAACCACACCGCACTGTAAGCCCTTCCCAGGACCAGCACATACTTCTTCATGCAGTGAATAGTTAAGCTATGGAGGCAGTGATGGTCATCAACTCGGGTGGCTCTCAAAGATGATTAGACCAATTCATGGAGGAGGGACTATGTTCTTCCTTCACTGTCTGCCTCTGAATACCAGTTTTGGGGAATCACAGATGGGTCAAATGCTGTTGCAGTCATGTTCAGCTTACGGGCTTGTCACATGCATCTGGTTGGTCACTGTGAGAACAGGATGCTAGACTTGATGGGCCTTTGGCCTGATCCAGAAGGCTCTTCTTATATTCTTGAACAATCATTGATGTCTGCACCAGGCTTCAAAGTGAATCATGCACCTTGCTAGAAGAACGTATCTGCAGTTTGGAACTGTCCGTGGTCCTGCAGAGCCTGTCTCTTACTCCAGATCTGTCTTGCTACTTGCTACTATCAACCTACTCCCTGAGCAACCCATCACTTGCCTTTCGCTTCTGATATGCCTATTATTTCCCAGACTTTTCCCCTGGAAAGAATTTCAACACAACATAATAACGTATAGGAAACTAACTTTATTCGGGTGGAGGGGAAAAGGGAAGACAGTGACATATTAAGTAACAAGGGAGGAAGAATTACCTCACTGCAATTTAGCTTAACAAACGAGGTTACAGGAAAACATTCCTCATGTATAATAGCATTTTGAATTCACAGCTGGTAATTCAGAGAAATATATATCAGGGCTCTGCTCTGCAATATGTTAACAGGGACATTTTTGTTTTGCTTTGAAGATTGTTTGGTTGTACATCTGATAAACCAAGCCTCTTTCTTAAATCCTCATCCCCTTAAAGGTGAAAGTATTCAAAGAACAGCATTAATTGTTACCATATGCCGATTTTTTAATAAGAGGCACAACAACCCCTTTGCAGAGCATACACACACATAAACATTGCAATATATTGCCATTGTCAAAAATTATGAAACCAATATCATGATATGGACTTCAAACCTGTCTTTGACAATATATCGCCCAGCCCTACTTACTAGTAGCTAGAAAAGTCCATCTTCTGTACATAATTATATTTTTTAGCATTAAACATGCTCCCTCCTTAAGTTCAGTTTGGGGCACATAGCCTGCTTTCCAGTGAGTCCTCGAAATTGATGCAATTAAATATCGGGTAGTCCTCCACAGACCACAGGTTTGGGGAACAACCACTCAGAACACATTAGCAGCTTGCCACGTTTGCTTACATTATTCTCACAATTATGCCCAATTAAGATTTTGGTTTCAGCTGTTAAACTGGTTATAGAAACAGATGTTCTTTAAATTGCTAGGATCCAAATTTGATGTGGTTTGTAAAAAATAAAATAAAGTACAGGATATTATCTCAATTACTGTTGAGCTGCATATGCTTCACTCAGAGCATTCTGGGAGGTTCATGATGCTCACAAAAGTTTTACATTCCAAGTTGGTCAAAAGGGACTCAGAAAATCATGAATTCGAGAAACGGGGAAGGACAAAAAGCTTGGTTTTTATTGAAGAAGTGTGGGGGGATTGATGTGTTCAATTTAAATTTCAGTACAAAGAACGGCAGAAAATGTGATGGAATCTGTAATATTGTTCCATGCACCCCAGTCCTCAAGAGACCCCAGAGTTCCAGCGCTTACCATGGGTTCAGTTTCCTTGGAAAGAAGGCTAATGAACACTGTGATGTCTTTAGGATATATAGTTTTATTTACACATAAGTGCAACCTGAGCCTAGGCTGGAGGGACTCACAATGTTAACGCTCCAACAGATCTTGCCTCCCCATTGGACTCCCAGGGAGATCCACAAGCCATTGCATTGGGTCCAAAAGAGAGGAAGGACTTTCGGGGAAAGCGGCAAACTCTCCTTCCTTGGAGGTTTTTAAGCAGAGATTGGATGGCCATCTGCCATGGGTCCTTTAGTTGAGATTCCTGCAAGGCCGGGAGTCAGACTACAGTTCTGTGATTCAATGAAAAGCTTCTGAGTCTCCAGCTTCTAGCACCATCCCAACTCGACGCACACAACTCTCTCATACACAACCCCCCCTTGCCCTATTGTTCTCCATCCTAGGAAAACATGGCATCCAGCCAGGTGCCTGTCTCTGTGGCAACACAGCTCGCCCTCTAAGATGTTGATGATGGGCTAAGGCTGTTGCCTTAACCAAGGAACTGCTTTGACTGATTCAGCAGGTTTCCACTTACAGAGTGGAACCTCACAGAGACTCTCAGAGACCCACAAGTATCAGCCAGACTGACCCACCCCAAATCTTTAATTATATTTTGACAACATACAGCTCAGATCTCTTTTTATGTTTCTATATGAGGAAAAATGGGATTTCCATCCCTTGCCTTTGCAACATACGCAGTTTTCTTATTCCAGATCACACCATTACACAATCTAGATCAATATTGTCTAGATCAGGATTGTTGTTGTTTATTCATTTAGTCGTGTCTGACTCTTCGTGACCCCATGGACCAGAGCACGCGAGGCACTCACTCCTGTCTTCCACTGCCTCCCGCAGTTTGGTCAAACTCATGTTGGTAGCTTCAAGAACACTGTCCAACCATCTCCTCCTCTGACATCCCCTTCTCCTTGTGCCCTCCATCTTCCCCAACATCAGGGTCTTTTCCAGGGAGTCTTCTCTTCTCATGAGGTGGCCAAAGTATTGGAGCCTCAGCTTCAGGATCTGTCCTTCCAGTGAGCACTCAGGGCTGATTTCCTTCAGAATGGAGAGGTTTGATCTTTTTGCAGTCCATGGGACTCTCAAGAGTCTCCTCCAGCACCATAATTCAAAAGCATCCATTCTTCGGCGATCAGCCTTCTTTATTGTCCAGCTCTCACTTCCATAAATCACTACTGGGCAAACCATAGCTTTAACTATTCGGACCAGGATAGGGAACCTCAAACCTGGGGGCCAAATGTGGACTTCAAGTCCTCTCTGTCCAGCCCTTGGGACTCCCCCCGTGCAACATTATTGCAGTCAAAACCAACATTTCATGTTTTGCCAGATTGGCACATGAAGGAGATGAGGCTTTCCTGTGAAATTTGCTAGAGAGATCTCTGTGAGATCACTTTCTTTGTCTGCCTTCACAAGAAGCTGCAACACTGCATCCTTCCTTCCTTCCTTCCTGGGAGCCTCTCTCTTTTTTCATCATGCCTCTAAGCTGACCAAACGTGCATGTCTGAGCTCTGCAGCTCAGACACCATTTTGAACATAGATTTTGTAACTTAGTTATTAGTTATAAACCTGCTTTCGTTTTGCTGGTGTAACTGATGCTTCAAGACCTAGATTATGTAAGTGAATACTACTTTTACTTCTTCACAAAGCAATTCTGTGTGTATGTGTGATTGTTAATTTTTAAGAGGGAGAAAGGGGGTAATACCGCGGGGGGGGGGACCAGTCTGTCTTAAAGCATCCTGGATTATTGTCTCTAGAAGGTAAAATCAGCCTTGTCTTAGCTTCCAAGTTTAAAGCTGCAAAGAATGGTACTCTGCTGATCTCAGTCACATGAGCAAGGAAGGATAATAGCTAAATAATAAATGCCCAGATCCATTCCTACACCCCAGGCCAGACCCTGCTTCCCAGCTACACCCTCTACCCACCAGGTTACATCTCTTGCTAACTGTGATTCAAACCCTGAAAAGAGTTGCAGTTGCACTTAGTTTCTGCTCGCAGACATCCCACAAGTCATTTGCTCAGCCATTGCAAGAACAGAAGGTTGGCTTCTTATGTTAGGGCCTGCTCAGTAGTGGTGCCTGCCTTGTGAAACGCCCTTCCATCAGATGCCAAGGAGATGAGCAACTGTATAACGTTTAGAAGACGTCGTTTTTAATGGTTAGTGCTTTATTATGTTTTTATATATGTTGGAAGCCGCCCAGAGTTGCTGGGGCAACCCAGTCAGATGGGCGAGGTACAAATTATTATTATTATTATTATTATTATTATTATTATTATTATTATCCTAAGAGCTGCTTAGGGTCTTCTACAGTTGTCAAAATCACTTTTCCAGTCTGCTTCTTTCTTCCTCCCATTTTTATCAGCTGGCCAGCCCTATCCTTAGATAATGCCAACCCAATCACATAGCACTCGTCTTCCTTTCTTTGCACCCCTAGGCAGAAAGGGGTGTCTGCTTTTCTGGTGTTCATAGGCAGCATTCACCTCTGCTTCAGACTCTCCTTGAGTGGTTCCGCCTGGCTGAAAAGTGTCCTTGGATTATTTAATAATACTAATAATTTATTTATACCCCACCTATCTGGCAGGGCTTCCCCAGCCACTCTGGGCAGCTTCCAACAAAATATTAAAATACAGTAATGCAACAAACATTAAAAGCTTCCCTGAACAGGGCTGTCTTCAGATGTCATTTAAAAGTCTGGTAGTTGTTGTTCTGTTTGACATCTGGTGGGAGGGCATTCCACAGGGCAGGTGCCACTACTGAGAAGGCCCTCTGCCTGGTTCCCTGGAACTTGGCCTCTCGCAGTGAGGGAACCACCAGAAGGCCCTCAGCACTTGACCTCAGTGTTCAGGCAGAATGATGGGGGTGGGGATGCTCCTTCAGGTATACTGGACCGAGGCTGTTTACTTCTTGTTTGCCTGGATGCAGAATACAGAGGGGAGCGTGGGTGTGTTTAGAGAGTAGCCTGTTGGTAAAAAACGAAAGACAGGAAATTGGGAGGGGGGAGTCAGGTCAAGAGGAATGGAGCAAGAGGAATCCTGAACATCAGCATTCCACACTGCAACATTTTGTTGCAGCACCCCACCTGTCCAGGAGAATTTCCAGAACATCAACAATGCTGTCTTTGTTGGGAAAATTCAGTGGGAAACCTCTTCTCAGTTTAAGAGATGTGAGCACAAGAGTGGAATTTAAAAGGTGCCAAGCATCTTCTGATATTCTCAGCTTGCTTTTCAACAACAGAAAGAGCTGGAGCTCCCGCGGCAATAAAAGAGGTTTTTTCTTTGCTTTTATTGCTCGGTTTCTTCAGCCTTAAAAGGCTAATGGCCATCAACAAAGGAGAAACATCCACAAACAGGAACAAAAGAGAAAACAATTTGCTTCAGCTTTTCTTTCCACCCCCAATTTCTTATTAAAAGGGGAGGAAAGGATGGTGAAACATTTCGCCCACAGGTCACGTGCTGAAAATGCATTTTGGTAGGTTTTCTACTCTTTCCTATTATCCAGCGTATATGGCCACACACACAAACACACACACACAGAGAGAGTTTCTTGTTCTGCAATGTAGTCTCCACAAAGTGATAAATTAGATTTATATTTTGCAAAAACAAATGGGCTTTTCTGCTAATTATTTGCAATGCAGCAAAACTTGTTAACTGTGTGTCAGTAGGGATTTTTGACTCGGCAATACACTCCAAGCAGAGCATTTTAGAAACAATGCAAAGAGAGTTGGAAAGCAAATGGTATTACAGCATCCTGAATCCCTAAGGCACAAAACAGAGGGCCTCTTTAGACATTATAAGGCTCTGGCAGATTGAGTAGATGAGGCCAGTAGTGGGTCCAACAATCAAGAGGCAGTTTCTGCACATACTGTAGAGGGAAGGGAGGGGCAAATGGGGCTTGTCAACCTGGGAAGGTAGCCCATCTAGGAGAAGGAACACTCTGATTCTAAACCTCTCCTGCCCTGGAGAACATCTTCAGGAGAAGAAAAGACTAAACCCTATGCAAATCTGGAGTGAGGTCCTAAGACAGTTGGATGGGCCATCTTCTTAATGTAGCAGCTGAAGTTTGATATGGTTACGTTTTCATCCCCTTCATCCTCCAAAGAGCTCAGGATAGCATCATAGTTTTCCTCAGGTCTCTTCTGAGGTGGGTTAGGTTGGGAGAGCATGTGGGCTGACTCAAGGTCACCCATTAAGATTCGAACCCATGTCTCACTGCTCCAAGTCCCTCTCTCCAGCCACTCCACCACACTGCCTCCAAGCAGCATGGGAGATCTTTCAATCAATGATCAATGTCTGAACAGAAGTTCAATTAGAAATAAGGGTTTGCCTCCTGAAACTAAGTAATGGTGTCTCTTTGAGATCATAAGAGCTATTTCTGCTTCCAGTGCTACTTCAGCAATCAAAAATTAGAGGACCACTGGTTATCCCCACTGAGAAATGATCCCAGCTTCAGCTCCCTGAAAACCTATTGCCCGTCTCCATCAAACGTTTCTCATGAAGAATTTTCAGAGTTTTATATGGACTTCAGAATGCCTTGCCTTGCCTTTGACAAGGTCTGTCTGAGAACAGGAGAGAGTTGTCCATTTAATAAATCACACCAGGAAGAGGAACCATGTGTGCTCCCTGAGATGCTCCTAATCAGTGTGACACTTCAAATAAGTTATTTTATGTGACACAGGAGGAAAAATGACCTTGAGTTATTTCTTGGAATCGTTCTTGTATGGTGCATCACCGGGCAGCAGTGGATAGAATTTCAATTAGGACTGAGGCTCAAAAGTATCAGAGAGCTAAAAAGTCCCACAGCTAAATGCTAACACGAAGGCATGATCTCCTCTTCCCTGTCACCCTTCATACTAACCTGTGGAATGCATCACAAAATGTGTTGGTTTTTTAACCAGTGCAAGTGACATGAGTTGATTTTTCTTCTTCTGAGTGTTTGCTCATCTTGAACAGGTCTCAAAATAGATTGTGACTCAAGTTGCTCAGCTTATTATTCACTGCACTAAGGGCATAAGAACATAGGAAGAGCCTGTTGGATCAGGCCAATGGTCCATCTAGTCCAACATGTAGCGCCTCTGGTGTGTGGTGGTGGGGATGTTGTGCTCCTTCTGGGATAGTTTGCCCACCTCTGGTCCCCACCCAGCACTCAGCTTTCACATGTGGCTCCTAGAAGCTGTCAGCATGAGACAGCAGCCACACCCTGGGAAACAGCTTCAACTGGCTGGCTAAACCAGGTGAGGGTGAGAGCCAATGGATCTCAAACTCTCATTGAGTTAGGGACTTCCCTGCATTGAAAAAACAGGCTCCAGCAGATTGGCATGATGAGGGCAATAGTGAGTCCAGTGGTCAAGAAGGCGGTTTCTGCATGTTTGTAAAGGGAAGCGATGGGCCGATGGGGCTCATCAACTTGAGAAGGTACCCCATCTAGGAGAAGGGAAAGTCCGATTCTAAACCTTGTGGGATATCTTTGGGAGAAGAAAAAGGCTGAGGAGCAAACCCTACCCAATTCCAGAGTGGAATCTCTAAGACAGTTGGATGGCATCTTGTACACCTCCTTCCAGCAACTCCTGCAGTCATGCTGGTGCCAAACGTCTTGCTCTGCTTTCCACATCAGCGAGGGGGGTGGGTCTTGTCGTCTGGGCAACCCAGGACTTCCATACACATTGCCCAAGCTTGTGCCCCAGGGAAGTCACTTTGGTGCTGCTAATGCAACGGTTTGACTTCACTCCCAGAGGCACACTCCATTGTCTCTTGAGACAGACAGATGCCAACAACAACAAGTGTGTGTGTGTGTGTGTGTGTGTGTGTGTGTGTGTGTGTGTGTGTG
>JAXCMG010000038.1:774916-787506 GCA_034642415.1 Podarcis siculus
GAAAGAAAGAAAGAAAGAAAGAAAGAAAGAAAGAAAGAAAGAAAGAAAGAAAGAAAGAAAGAAAGAAAGAAAGAAAGAAAGAAAGAAAGAAAGAAAGAAAATTTCCTCCATTCTCCCTGTAATTACACATATGGTCGGAACACTACAATCTGATCTTATAATAAGGTTTGGCACATGTTGTAAATCAGGGATGGGAGACCTTTGGCCCTTCAGATGTCACTGGACCCCAACACCCATAATCCCTTGACCTATGGACCTGCTAGCTGGGGCTGATGGGAAATACAGTCCAAAAACAGCCACAGAGCCACAGGTTCCCCACCCCAAAAGGCACCACATTGGCAAACTCAGGGCTAGGCCTTAGGGCAGGAATAAGGAACCCTTTTGGCATGGCAGGGTACATCTTTATATTCTGCACCCCAGCAGGCCAACGTAGACAGGTGGGGTGCAGGACAACTCACCTGCTAATCATCTGATGTCATATTTATGCCAGGTGATTGACCCACTTGTCAAAATTGGCCTACAGAGGTGGCAGGTAGTGAGGAGATACTGCACAAAGCAGGATTGAATTCCCTATGCACAAGAGTTTAGTTCTGCTTTGTGCAGGGTTTGGCCAAACAGTCAGTTCCCAGTGCACCTGAACCATGCAGAATTAAACTCCTCATATTAGCTGATGTGCCACACTTGCTAGATGGGCCAGTGGCCTGACAGTCTGAAATTTACTGTAAGGGTTCCTATCATTTAACTTGGTGCTACAGTCATGGCAGGTATTGGGAGAGCAAAAAGACTTCCTGCCCTTTTCAAATAAAAAGGGGGAGGGAACCAATCATTTCACCTAATTTGTTTTAATAAAGTTGATTTCAGGATCAAGATATTTGCGATGAGCTAAACTGTACCCTTTCCCTTCCAAATAAATACTAAATAATGGGAAGCAATTACATTGCAGGGCCCCAAACTCGTAGATTAAATATCATATGCGTGTAGAGTGCAGCACAATCAAAGAGATAATGGAATCATAATTGGCTTTCAGAATTAGATTAGGAGGAGTAATGACACCAAACCGCTCTCCTAATGAAAAAGGAGAAGAAGTTAGCAAGATCACTTAGGCAAGAAGAGACTCGTTAAGACAGTAGGGCCATTAAAGCCAAGTTAAAGACAATACACATCCATGCACTTGTCAAGGTATATGTGCATTTGCTTATATAGTAAAGGTGAAGGAGCACACCAAACAGGAAGTCCCTACCATAACAAAAAGTGTGTTGGTTACCACTGTATGGTTACCAGATTTTTTTCAGTGAATCCAGGGACACTATTTTTTTAATTATTATTTTTTTGAAGCTGCGTAGCAACAGGGAGTCAGTAGTGGCGATGGTGAGGCAAAGATTCTGGGCCCAAGCACACATGCATATTGTATAAAGGTGCAAAGCCCTTCTTTCGCACCCTGTGAAACATAAATGCGCAGAGTTTTTTAAAAAAACTGAGCAACAGCCAGCCGGCCACGACTCCCAAGCCTCCCCCGATCAGTCAAAACAAAGGGGGAAGGGGGCAGGAGATCGGGGAAAGCTTGGGAGTCACTGGCACGTGGTGTGCCGTTAAGCCAGTCTTTTAAAAACTGTGCATTTATGTTTCACAGGGTGCAAAAGAAGGGCTTTGCACCTTGCCCTGCAGAGAAACCACACGCCTTGCGCCCCTCCTGGGCAATGGCGTGCCACCAGCCCGTGACTCCCAAGCCTTCCCCAATCTCCTGCCCCTTCCCTCTTGGATCTGTATCACTGGACGTCCCCGGTTCCCTTTCGGCAACAGCGGCAGCGGCAGTCAGCAGCCCGGAGCGAGCCTGGTAGCACAGTTGGCTCTGGCTGGCTTCAGGAGCTGCTCGCTGCCATGGCAGCCACCATTTTTCCTCACCGCAAGTCCCCATATGATGTGTCTTGTGCACAACACATCATATGGGGACTTCCGGCGAGGAAAAATGGTGGGTGCCATGGCAGCGGGCAGTGAGCAGCTCCTGAAGGCTGCCGCTGCCACGTTTCCTGGGGACAGATTTGCAAATCTGGGGACATTCCAGGGGCAGAATTTGTCCAGGGACAGATTTGCAAATCTGGGGACTGTCCCCGGGAGCCAGGGACATCTGGTAACCCTAACTCACTGTGCATTCAGACATGGCTTTGTCATATTTCCTAGATACATGCAACAAAGTGGTTAGAGCTACAAAAACCATGATGCAGTGAGAGTGCGAGCAAAAAAAAATACAAGTACAAAAATACCTAGTGCCTGATCATAAGAACATAAGAACCTGCCAAAGCCCATCTAGTCCAGCATTTTGTTCTTACAAATATAGGCGACTACTTATCACACAGGAAGGTGATGGACTCTCCTTCATTGGAGGTTTTTAAGCAGAGGTTGGATAGCCGTCATCAGGGATGCTTTAGTTGTGATTCCTGAATTGCAGGAGGTTGGACTAGATGGCCCTTAGTGTCTCTTCCAAGTCTACAATTCTATTATTCTAAGTCTCCTAGCAAGGCTAGCATTTGATTAGTCCTCTTAAGAGCATACTGAACTATTCCATACTGAAAAGAAAACATTAACATATTAACATTTTGTAATAAAGCTGTTATATGGTCTGTGATTGTCAATTTATATCAATTTCCGGATGGCATCAAGGGCATCAATTTCTGTTGCTGCATCCAGTTATTATACTGTTATTGGGAGACAGGGATGAGGTCATTTGGGAATGACTTTGGGTGCCTGAAATAAACCTACGCCAACATCACGTAGTTCTTATCGTTCCTTCCTTTCGAGCCTTCCTTTTCCCAGTGAAGGGAACAACAAATAGAGCCTCTTAATAACACCAGCAATTACAGCCTGTACCAAGAATTATGCTTCAGCCAACAGAGCCAATCCGCCTGCCATGGCAGGCTTTGAAAGAAAACGGGCAGCAATCCAACTCTGATACATGAACCTAACTGGGGATATTGCTAAATATCTGGAGCGAGGGAAGCAATGCAAGGATGGACATTGATGCATTGTCAAGCTAAAACGATCCACCACCGATTGCTGTAATTGCTGCTGGAGCAAACGAGAGCCTTGCCAAGACTGATCCAAGGGTTATATCTATGGAAACGCCACTTTTGACATCTCTATAAAAGAGCAGATCTACACTAGAAACAGGTGGTGGCTTCTATACTGGTTGAACTGTCATCGCTCCCCCCATGGAATCCTAGGTTGAGAGCCAGTGTGGTGTAGTGGTTAAGAGCGGTAGTCTTGTAATCTGGGGAACCGGGTTTGCATCTCCGCTCCTCCACATGCAGCTGCTGGGTGACCCTGGGCTAGTCACACTTCTTTGAAGTCTCTCAGCCCCACTCACCTCACAGAGTGTTTGTTGTGGGGGAGGAAGGGAAAGGAAAATGTTAGCAGCTTTGAGACTCCTTAAAGGGAGTGAAAGGTGGGATATCAAATCCAAACTCTTCTTCTTCTTCTTCTAGGTGCTTGCATGACGTCCCTGAGAATTCTGTTAGAGACCTGTGGTTCCAGCTCTGCAGAACCAGCTCCTGGTTGAACTTACACAAACACCTAGCATTTTGCTGTTGAAAATGTACCTTTTTAAGAAGGCTTTCCCTGAAAGGTGCCTCACCCATTCTGTGGGCTCTATGAGCCTTTGTTGCACACCTTTAGACACCAGGTTAAAACGTTCCTCTTTAACTTTGGCTGATTGACATCCAATGCCCTTTTAAAATGTGTTGGGGGGTGATTATTGGGTTGTTTCTGCTTTTATTGTGATTATGGTGTTTTTATATTGTGATTTTATCCTGTGAACTGCCCTGAGACCTGTGAATATACAAATTTATAATAATATTAATAATAATAATAATAATAATAATAATAATAATAATAATAATGTCTTTGTGTTATCTGATTCTTTAAAAGATCTGTTTTTTCAGATTACGCAGGTGTACTTACTATATACTATAGATCAGGGGTGTCCAACTTCCAAGAAACTGCTATCTACTCCCATTATAAATAAACTGGCAGTGATCTACCCACTGGATTGACTAGAGTTGTTGAGCTTTGGGGGGGGGGGAGGCTTCACCAAAGTTGTTTGTTTTTTGTGTTTGTTTGTTTGTTGTTTTTGCCGATTGCTGGAGATCAGGAAACGTTTGCTGGGAAGCGGTTTATAAATCCTTCAATAAATAAGCACAGGTCACTATCCCTTATTCTACAGAGATGGGCCTGTGGGTAAGACTCAAATAATTGTAGAGTTGTAGGGAACCACGAGGGTCATCTAGTCTAATCCCCTGAAATGCAGGAATCTTTTTGTCTTGTGTGGGGCTCAAACTCACAATCCCGAGATTAAGAATCTGATGCTCTACCAACTGTGCTATCCCAGCATCCGCTTTGCACTCAGAAGGTCCAAAGGTTCTGTTCCTAGTATCTCCAGGAAGGTCTTGGAGGGACTCCAGTCCGAAACTGTGGAGAGCCACTTCTGGTCAGAGTGGACAATACTGAGCTAGGTGGACCAAGAGTCTGGCTTGGTATATGACATCTTCCTATATCTCCTATGTCCAAGGGACCTATGTTCCTAGGTACACCTAGCAGCCCACAGAACAGTTGGATGAACTTATGATCAAGCTGCTGGTTAAGAACCTAAACAAACACAAAACTGACTCTTTGTGGGAGAATTACTTTGTCCATGCATTGGAGCAGTTGGCTCAGAACATTTTTCTCTTGAAACAAAACAGAGACCCAAACTGGATTCCATTAAATTGCTTCCACACCAGTTCTTTTCCTACAGATTTAAATGACAACTCCGCAGGTCTCTTCCCAAGCCTAGCGCAGATTGCCTGCAATGTCCCCGACTGCCGTTATGCTGAATTCCTGCTTCGAGAGCATCCCATCTGACTTGAAAAATCCACCAAGCTAGTTTAATGTAGCATGATGTTTAATTAAACGAGATGTTGTAAATGGCAACAAGTTGATTTAACTAATGTAATTTATTTATTTATTTGCAATTTAGCATGCTTATGGATGTTTTCTGATTTAGAGAGAGAGGAAGGGCGAATCCATCATGTCTTAACTGCATACTTCTGTGTATATGATAGGTGCATAAATATTATTACTATTGTAGCTCAGGAAACTGAGTGCCTAAGCAAAAATTGCTGGTTTAAAAAATCTTTCTCACTTCTATTCAGACTGGCCTTCTTCTGCTCTGCTCTAAAAGATCTCACAAGAACTTAGAAGATCTGGACACCCAATCTAGATTCACTGTTAAAAGGTAAAGGGACCCCTGACCATTAGGTCCAGTCGTGGCCGGACCTCTGACTCTGGGGTTGGGGTGCTCATCTCATTCTATAGGCCGAGGGAGCCGGCGTTTGTCCCCAGACAGCTTCCGGGTCATGTGCCAGCATGACTAAGCCACTTCTGGCGAACCAGAGCAGCGCACGGAAACGCCGTTTACCTTCCCGCCGGAGCGGTACCTATTTATCTACTTGCACTTTGACGTGCTTTCAAACTGCTAGGTTGGCAGGAGCAGGGACCGAGCAACGGGAGCTCACCCCGTCGCGGGGATTCGAACTGCCGACATTCTGATCGGCAAGCCCTAGGCTCTGTGGTTTAACCCACAGTGCCACCCGCGTCCCTAGATTCACTGTTATGAGGAGCTAAATTTGAATAAAGGTCCTCAAGTACAACCTGCAATTTAGCCTGTATTTTATCCTCATGGAAATGGGCTCACAGCCCAGGCTCAGTTCCCCTGCATGCTCAAGTTCTGGCGAACTGTATCCTTGCTTGACATTGAGAAGGTCTATCACAGGAAAGCATTGGTTGCCTGTTTCTGAATATTTTCCAAATACAATAATATCCTTTTCTGAGGTGCTGCAAGCAGAACTGCACTCAGTATTCCAAATGTGGTTGCGCCATAGATTTGCATAGCAACATTATATCAACAGTTTTATTTTCAATTCCTTTCCTAATGATCCGTAGCATGGAATTTGCCTTTCTCAGAGCCACTGCACACTGGGTCGACATCTTCATTGAGATATCCAGGACAACCCTCAAGATTGCCAGCAGTTCTGAGAGATAAAATCTTCAACAATGCCTAGTCAACATCAGAAAGAGGGGAGGTTGGGAGGCCTTAAAATATCTCCTTTTCTTGCAAGATGTTCCATATCAAAGAGATAGCTTATCGGCAAGTTGCCTGTCACAGTGGGTTAATGAGACTCTAATCAGATGGTGGTTGTTCTGTCCTTGATGAAGAACAAATGATCAAATGAAGACTCTTTTCAAAAATTGCATCTGTCTTGCTGGCAAAGGAAACCATGAAGTCAAGATTCCCAGAGTAGGTTTGCCACACCTGTATTAAACAGCTGCCACTGAAAGAAGCAAACAGGTGTCTAGTTGTCTCCTGCCACTGATAGGCTGCTATCCCAAAAGAAGAAGAAGAGGAGGAGGAGGAGGAGGAGTTTGGATTTGATATCCCGCTTTATCACTACCCGAAGGAGTCTCAAAGCGGCTAACAATCTCCTTTCCCTTCCTCCCCCACAACAAACACTCCGTGAGGTGAGTGGGGCTGAGAGACTTCAAAGAAGTGTGACTAGCCCAAGGTCACCCAGCAGCTGCATGTGGAGGAGCGGGGAAGCGAACCCGGTTCCCCAGATTATGAGTCCACCACTCTTAACCACTACACCACACTGGCTCCCAACAATAGTGATTCTTCTTTTTCTAGTTAAGACAACTTCAATAAACAACTGCTGGGACAGCTCAGTTAGTACAGCATGGGACTCTTAATTTCAAGCTCATGGGTTCAAGCCCCACATTGGGCTAAAGTTTCCTGCATTGCAGGGGGCTGGACAAGATGACCCTCGTGTTTCCTTCCAGCTCTGCAATTCTATGAGTCTATGAGTCTACTCAAGGTTTAGACATTGATCCAACACTGACTTGCTGTCCTGTTTAAAGGAATAGGGTGTCAGGAGTTCAGCCTACACTCGAGTAGGACCCTGGCAGAGACACATGCCTGACTGGCATGTTCCCTCCCTCCTGGTCGATCGTTCGGGAACTTCATAAGCTTTCTTCAGCCCGAACATCACAGCGACCAATGCCAACCGACACCAGCACACTTAGGGATCCACAGAGTTTGCGCACCTTGCGTGACAGACCTCAGCAACTCAGCATTTTGGCTAATCTACTTTATTTACATATAAACACACACGGAGCACTGCAACATGGCTCCCTCTCTCTCTAGCATCAGACAGCAAAGAGAAAAAAAGAACAAAGGACAATAGTCCCACTTCCCGGAAACACAGTAACACAAACATCCTGTCTCCGTCACTTCCCACTCTGTGGAGTCAAAACATACACCGTCATGTGATAGACAAAAATCCCATGACTGCAATCACGGAGCAGGAATTCTAACATCGGGTGGTCCTAGTGCACCAAGCAGTTCTGCTCCTTAGTGAGCAATTTAGCACTCAACTCAAAGGCAGGACCTGCTCCATCTGTTCCTGCGTCCCTTGGCTTCTCCAGGACCTAAGTGGTTCCAAGCAGTAGTGGCTGTTGCTCACTGCAACTGGTAGGGCAAAAGGCTGGGAGTCCAACAGGAGTGGGTACCGAAACCAATGACAGGCAGAGCCAGCTAATTCTAGTTTTGTCATCATCCTCCTCTCTGCTGAGTTCCACAAGGGCAACTGAGGTGGGTGCACTATATTTAAGTGAGGGCGTTGCAACGGCACAATGGCACTTTTTCCCCTGGTGCCGTTGGGCCCGCCCTCACTTAAATATAATGCACCCACCTCACAGAACACCAATTCCATGAATTCCTACAAACTACCCCAGATTATCTCGTGGGGGACTTGTGTGAGGGAAAATTTAATAATTTGGAGTCTCAGGCAGGATTTGATCAAATAAACGAGAATGATTTTAGTAAATAAATGAAGTTTATGACACAAAGTGGGTAAAACATAGGATACTGCAGATTATAATGTTAATTCACTTCAGTTCTTTTTCAGTTGTTGCCGCTTAATACTTTGGTTCTTAAACAAGGTGGTACTTCCTGTCAATTACACACCCCTTAGACAACCCTACTCCTGAGGTACTCCAAGTAACAGACCCAAGGGATCTCCACACCCCTCTTAACTGGTTTGGGAGTCTTCTCTTTTTGTAGAAGAATCTCTCCCCTCCTGGCTGGAATGAGACCTAAGTAAACTGTATCCTCACAGCTTCTACTTCTCCTGGCTAAGCCTCAGCCTCCCAGTTAATTCCTGGCCTATTACTCTTATAGGACACCACACACTGTCCTTCACACTAAGCTCAGAGACTCCTTTCTCTAGCTTGTGATATATTCCTCAGATTGGATGTTTCTACCCAGAACCAACTCTCTCTTCTCTCATTCCCTATCTCCCAACCTGACTCCTATCTCCCTACCTATTCTCCCAACCTCTATCCCAACCTACCAACTGTCTCTCAAAAACCTCTCCTTTTCAACTCCCCCAGCCAATCATAAGCTGCCGTTCGTTAACCGTTTGCTGGCAGGGAAAAAGAAAACACTTGTTGACCCAACCTGCCCACAAAAACAAACTTTTCTGTCACAGCAACACAGAGAGTAAGGAGGGCAAAACTAGCAAGCAAAGCCTTCCCATGGGCTGGTTGTATTTACTTTTCTTAAAGTACAAGAAAATGGACTATCCAAGCATAGATCTCAAGCTGTTTCCTCGAGTTGTGCCCTAACAGATTCATTGTGGCGTACAGCTTTGTAGCTTGGATTCCATTTACTCAGATGCATGAAATGTTCTCCTCAGTCGTACATAAGACTGCAAACTGTGCCACAACTGGGACCTCTCCCTGCCGCTCATGAACAACGTTCACATTGTGCCTCATGATTGTGCAATCACCAATACTTGCTCCCTGGACAACGGCATAGTGGTGGCCAGTGCTTTTTTTCTGGGGGGGACACAGGGGGATGCATATCCCTAAACATTTTGTGAATCTAAGTTTGGCCTCATTGAGGGGCAGTATTTCAATATGAGTAGGAAAAGGAGAATACCCCTAAACATTTTTTTTAGGGGGGGGAGCACTGGTGGTACCTCTCTCTCTCCTCAAATCCTTCCTCAACCCCCAACTTTCTTCCGGGGGGAGGGACCTCTTAGGCCTCATCACCAACAAAACCAACTAAATTGATCCGAAGGATGAAAATGCTTTAAATAAATATGGGGAGGGTTCTTCCAAAGCTTCCCTCTGTCTTCATGCATTTCAGTAGAGAGGAGATTGAAGAGCCCTTTTCCTGTGTTTGAACTTGGGAGAAAAGCCAAAGCTTTGATTTACAGGTGGTACATGACCCCTGCTAAGTTAGCAAAGATTTATCACTTGCCCAATAACAAATGTTGGAAATGTAATGAAACAGAGGGAACCTTCTATCACCTTTGGTGGACCTGCCCGAAGATTAAGGTTTTCTGGGAAATGATCTATAATGAAATTAAAAAAGTTCTGAAGAGAACCTTTATAAAAAAACCAGAGGCCTTTCTCTTGGGCATGGTGGGCCAAATGGTGCCAAAGAAGGACAAGACCTTTTTTATGTACGCCACAACAGCAGCAAGAATTCTTCTAGCAAAGTATTGGAAGACACCAGAATTACCCACGTTGGAAGAATGGCAGACGAAGGTGATCGACTACATGGGACTGGCGGAGATGACTGGCAGAATTCGAGACCGGGGAAAAGAGGCGGTGGAGGAAGAATGGAGTAAATTCAAAGTTTATCTTAAAAACTGTTGCAATTTGGTTGAAAACTAGAAGATCAGGGTAATAAGAGACAAAGAACTGCAGTTGTTTAATAATCCAAGGAAGTTAAATTTACGACACTTAAAATATGTTTATGTTGAAAAAGTTGCTGAAAAATCTTGAAATAAGGATGCAGAAAAGGGGTGGTACGGGGAAGTCGATTTTGTGTTTGTTTGTGTTTTTTGGTTTTGTCTTTTTTGTGTTTACTGAAAATTAATAAAAATTTATTAAAAAAAAAAAAGCCAAAGCTTTGTAGTAGAGAATCTGCTTGGCCTCCAGGAGGTCCCAGGTTAAGAATAAGAATTTATTTATACCCCGCCCATCTGGCTGGGTTTCCCCAGCCACTCTGGGAGGCTTCCAACAAAAGATCAAAAATACATTAAAACATCGGTCATTAAAAACTTCCCTGTTAAAAACTCCAATCCCCAAACTGGGAAAAACTATTTGTTGAAACCCTGGAGAGATGCTGCCAGACGCTGTAGTCCTGGAGTTCCCAGAGTGATGACAAACCCAGAACTACAGCTTATGGGAACTGACTGGTTGCCAGAATCCATTGCTTCGAGTTTCAGAGAAGTGGGAGCCAAACTCTTGCACCGTCACCTGTTGTGCATGTTTGCGTTGGTGCTGACCTTTAAAGCCCTAAATGGCGAAGGAGCGTCTCCACCCCCATCATTCTACCCAAACACTGAGGTCCAGCGCCGAGGGCCTTCTGGCGGTTCCCTCACTGCGAGAAGCCAAGTTACAGGGAACCAGGCAGAGGGCCTTCTCGGTAGTGGCACCCGCCCTGTGGAATGCCCTCCCACCAGATGTCAAAGAGAACAACAACTACCAGACTTTTAGAAGACATCTGAAGGCAGCCCTGTTTAGGGAAGCTTTTAATGTTTGATGCATTACTGTATTTTAATATTTTGTTGGAAGCCGCCTAGAGTGGCTGGGGAAGCCCAGCTAGATGGGCAGAGTATAAATAATAAGTTGTTGTTGTGGTTATTTGTGTTCTTTGACTGATAACAAGAGTCAATTTTTCCTATCTAGTTCTCTCTGCGTAGTCCCCTACCAGACATTGTCAAGCAAGAGGAAGCTCATCTCATTGGCCTGACATGCTTGGAAGATGAAGGCCTGGGATCTATCTGCATCCTGATGGTGCAGAATGGCCCCTGAAGGCCCTTTGAAACCTGCCCCAGCAGCACCATCTGATTGAGAGGACAATACTTTTGTGAGGTTTAGCTGCCCCAAATGGCTCATCGGAAGCAAATGGGAATAGTCTATGGCCCATATCAAATGGGGTGTTAAAATATAGAGGATGCTTCAGGATCTCTCTTTGTAAGTGAAGGTTGCAAGACTCAGACAACAGAGACCCAAGGCTGCCGTTCTAAACTGTCACCCTTGGCAGCATCAATGTGTCAAGCAATGGTGTTTGTTTCTTTGAAATGTGCTCCCATAAAACTGAGGCTAAATTTAAACACGGTGTGTTAAAACCGATGGGATTCCATCTGGGAAATCAGTGAGTCCTCGTTGCCTTTGGGGCTGGTGGCAGAGCAAAGTCATTGCAATACAATGCTCAAATGGCATGTTTGGGAAACCTCTGAGATGGGCAGAAATAACAATGGTAAAGGAAATTTAGCAGATGGCAGAGCATGCCAGACACACATTTCACGCGTGAAATCCTAACCCTATCTATTCAGTGGAAACCAGCTTTGGAAAGGGCTTCGATCTGACGTCACCATCTGCTGACAGATGCTGGGCTTTGCCTTTTCCAAAAAGTAAGGAGGACACATGACAATAGTGTTCCATGTGACGCTTCTCATAGCTGACAGTGTGCCAGCAATAAAAATATCCCTAGGCTCCCTGAAAAAGCAGCTGAAATGGAAACACTTTACATCTCCCCACCAACCTCCACTATGAGCAGTTCTGGATGTTGCAACTTCCAAGGCTCTGGAGGCAGGAAGTACGAGTGACCAGGGCAGTCAGTGATGGAGGGGCAATGTCACCCACCTGGTCTTCCACAGCAGCAGAATCACTGCCACTTATGAGGAGGGAAGGAGGAGGTCGGAGGTCGGGCACATCGGCAGAGCCAATCCATGGCTCCCTAAATTGCAAGTGAGGGCAAGGGGTTATCTGGATACAACCCAGTGTCGGGAGAGAGGTCAAGCTTAAATCCCTTCCCCTCTCCTATGCTAGCAGTTTGGTTCATTTTAAAAAAGCAGAAACCAGAAAACCATGCGCTTAAAGGCATGCATGCAAAGGTAACATCATCTCTGGCTTCTCTGATTAGTTTAATTGGAGATTAGAGCAAGGCTTGAACCTGTGAGACAGGACCTTTTCCCCCGTAGAATATGTAGGCTGTTACTGAGCAGTTTTGAGGATGGTTAATTCATAAACCTTCTTACGAATTAATAAATGCTTGGGGGGAAAGTGTGCCTTGCCTATCTGATGTTTCGGAAATAGTGGTCTATTCCAAAACAGCTGCATGATGTAAGTCAGGATGAGGAACCTCAGGTGGAGGAGACGCTCCCTTCCAGGGCCCTATATCTGGCCATTGAGAGCTTCCTTCCCCAAGAGCATTCCCTCTTCCCTGGTCATATTCTCTTTCCCCAGGCTACCACCCTCACCACTCTCTCTTCAAACTCTCTTTGAGTGTTTCAGCCTCGTTGGAATGTGTCCTTGAACTCTGACCATGCCTTTGGTTAGCCTGAACAAAGGATAGATAGGCGAGTGAGTAGAAACTAGCCTACGGTACAAAGGTAGACCTTGCATTTGTTGTTCCACCCTCTCTTGCCATTGGACAGAAGAAGAAGAAGAAGAAGAAGAAGAAGAAGAAGAAGAAGAAGAAG
>JAXCMG010000038.1:787516-830692 GCA_034642415.1 Podarcis siculus
AAGAAGAAGAAGAAGAAGAAGAAGAAGAAGAAGAAGAAGAAGAAGAAAGGTAAAGGACCCCTGGATGGTTAAGTCCAGTCAAAGGTGACAATGGGGTTGCGGCGCTCATCTTGCTTTCAGGCCAAGGGAGCCAGCGTTTGTCCACAGACAGCTTTACAGGTCATGTGGCCAGCAGAACTAAACTGCTTCTGGTGTAACGAAACACCGTGACAGAAACCAGAGCACATGAAAATGCCATTTACCTTCCCACCGCAGTGCTACCTATTTATCTACTTGTACTGGCATGCTTTCAAACTGCTAGCTTGGCAGGATATATACTTATACCCTGCCCATATGGCCGGGCCTCCCCAGCCACTCTGGGCAGCTCCCAACAGAATATTAAAAACACAATAAAACATAAAACATTAGCAACTTCCCTAAACAGGGCTGCCTTCAGATGCTTTCTAAAAGTAAGGTAGTTGTTTATTTCCTTGACATCTGATGGGAGGGCATTCCACAGGGCGGGCGCCACTACCGAGAAGGCCCTCTGCCTGGTTCCCTGTGATCTCATTTCTTGCAGTGGGGGAACCGCCAGAATGCCCTCGGTGCTGGACCTCATTATCTGGGCTGAACAATAGGGGTGGAGACACTCCTTCAGGTATACAGGACTGAGGCCATTTAGGGCTTTAACGGTCAGCACCAACACTTTGAATTGTGCTCAAAAACGTACTGGGAGCCAGCGTGGGTCTTTCAGGACCAGTGTTATATGGTCTCGGCGGCCACTCCCAGTCACCAGTCTAGCTGACACATTCTGGATTAATTGTAGTTTCTGGGTCACCTTCAAAGGCAGCCCCATGTAGAGCGCATTGCAGTAGTCTAAGCGGGAGATAACTATAGCATGCACCACTCTGGCAAGACAGTCTGTGGGCAGGTAGGGTCTCAGCCTGCGTACCAGATGGAGCTGGTAGACAGCTGCCCTGGACACAGAATTGACCTGCGCCTCCCAACCACAGGCATGTGGCCCCCTCAGCCACCTAAGTTTGCTCACAGGTGAATGCCAACATTGGTTTGAAGAAAGTTACTCACCTTCATCATACATCATGTGTGGGAAACGTTTGTCCCCCAAATGTTGCTCACCTACATCTAGTCAGAGTTGTACTGCAGCAACACCTCAAGGACCAAAGATTCCCCACACCTGTTGTAAGTGATCTGGAAAGGGTTCATCGAGTAAGTTTCAGAGGTCCCTGTGTGAATTCACAAGCCCTGAGCAGCTGTCTCCTCTCCACAATATCCCATCATAGTGCATCGCGCTATGAAACCGCACAGGAAAATACGAGCAAGCAAGATCTATGCAGCTATTACAATAAATCTTTCTGGGTTTGTTTTTGAAAATCACCTTTAAATTGATGGATTGCGTCTTTTACCAAAAAAACAGTAAGTCACAATTTTGGCAGGTGTGCCATAGATGACGTCTGGAATGACATTTGTGTTAACTTCTGCTGGATGGAGATCTGGGTGCCATTAGCATAAGATAAGAGTGTCATCCTAATCTGGTAGATTTATCGCGAGTGAACAGAGTGTTGACAATATGTAATGAATCTAAAGTCTGCTGCTTGCCATCAGTAGCACTCAGACAGGGATACTTCTGCATGGCTGATTGGTGTATATTATACCATCTGGATTGACCAGCTGGTTTCCAGTAATTATCGGAGACCATCTGGGAATGAAGTGAGCCCAGTGCATTTTGAACAGCGTTTTGATCACATGCAAGAGGATGGGTCAAGAGCAACCAGGATCTGTAGGTAAATAAATAATGGCACCTGGTGAAAAATGCAGGCCTTGAGCTCAGAATTAGAAGTATGTTCAACCCTGTGATCTTATAATTGTAAAGTGGGATTCTCTGGGGGTGGGCGGCAGACCCTCCAAGTGTCCCTATTTTCCAGGGACAGTCCCAGATTTACAGAAGCTGTCCCAGTTTCTTGTTTGATTCTGGAATGTCCTGCTTTTCCTTAAAGGTAAAGGTAAAGGGACCCCTGACCATTAGGTCCAGTTGTGGCCAACTGGGGTTGCAGTGCTCATTTTGCTTTATTGGCCGAGGGAGCCGGAGTACAGCTTCCAGGTCATGTGGCCAGCATGACTAAGCCACTTCTGGCGAACCAGAGCAGTGCACAGAAATGCTGTTTACCTTCCCTCCGGAGCGGTACCTATTTATCTACTTGGACTTTGATGTGCTTTCGAACTGCTAGGTTGGTAGGACCTTAGGATGTCTCTATTTTCACTGGAGAAATGTTGAAGGGTATGGAGTTATCCAACCCCCAAGCCAAGGAGATAAGTAACTATACAACCTTTAGAAGACATCTGAAGGCAGCCCTGCATAGGGAAGATTTTTTAATGTTTTATTATGTTTTTATATATGTTGGAGGCCTCCCAGAGTGGCTGAGGCAACCCTGTAAGATGGGTGGGGTATTAATTATAAAATTGTTGTTGTTGTAGAATAGGACGTCTCTATTTCCATCGGATAAATGTTGGAGGGTATGGGGAGGATTGGTTAAAATGGTCAAACTGTTGGGATGCGTCCAAGGGAACAGGGGCAATTGGCAGGCCCCCAGCTGGCTCCAGCCCACCGGCTGGCAGCCGGGCGATCTCTGGTCCTTGGATCAGCATGTAACTATGACTCGAGCCTCAGAAACCTTCAGAGGCTGAGCATGCAAGCCAGCAGAGAAAATAACTCTTCACAACAGAAGGGCAGATAGATAGGGGCTGTTTTATTCAGCATCAGGACAAAGGGGAAAACATGTCTTCTCCCCTTCGTGTCCAAGCAAGCGACATAAGCAAAAAGCTATACACAAACGGGAATTCCCAGCAAGCTGGACTGTGCTGGAGTGTAAACAGGCATGTGACATACAACAGTCATGCCTGTTCCTCTTAAGGTGGAATGGAATATCTTAACACAAACCAGTTTCTTTGTTAGGGAAAGAGCCTAGCCAGGTCTGCTATGTAAACTAGAGCGGTGAGTCGTCACAAAAACGAAATAGCTGCATGCCATTGTGTCATGCCTTTCTTCCCTTGTTCCTGGGATGAAAATTGATATCATCAAAGTATCTGCGTGCAAAAGAACAACAGAGACAGGTAGGACTGGAGCTTGAAAAGAGCTTCGGAGGCCCGACTCACTCTCTGTGCCGAATCCAAAGCTACAGTTTCAGAGGCACCCTTAGAAACCTAATGAGGATATGTTGATTCTGTGAGCTTTCCATTTTATGCTCAGCCTGTGTAACAGATAAATAAACCTTACATCAAAGTAATGAAAGTTGCTTCGTTCAGAGTCGGATCGTTCGCCCATTTAGCTCAGACACTGGCAGTGTCTCTTCAAGTTTCCAGATAGGAGATCAGCCCTATGAGGAGATGTCAGGGGTTGAACCTGGGACATCATACATGCCAGGGAAATGCTCTGCCTCTGAGCTACAGCCCTTAACATCTCTTCTTACCCTGTTCTCCATCTTCTCACAACAAGGTGACTAAACACTCTAGAAGCCTGCCTAATGTCCTGAGGTCGACGGGGTGCTAGCGATGACTCACACACACGGCTGCCTGCCATTAACAGTGTATAAGTGCAGGGACATTAAATTACTTCTGTCAAACAGCGACGTTTGGCAAGATACTGGTGGAAACATTATAGTTCCGGAAACAGACAAATTCCTCCTGGGGAAATTCTGACACCTGCTGGAACAGCTTATGAAAAATCTAGTCAACTAGCAGGATGGAATGGGGTCATACAGCTCTGGCTAAATGTGACTTGCAATGAAAATTAATCTATCACGAGTTTGGCGGAGAGTCTGTTGTGTAAATGATTATTAATGAAATTGTTGCTGGCATCCATTTGTCTCGGATGACAAGGGAGGAGTGCAAATTTGGGAGTGAAGTCAAGCTGTTGGGAGGTTACAGTGCCAGCTGTGGCTGTGAAGGCAATACAGTGGAGACATGTTTTGTTGCAGCTGGGGCAGATGAAGGCATCCAGTTGTGCTGCTGCAGATGCACTGTGGCGTTTTTTCTCTCTGCACTTCTCCCAGCGGTCATTCCTCCTCTGGTCACCACCATGGATTCATGACCTGACTTTCTCCAGTCACTACAAGGGAGTCCCACACGGTGGGCTTAATGTTGCCAGCCTTCACATCATGTTTTCAGACCACCAGATCTGATTATCTTTTAACTCTTTCTGAAAGAAAGAAAGAAAGAAAGAAAGAAAGAAAGAAAGAAAATCTGACATAAACTCAGTTGATAGTAGTAAAAATTGATATAGACACTGCTGCTGAAATCTGGTTAATGCTGTGAATCTCTCCTTCCTAGGCTCAGGTTATAAGATATGCAATTATTATTATTATTATTATTATTATTATTATTATTATTATTTATTTGTACCCCATTCATCTGGCTGGGTCTCCCCAGCCACTCTGGGCAGCTTCCAACAAAGACCAAAAATACATTAAAATGTCACACATTAAAAACTTCCCTAAACAGAGCTGCCTTCAGATGTCTTCTAAATGTCAGATAGCTGTTTATCTCTTTGACATCTGAAGCGAGGGCATTCCACAGGGTGGGCGCCACTACCCACAAGGCCCTCTGCCTGGTTCCCTGTAGCTTCGCTTCTCGCAGTGAGGGAACCGCCAGAAGGCCCTCGGCGCTGGACCTCAGTGTCTGGGAAGAACGATGGGGGTGGAGACGCTTCTTCAGGTATACTGGGCAGAGGCCATTTAGGGCTTTAAAGGTCAGCACCAACACTTTGAATTGTGCTCGGAAACGTACTCTGAGCCAATGTAGGTCTTTCAGGACCAGTGTTATATGGTCTCGGCAGCCGCTCCCAGTCACCAGTCTAGCTGTCACATTCTGGATTAGTTGTAGTTTCTGAGTTACCTTCAAAGGTAGCCCCACGTAGAGCGCATTGCAGTAGTCCAAGCGGGAGATAACTAGAGCATGTACCACTCTGGCGAGACAATCCACTGTGCAACTAAACCACATATCATAAAGACACCACAGTCTCTGCTGCACCTCATTTCCGAAGGGAAACACTGAGTAAGCACCTGGAATCTCACACCACTTGGTGGCATGCAACAATATCCATATTCTTTTATTTTTAAGGATCTGGCACAAAACTATTTTTATGCTCTTGAAATTCTCTTTGATGCCCGCTCCAAAGGACTTCATTTCCACAAACAAAGCAGGTACTTATGAGAGCCATTTGGCCAAACAGCAAATCAGGAGAGGTGAAAGCTTATGCAACCTCAAGGCTCAAATAACCATGAGGCTGTGTAATTGCAAGTTGGACTTCCATACCTGAAAGCAGTCAGGGCTCCTGCAAAGCTGGGCACTGCACAGAAAATGCTGTGCAGATGGAACCAGCCAAAATTCCAGTTGGCAGCTGGATTTTCCAGGGAAATAAGTTGTGCAAATATCAGCAAATGAATCTGCAAAATGGAATTCCTCTTGTGGGCTTTACACGGGCCTGATTAAAACTGCAAATGTAGGAACTGGCAGGCTTTCATCTTAGTGGGGGAAAAATATGGAGAACAAGACAGAGGGCTTCATTGGCAAAGCCTCCAGCATCTGGTATGTGCCAATTAAGACTTTAAAGATAGCTCAGCAGGTGTCTGGAACAGAACAATGTAAAGATTAAATATGCTGGCAAACCCAACTGTGTTTTATTGAGCTCCACATTCCCCCATCTTTCCTGTGTTTAGGCAGCTGACAACTACATCCGGTAGTTTTGCTTTGTCTTATTGCCTGGAAGTACTTTGGATTTCATAAATCATGCAGTGAATCAGGGCAGGAGAAGTCCCAAATGTAGCAAGGCTGCCTTGCCCCATTCTGAAGTGACGTAAGAGAGATGTCATTCATTAAAACTCTCAAATCCAGAGCTTAAAACTATCTAACTGCACAACTATCAGTATCATACAATCCAACATTCCTCAGATGAAAAAAGGGGGATTTCTCACTCTCCCCCCCCCCACACACACACTGACCATCCCTGACTCCCCATTTTATGTCCCTCCACCCCACAGACCATTTCCTATCTGAAAATGGCGAGTGCCACCACCACTTCACCAATGGGACACAGCACACACACCCTCCACTGTCCTGAGAAAATCCCTTAATCCCAATTTTATTTATTTAAATATTTTGGTAGATTTTTTTAAAAAATGGTCAATTTACAAAATTTAATTATATGGTAAAGAAAAACACACAGTAACAAAGAGTTGTTTGACAGTGGAACAGTCTCCCCTTCGGGAGGTTGTGGTCTCTCCTTCCTTGGAGGTTTTTAAGCAGAGGTTGGGTGGCCATCTGTCATGGATGCTTGAGCTGAGATTCCTGCATTGCAAGGGGCTTGGACTAGATGACCCTTGGTTCCCTTCCAACTTTATGCTTCTAAGAAATTTTAGAAAGGGGCAAGATTAGACATGGATGCACAAAGCATCTTTATTTTAAAAAATCAAGACTCCTTTGTGCTCCCCTTTGCTCCCCCTTTCTTCCCACCCAGGGCAGCCCTGCCCTCTAGCTGCCCCTCAGAGCGGGCAGTGGCAGCCGTGAAAAGGCAATGGGGTGCTCCTTCTCAGCTGCCATCATTCAGAACCAGCGCCAGCTTATCCTCCTCCCCCAAGCTCAGCACTGGCAGCACTGGCAGGGGAAATAGAGCCATTCCAAGATCAAATCCGAGGCCGGGATAGCTTTTGTGAAACCGGGACTGGCACTAAAGAATCGGGATACTTGGAGGGTATGCCCAAGGCTTACCCTGTTGGCAACAAAACAACAACACCACAAACTGGCATATAAGTATAAATCCAAATTTACTAGAATAATAGCTAGAATAGAGATAGACTTTTAACCATTCAAGCAACAAACATACAGTGGTACCTCGGGTTACATACACTTCAGGTTACATACGCTTCAGGTTACAGACTCCGCTAACCCAGAAATAGTACTTCAGGTTAAGAACTTTGCTTCAGGATGAGAACAGAAAGTGTGGCAGCAGCGGGAGGCCCCATTAGCTAAAGTGGTGCTTCAGGTTAAGAACAGTTTCAGGTTAAGTACAGACCTCCGGAACGAATTAAGTACTTAACCCGAGGTACCACTGTACTAAGGTGCCATGTGCAAAACAAAGCCTGGAGATACTGTAAACATGGAGTGGATAAATGTACAACTGTATCTTAACAATTTACATGTGCAATAAATGTTATACAGACTGGACATGGCCCCTTAAGTATGTTATATAAATTTGGTTTTATACTTATAAGCCACTTTGTGGTGTTGTTGTTTTCTTGCATTATTATTACTGTCACCACGTTTGATACTTTGTGTATATACTTTACCCTGCTGGCACCACTTTCCATTCAGAACTGAGGGCTTGTCCGTGATTCAGCTTGCCCTGTGCCTAGAAGGCATGAGTTTGGACGGTTTTCCATTTTCACCGCTGCTTTCCCCAGGAAAAGCTGCTCTTTAATGCTGAATTGGAACAAATGTCAATCAGCACAAAACCCGGTTGATGTTTCCTCCATTTCCGTTTTAAATATGTGATTTCCCATGGGGGAAAGCAGTGGGGCAAAAGGAAGTCTGGGTGAGCCCCCAAGTGAGGCCGTTACTCACTTGTGCCATTGAGTTTGATAGGAAATAAGTTCAGATAACTTTGGCTGGAGAAATGCCCTTTGTTTTAGTGTTCTCATCTAAAACAACAACAACACTGCCATTGGTTAAACTGTCTTTGTAATCGAGGGCTCTTTGGGGGGCCAAAGGCAAGATGAATGGCTTTATAAATATAAACAAGCCACGAAAAGTGCAAAGAAAATGGATGGTTTGTGAACCGAAAAGGAACGCTCCCCTATCTCCCTCCCTGCTTGCCCACTCATTCAGTTTTAATGCATTTTTGTCCCGACTTATCAGTCCTTCCCTCCACCTTTTACCTCTTTCCCCAAATAAAAATGCAGGCAATCACAGCAAAAAGAGGTCTTTGTAGGGCAAGCTATTGAAATGCCATTATTGTCGGAGATAACCTTACAGCCTCGAACACAATGTGCCCGGCTAAATGGCTTGATTACATAAAAGGATTCGTGTTGACAAGCAGGAAAGCGGGGTGCAAATATAGCAGGCCAGTCGAGGGGGAAATGGGGCATATCTTGACAAATGGAAGCCTTCGAGATTGTCTGCTTCAACCCTCTAAATCATCTGGGGCAGAGTCCTTTAGAATGAGCAGAGGAATATCGGACGTAGTGGGGGCAGGTGGGGAATCTGTGACTCTTTTCACAGCTCCCGAGAAGAATACAGAATCACCTTGTTGGGGGGACAGCATCTAAGATAGGTAAAGGTAAAGGGACCCCTGGCCATTAGGTCCAGTCCTGACCGACTCTGGGGTTGCGGTGCTCATTTCGCTGTATTGGCCGAGGGAGCCGGCATACAGCTTCCGGGTCATGTGGCCAGCACGACTAAGCCGCTTCTGGCGAAGCAGAGCAGCACACGGAAACACCGTTTGCCTTCCCACCGGAGCGGTACCTATTTATCTACTTGCACTTTGACGTGCTTTCAAACTGCTAGGTTGGCAGGAGCAGGGACTGAGCAACGGGAGCTCACCCTGTCGCAGGGATTCGAACCACTGATGTTCTGATCAGCAAGTCGTAGGCTCTGTGGTTTAACCCACAGCGCTACCCATGTCCCAAGATATCTAAGATAGACTGCCTCTAATTTTGGAGGGTTCAATTAGTTGTCTTGGAAAGTAGCTGTTGATATAGACTTCTCTTCTGTAGGAGGAAAAGGACAATTAGACAATTTGTTGTTGTTGTTTAGTCATGTCCGACTCTTCGTGACCCCATGGACCAGAGCACGCCAGGCACTCCTATCTTCCACTGCCTCCCGCAGTTTGGTCAAACTCATGCTGGTAGCTTTGAGAACACTGTCCAGCCATCTCGTCCTCTGTCATCCCCTTCTCCTTGTGCCCTCCATCTTTCCCAACATCAGGGTCTTTTCCAGGGAGTCTTCTCTTCTCATGATGTGGCCAAAGTATTGGAGCCTCAGCTTCAGGATCTGTCCTTCCAGTGAGCACTCAGGGCTGATTTCCTTCAGAATGGAGAGGTTTGATCTTCTTGCAGTCCATGGGACTCTCAAGAGTCTCCTCCAGCACCATAATTCGAAAGCATCAATTCTTAGAACCTGTCTAATTATTCCTTTTGAAAGCATCAAAGCAACATATTAGGATATTACATAAGGGGAGTGTGTCAAGGAGCTCTCAGGGGCATGCAGGTCATCCTCAGGTCAAGAAAGAACTAGAGACACGGAATGCAATTAGCTTTTATAACAACATAGCAGAGTCCTCTGGTTCATCTCACCTAGCTGAAGACATTGCTGGCACTGACCACTGGTGACGCCTTCCCCCTCTAGCCTCTCATTCCAGACCCACCACCCACCAGCAGATGTAGACCACAGTGAGGGGATGGACTTCTGCCTGGCCCATTGCTCAGCAACATGCAGGACTCTCCTCAAGCAGTGTCAGGGGTTAGGAGAGCCAGCAAGGCTGAGACGATCCACCACTCTTCCTCATCCAGCCAGTCCCTGACACTAGATCAGGCCAATGACCCACCTAGTCCAGCATCCTGTGGCCAACCAGCAGATGCCTCCATGGAAAACACTCACACAGGACCTTGGACACTTCCACTGCCTGTGGTTTCAAGCAACCAGCATTCAGAAGCATCAGTGCATCTGGCCATAGAAACAGAGCGTAGCCATCAAGCCAACGAAAACCTTATCCTCCATGAATTATCCACAAGGGCTCAGATGAAGCCCTGAGATAGCATCATCACTAGAGATAGCTTTAGACACTTACTGTTCAAAATAAGAAGAAATGAGGAGAATGGAACGTAAATGAAAGGAAAGGCTTTCCATGTTTTTCCACAGCGTCCACTCAAACCACCACCACCCCACGTCTCTTATTGCTTTCTCTTTCTTCCTCTCACCCTGTTGTCTCATCTGCTTCCGAAGATGCTCCGTTTTCATTTGAGGCGGAATGGCTTCCAGATGTAATTTCACCGCTTCCCTGGCTGCGTAATGAAAATTAAAAGACCCTCGCAGAATCCCTGCCGAGGCAGCGCAATCAGTAAGCAGAGCAGATACCGATCAGAAAACTTTGCACGCTGCCACCATCAAGCACATGCGTTCGTGCGCGCACACATGTAAATGCCAAGATGGTGCGCTTTGTCAGGACCACAGTTCAGCAAGAAGCCCTCACCAAAATCCAGCTCCACTTCCGTTTATTGGAGGAATCGCAGCTCAGTGGTTGAGTGAAAATTCAGGTTCAGATTCTGGTATCTCCTGTTTGAAAGGGGCCAGGTAACAGGTGATGGGAAAGGCGTCTTTCTGCCTGAGATCTTTGGACAATGCTAGACTACCTGGTAAAACTAGTCACTGTGGCCCAGCACAACAATAAGAGCAACAACTTCGGGTTTTGTATTACAGTGGTACCTCGTGTTAAGTACTTAATTCGTTCCGGAGGTCCGTTCTTAACCTGAAACTGTTCTTAACCTGAAGCACCACTTTAGCTAATGGGGCCTCCCATTGCCGCTGTGCCGCCGGAGCCCAATTTCTGTTCTCATCCTGAAGCAAAGTTCTTAACCCAAGGTAATATTTCTGGGTTAGCGGAGTCTGTAACCTGAAGCGTATGTAACCTGAAGCATATGTAACCCGAGGTGCCACTGTAATGGGAAATTTCAGGAAGCCTATTGAGAAGATCCATTTAAAAAGCAACTGTCCCAAAATGAATTATTGGGAAAATAAGAAATATTTTGCAGGGGAGGGGTGCCAAATTTTGTCCTCAGGGTGCCATATTATTACCAAAGTCCGCCCCTGATTATACTGAGTCTGGCCATTTTATGAAACTTGGGATCCTTCTAGTCAACATGTCGGTGGTGCTGTCTTTCAAACAAATCATGCAAAAACCAGTAAACATCCAAAACATATCCTAAGACAAAGAGTATAGGGTGTGTGGGTGTAAAGATATACAGACACACACAAACCACCACCCCATCACAGCAACCAGAAGCTTTGGCAAAACACCGACAGCAAAACATCATCACCGCTCAACACACACCTTGGGAGAGAAAGTCTTTACCTGGAGCAAAAATGGTGTTGACAGAAGTACCAGGCATACCTCATTGGTGAGAGAATTCCACCAATGGCCAGCCACATCTCATTCGGCCATATTCCCCTGCCATCGCCCTCTAAGCCTACTTTAGACAAGGGACCCAGAGAACAGCCTCAGAAGCAGTTCCAAGGGTCTGGAGAAGTTAGTTTTGGGAGACAATTTTGAAGTCCTGAGCTTTTTAGGTCGAAACTAGCACTGGGCTTGGAACGTGATTGTACTTCACCTGTATCTTTCTTGGTGTACATCAAAGAGAGGCTCTGTCACCCAACTTCCAGCTGTTGTCTGTCTCCATCTCTAATATGTTTGCAGGTAAACGAAAAATTGAATTTCTGCCCTTTTATTATGTTTTTAAAAGTGGTTATTTTAATTAATATTATTAAACTAATTTGATTGCTGTTGGAAAATTTCGTTCTAAGACAGAGAGAGTATGGATAATGAGAAGCAGTTTGCCTTCCTTTCTATTGCCTCCACCACACTTCACATTCCCCTAGCAAGGATGAATGCCTCTCCCTGCAGCTTGTTTTGATCATTGCTAGTAGACTAATAAATAACTTTCATTGCCTTTTTCCCCAGACCAGCAAAACTAGGAGAAAACACACAGCTTCCTTAGATGTGTGCTGTAGGAAAATTATCTGCTGTAGTATAAATATTTATTCTTTTTTATACGAAGCACACACACACACACAACTTAGTCATCAATATTTTAATACACACACACAAGCTTATATTCTGTAAGAGTCCTTGCTTCCAAAAACCTGCCATTGCTTATTATTTCTCACAGATTATCGACATATTTCCACAAGGCTGAATAGATACTGAGAGCTCTGATTACATTTGTCGCCCGCCATTTTTTGCTTCGTTTCCTTCCACGATTTAATTCGTGCATTTGGAAAGTTGTCGGATCGATTTCCAGAGCTCTGTTGATTGTTCCCGGGAGGGCAGCTGAGGTTCCTCCCCCCCCCCAAGCCCTCATAAGCCAGCAGAAGTTTCCCTAAACAAGGTAGGGGGTGGGTGCTTTTGATGTCTGCGTATTTATTTAGATTCACTTATTAGTGAAAAATGGAGACAGTGAAATTATCTGATACTTCGCCATTTGTGGGGAGACGGGGACCAAACAAATAAGAGGGCATGCTCTGGTTAAAGTTAGGCAACATCTGAATTTCTTTGATTTCACGCTTCTCGCCCTCCCCATTTTATCCTGGTGACAACCCTGTGAGGTAGGTTAGGCTGAGGGACTGTGACTGACCCAGGGCCACTCTGTGAGTTTTATGGTTGGGGATGCAACACCCTGACCACTTCACCAAACATATCAGGAATCTATAAATTTAATAGATATGTGCATCCTAGCAAACAGAAGGGGAAGAAATGGAGGCAGTGAGAGATTTTACTTTCTTGGGCTCCATGATCACTGCAGATGGTGACAGCAGTCACAAAATTAAACGACGCCTGCTTCTTGGGAGAAAAGCAATGACAAACCTAGACAGCATCTTAAAAAGCAGAGACATCACCTTGCTGACAAAGGTCTGTATAGTTAAAGCTATGGTTTCCCAGTAGTGATGTATGGAAGTGAGAGCTGGACCATAAAGAAGGCTGATCGCCGAAGAATTGATGCTTTTGAATTATGGTACTGGAGGAGACTCTTGAGAGTCCCATGGACTGCAAGAAGATCAAATCTGTCCATTCTGAAGGAAATCAGCCTGGAAGGACAGATCGTGAAGCTAAGGCTCCAATACTTTGGCCACCTCATGAGAAGAGAAGACTCCCTGGAAAAGACCCTGGTGTTGGGAAAGGTTGAGGGCACAAGGAGAAGGGGATGACAGAAGACGAGATGGTTGAATAGTGTTCTCGAAGCTACCAGCATGAGTTTGACCAAACTGCGGGAGGCAGTGGAAGACAGGAGTGCCTGGCGTGCTCTAGTCCATGGGGTCACGAAGAGTCGGACACGACTAAACGACTAAACAACAACAACATGCATCCGTTAATACGTCCTGTATTTTGAACATGCACTCAGGCCTCAACAGAAGCATGGATGTAGTTGCCATCTCAGTGTTTACTTCTGCTCACTGTAATTGTGATTGGGGGGAATCTATTCAGGCTGTTTGGTCCCCAAAGACTTCTTATTTCTGCTCTGTTCACTTGCTATTGGCCTTTGCTGCTTCATCCTAAGAGGCCCATCCATACCCTATCCAAATCAATGGCAGGCATCCCATTGATTTTAATGGGCACAAATGGTGCTCTCAATCTTTTCGATTGCAAAGTCCCCAGTGCATCCACTGCTGGGAGGCAGGGGAGTAATAGAACACTACCAAAAACAAAAAGCCACAGAAATAAATGGGCTTCCTTGCACTCATTGCATAGCAAATGTTAGAATTGCAGTGTGTGGTGTCTGCAGACAGGCAGCGATAGAGCACGTGCTTTTGCATACTGGAAGTACCAGGTAGGGATGGAGAGACTCCTCTCTGAAAACCCAGGAAGCTGCTATCAGTCAGTGTACACAATGCTGAGCTACGTGGACTGTCTCAGTATAAAAAGCAGCTGCCTACATATTCCCAAATCTGTCAGTTTCGTTTTCTCCCTTTTTCTCAGTTGCTCATCTTGAATCCAGTACTCCACATTTTCACATCACTCTTTAATCCATCTTTTAGCATGGCAGCTTCCACACTTGGGAACTCTCTGCCTATTGAGAGCAGGCAGGTATCTTCACTGTACTATTTTGGGCACCAACTAAATACGTTGTGTTTGTTTGTTTGTTTGTTTGCTTGCTTGCTTGTTTGCTTGTTTGCTTGTTTGCTTGCTTGCTTGCTTGCTTGCTTGTTTGCTTGCTTGCTTGCTTGCTTGTTTGTTTAAGCAAGCCCATCCAGACATGTAAAAGCTGCCACGTGTTTTAATCTGGTTTTAGTTTATTGCTGATTTTTTATTTTTTTTTAAAAAAATAAACATTCTTTTATTCTTTTTGTAAATCTCTTGGAAGACTTTATTGCAACCAAGCAGTTTGCAAAATAAATAAGTTGTATGTTATTTTTCACTGAAATGTCCATTTGATGCACATTTTATCCTAGTGTGTTCGGTTTTGTACATGCTACTTGCAGGCCGAGTCCCAAAGTTCACAGGAGAACAATAAATCAAATCAAGCTGTATTTTCAGCAAGGCTTTATTCCAGATAGTCTTGCAGAGTCATAAAGCAATCTTCTTACATCCAGGAATCAGCATACACAGGTGGGATTACCTACAGCCACCACCCTCTCACCCAAGTGGGGAAGTCCATCCTGCCTTTTTATACTAGCTGGCTGTGGACCAATCAGGCAACGCCCCATGTAGCGTGATGCTTACTTCTGAATCAGCATTTTCAGAGTGTTAACTCCTTGATGCCCACAACACTCCAACACCCACTTGGTCTAGAGGGTCCAAGACTTCCACTTCAGCAATCCAACATCGTGAGCGGATGATCTGTGAACCACCCTGAGATCTCATGGCGAAGGGTGGTATATAACAGCAACAACAGCAATTCCTGAAGCCTGTTTTTCCTTACGCTGCAGGTTTTCCAATAGCACTTGGGTTCTATTTATACCTGAGTTCTGAAAAGCTGTAGCATGTGCCCAGAGTGTCTCAATTACTCTTCCAGCTACAGATAGACAAAGTCATAGCTGCAGAAGCAAGCTACGATTTGTATTGTTCCAATGCTCAGCCGCAGGTCTTCTGGGAGAAGACGACGTTTGGCTTTTCAAAAGAGTTTGCTTTGTGTCACACATCACACTGAAGTCAACGGCACCTTTCTGACTGATCTGACTCCCTGAGGAATTGCTCTCATCTATGGGGTTGGGTAGTGATATTGTTGAGGTTTAGAGTGAGAATCACAAAAGGATCGGGGGGGGGATGGACAGAGTAGAGTATTTAACCAGGAGGCTTGCTCCATAAAGAGGAGATACTACCTATTTATCTTTTTTCAATAAAACCAAGTTCTGAATGCTCTTTTGAAAACCAGCTGGTCAATGCAAGGAGTCTGTAGAGGGAAGTTTCCAATGAAAAGGGTTGCCCCAGTGGAAGATGCGCTTTCAACAAAAAGAACATCTGTTGCAACAGACTGCTTTTGATGAATAGTACGGTACTTTTCAGATACATATACTATATATCTCTGAGGGTTAGACACACCTGTGCTCAGATCCTGATTCAGATTGTAGTGGCTGGGGGGGACGACATGCTTGCTGTTTGTAAACCAACAAACCCTCTGCGCTTAAGGTTAGAGCGAAATAAAGAATACATAAAGATACATAAAGGTAGAGCTACATAAACCACGAGAGAAGCAAGTTGAGTCCATCTCAGAAGCTGGTCAACTCTCCTTCATTGGAGGTTTTTAAGCAGAGGTTGGGTGGCTAGCAGAAATTGTTTAGCTGTAATTCCTGCATTGTAGGGAGTTGGACTAGATTGCCCTTGAGGTCTCCTCCAACTCTACATTTCTATGATTCTATATGTTAGGTTCCTGTTACAACGGAATCCATTCCGGAAGTCCGTTCGACTACCGAAAAGTTCCGAAACCTAGGCGCGGCTTCACCGTGGAACACACCACAGTTCACCGTGGAACACACCGCAGCCACACTGGAAACAATAGCGGAAGCTGCGCCGGACATTCGGCTTCCCAGAAACGTTCGAAAGCCGGAACACTCACTTCCGGTATGCAACAAAACCTCCACAGTTTTGTTTTCCGTTACTCTGCTGCTTTTGAGGTGCTCACAATAGCAAGTGTGAGTCAAATGCACCAGGACCTATTCCAGGGGAATGCTGTGCTGCTGTTCCTGTGTTCCTGTGATCAGAAGGTCCCGACACCTAGCCTATGCAGGCGCTGAAGATGTGGGCTGGATATGGGTTACGGTCAACCCTCTGCTAGATTTCTGGCTGCCAGTTACAGCCAGCCGATAGAGTTGAAGAACTTCAATACACACAACCTCACGAACATGGTGACATGTGGCCCGTTTTGTTACAGTTCATTACAGCTTCCGTGAATTGAGTTTCCGTGGCTTCTGTCACAATCACTCGCCTCCCAGTCACGGAGAATGCCAGCATCGTGTAAGATGGTAGATGGCATCGCTGAAACAGTCTGCTGCTCCTGACAACCCCCTTCAGCAATCACACAATAAAGCTCAGCTCTTCAATAGTGCAGCAAACAAAAATGGACAATTACAATTAAAAAGCCTGTCTTAGGCCTGCTAATAAGGCTTTCAAGCAACTGTATTCTTTTAATTCAAGTCACAAGGTCTCGGCAGTTGCTAAGAAACAGGTGCCTATCCATAATTGCCGTTTATCCAGGCACCGATATCTTGTCACAACCACAGAAAAGTTTCCTTAGGAACACAGCCCAGCCATCCTCTATTACCCAGCTCGGAAATTATATCCTAATCATGGATTGGATGAAAGATAATACAGATGGCTAGCTCTCAGTCCTCTGACCATATCTGCAGACCCTCCAAGTGTCCCTGTTTTCCAGGGACATCTCTGATTTAAAGAAGCCGTCCGGTTTCTGATTTGATCCCAGAATGTCTCACTTTTCCTTAGGATGTCCCTATTTTCATTGCAGAAATGTTGGAGGGTATGGAGTTATCCAACCTCCAAGCCGTCTGAAGGCAGCCATGCATAAGGAAGTCTTTTTAATGTTTAATGTTTTATTATGTTTTAATATATTTTGGAAGCTGCCAAGAGTGGCTGGAGCAACCCAATAAGATGTGTAGGGTATAAATAGTAAAAATTGTAATCATGGAATGGGACGTCCCTATTTTCATCGGAGAAATGTTGGAGGATATGGAAGTGAGAGCTGGACCATAAAGAAGGCTGATCGCCGAAGTACTGATACTTTTGAATTATGGTGCTGGAGGAGACTCTTGAGAGTCCCATGGACTGCAAGAAGATCAAACCTCTCCATTCTGAAGGAAATCAGCCCTGAGTGCTCACTGGAAGGACAGATCCTGAAGCTGAGGCTCCAATACTTTGGCCACCTCATGAGAAGAGAAGACTCCCTAGAAAAGACCCTGATGTTGGGAAGATGGAGGGCACAAGGAGAAGGGGATGACAGAGGACGAGATGGTTGGACAGTGTTCTTGAAGCTACCAGAATGAGTTTGATCAAACTGCGGGAGGCAGTGGAAGACAGGAGTGCCTGGCGTGCTCTGGTCCAAGGGGTCACGAAGAGTCGGGCACGACTAAATGACTAAACAACAACAAGGTGTGCCAAAAAATTGTCAATTTTTTGTAGGGACTGGTGCTATGTGAAGGATAGATATGGGCTTGATCCATGTATTGTGGTCCAGTTCCCTGTTGCTAGAATGCAATCACTTCCATAGTACCCCTTCCTTACTTATTTATTTCTTAAATTTATATCTCACCTTTTTTTTTTCAAGGAGCTCAAGACTGCATGCACAATTCTTCCTCCCTCTCCATTTTATCCTCACAAAAACATCTCAAAAAAGGAACTGAAGATAGGTTTAAAAGCAATACAAAATGGAGGTTGCACACAGAACATATATTTAGAGTGCATGGCTTCCCCCAAAGGATCTGGGAACTGTGGTTTACCCTTCACAGAGGTACAATCCCCAGCACCCTTTAAAAAAAACTACAATTCACAGAATCCTTTGGGGGGAAACATGTGCTTTAAATGTGTGCTGTGTATGTAGCTGAACAGCTGAAGCAGAGATTTTTTCATCCAGCTAGAAAAGGTTGTTGAAATGAAAATGTCTTCAATTGTTTCCAAAAGGTACAGGTAGGCTGCACCTGTCATGTCTCAACAGGAAGGTTGTTCCACAGAACAGTTAAAATAAAAAAATCATATATTTTTATAAGATTTCAGTATACCTGACGGAGCGTCTCCACCCCCATCGTTCTGCCCGGACACTGAGGTCCAGCACCAAGGGCCTTCTGGAGGTTCAATCCCTGTGAGAAGCGAAGTTACAGGGAGTCAGGCAGAGGGCCTTCTCGGTAGTGGCACCTGCCCTGTGGAACGCCCTCCCATCAGATGTCAAAGGAATAAACAACTAGCTGTCATTTAGAAGGCATCTGAAGGCAGCCCTGTTCAGGGAAGTTTTGAATAACTGATGTTTTAATGTATTTTTAATCTTTCGTTGGAAGCCGCCTAGAGTGGCTGGGGAAACCCAGCCAGATGGGGGGTGGGGTATAAATTTGTTGTTGATGTTGTTGTTGTTGTTGTTGTTGTCTTACCTGCCCTTCACCAAAGGTTCCCAGACTGGGTGGCAACAACACAACTGCAAATTAATTTATAATTGTACCAACAGAATTGCTAGATTGCATAGCCTCCAACATTTCTCTGGTGAAAATAGGGATGCCCCATTCCATAATGATAAAGTTACTATTTAAACCCCACACATCTTACTGGGTTGCCCAAGCCACTCTGGGCAGCTTCAAACATATATAAAAACATAATAAAACATTAAACATTTTTTTTAAAAAAAAACCTTCCCTATACAGAATTGCCTTCAGATGGCTCGGGGGTCGGATAACAACTGTTACATTTATGGAACAGGTAGAAGCATTTTGAATGAAACTGAACATAGCTCATCACAAGGGATGATATTTCTCAGTCAATAGTATTCCAGGAAGGCACAGTGTAGATTGGTCGACTATTGAGGCATTCTGTAACTAGACTGTTAGAGAATCCTAGTTGCTGCTTCCCGTGGAGAAAAGAAACATAACTTTTCTGAGGATAAAACAAGTGAAAATCAAGTATCTTTTATCGAGGTCGTGTGCGCCCTTTACTGACCTTCATCCTTTTCCCCATTTTTAAAAAATCCAAACACTGACAAATTGTGAGCCAAGATGCAACACTGACAGATAGTCATTTCTCATTTATGAAAAAAATGCCCCAAAGCTGGTGGTTTTCTCATTACCCCACCAGACAGGAAATAATACAGACTTTTTTATTGCTCATCATAGATGCTAGAAATTGGAGCGCCCTGTGCAGGCATTGCACACATCCATTGCCAGTGCTGTCTTCATAGCATAACAAAATGTTTTCTTCTGTTTAGCGCTGCCCAGATTCCAATGACCCAAATAATTGGTTTGAGGGGGGAGGGGAGAGAGAAAGAGAGAGCTTTGGGGCCTACGTTTGGTTAATGTCACAAATCATTTTGATTAAGAGCATCCGACATGTTATCCAACCTGAGCAATGATCAGCAAAAGGGATACAGCCAACATTTTTTAAAGCTGCAAGTGACTTTCTGTTTAATTATAACATTTATAGGTTTTTACACTTATGTATATCCCACCTTCGTGGGTGGCGCTGTGGGTTAAACCACAGAGCCTAGGACTTAGAATCTTAGAATCATAGAATCATAGAATCATAGAATCATAGAGTTGGAATAGACCACAAGGGCCATCGAGTCCAACCCCCTGCCAAGCAGGAAACACCATCAGAGCACTCCTGACATATGGTTGTCAAGCCTCTGCTTAAAGACCTCCAAAGAAGGAGACTCCACCACACTCCTTGGCAGCAAATTCCACTGTCGAACAGCTCTTACTGTCAGGAAGTTCTTCCTAATGTTTAGGTGGAATCTTCTTTCTTGTAGTTTGGATCCATTGCTCCGTGTCCGCTTCTCTGGAGCACCAGAAAACAACCTTTCTCCCTCCTCTATATGACATCCTTTTATATATTTGAACATGGCTATCATATCTCCCCTTAACCTCCTCTTCTCCAGGCTAAACATGCCCAGCTCCCTTAGCCGTTCCTCATAAGGCATCGTTTCCAGGCCTTTGACAATTTTGGTTGCCCTCCTCTGGACACGTTCCAGTTTGTCAGTGTCCTTCTTGAACTGTGGTGCCCAGAACTGGACACAGTACTCCAGGTGAGGTCTGACCAGAGCAGAATACAGTGGCACTATTACTTCCCTTGATCTAGATGCTATACTCCTATTGATGCAGCCCAGAATTGCATTGGCTTTTTAAGCTGCCGCATCACACTGTTGGCTCATGTCAAGTTTGTGGTCAACCAAGACTCCTAGATCCTTTTCACATGTACTGCTCTCAAGCCAGGTGTCACCCATCTTGTATTTGTGCCTCTCATTTTTTTTTTTTTTGCCCAAGTGCAATACTTTACATTTCTCCCTGTTAAAGTTCATCTTGTTTGTTTTGGCCCAGTTCTCTAATCTGTCAAGGTCGTTTTGAAGTGTGATCCTGTCCTCTGGGGTGTTAGCCACCCCTCCCAGTTTGGTGTCATCTGCAAATTTGCCAATCAGAAGGTCGGTGGTTCAAATCCCCATGACGGGGTGAGCTCCCGTTGCTCGGTCCCTGCTCCTGCCAACCTAGCAGTTCGAAAGCACGACTAAACAACAACAACAACAGGCTCCTATGATGTAAGTAATGGGCCCCACCTGCTAGCCTGCTCCCTAAAATACCACTGGTTTGCTCATTTCTATATATAGGGTGCCTACATTCTGCATGGACTGGTTGCATGACAACATGTGCAAATGGCTTTAGATACCTATTAGGTCCATAAATTACCATATAGCATATATTTAACACAGTGACAATTTGTTGACATATAAAGGGCCCCCATTACCTTCAGTAGCTTAGGGCCTCATCAAGCCTATATCTGGCCCTGGCCTGGGGGTGGGGGCAGAACTGCACAGGAGCAGCCGTGGACCCAGACCGGGGCTTCCCCAGTGCACCTGATCAGTCCCAACTGCACCACTGCCCTGCCTTGCTCCCACTCCGTCCCAGTAGGAACATGCTGGGAGTCGAGATATTGGCCCCATCACACTGTCTGTTCCTAAGCACATCTCCCTTCCTCTGGGGCCATTGCCCTTATTGCTTGGGGCTGCTGATCCATTCAAAAGTTCACATATTCCCCATCCCTGAAATAAACATTGTTTATACCCAACTAAGTCTTTGGGTCATTTCTATTTAGAGCCCTTGGTGGCAGTGCGTATGAGCTGGGCTCTCTCTCTCTCTCTCTCTCTCTCTCTCTCTCTCTCTTTTTTCCCTTGCTCCCATTTTGCAATGCCAACCGTAGTGTGTGTGTGTGTGTGTGTGTGTGTGTGTGTGTGTGTGTGTGTGTCCTATTAATTTTAACATCAAGCCATCCATTGATTTCTTCCACACATACACAAAAAAGCAATTTCACCGCAGGATGCATATGACTATCAGACGCGCGTTCCAAAACCAATGATAGCTAATGACAAACAAATTAAAGTTATAATTACCAATCAAAGGTTGGTTGCCGTGCTGCCGTGCAAAATTAATGTGAGTGCGACGCAGTCGATAGGCATGATCCACAGCCCTGTACGAAAAGTGCTCTGAAAGTAGCCGGGGAAAGAATACATTAAAATCCAGTGGCATCCATTCTTTTCCCCCCAGAGTCTTGAGACAAATGCTAGCAAGTGTGACCTCTTGATTCTTCAGAGATCACGATAAAGCGCCCCTCGTTTAAAACAGGCTCGAAAAGCCAACATTCAACGTAATCTCAGAAAGCTAAGTACTTCCTAGCAACCACCTTTGGATTAGAGTGTAAAGATTTCCTGAGAAGGAACAACAAAGGCTGTGTTGCAATCCTGACCCTGAAAATCCCTGAACGTTGATCAGTGTTAGAAGCTGGAGGGGGAGAAGACAGCCGCTGAACATAAATAAGATGAGCCTGCTGGATCAGGCCAATGGCCCATCTGGTCCAACATCCCCTTCCCACGAGGTCTGATCTGTGGGAAACCAGCAAGCAGGATTCGGGCACATGAAGAACTCTCCCATCCTGCAGGATCCAGGAACTGGTATTCAGAAGCTGGTGTGCAGTTATTGCCTCCAACTGTGGAGGGCAGAGAATAGCCATTATGGCTAGTCGCCTCGGATCTTCTTTGGCGATCACTCATAGCTGAGTGAGATTGTCTTACATAAACACGGTTTTAACAATGAGTCCATAAGTGACTGTGGAGGCCAATTCTGGATCCACACGTCCTTCCACAGTAGGGACATTGGTTTCCGGGAGGGTGTTGATCACAGTGAGGTTTGCCAAGCGTGCCTTCCTCTTAGCACGTTTCTCCCTTGTGTCCTGAGTTCAAGTGTCTTCAAAGCCCATGACACCTTTGGTAAAGGCTGTTCTCCAATTGGAGCACTCGCAGGCCAGTGTTTCCCAATTGTTGGTGTTTATACTAAATTTTTAAAAATTTGCCTTGAGACAGTCTATAAACCTCTTTTGTTGACCACCAGCATTACACTTTCCATTTTTAAGTTTGGAATAGAGTAGTTGCTTTGGAATGCAATCATCAGGCATCCGCACAACATGACCAGTCCAACGAAGTTGATGTTGGAGAATCATAGCTTTGACACTGGTGATCTTTGCTTCTTCCAGTACACTGATATTAGTTCGCCTGTCTTCCCAAGTAATGTGTAAAAATTTTCAGAGACACCATTGATGGAGTCTTTCAAGGAGTTGGAGATGGCATTTATAAGTGGTCCATGTTTCACAAGCATACAGTAATGTGAGTTGTATAATCCATGGAGCTGTATAATCCTCTTTTAAAGCCATCTAAATTGGTGTTCATCTAGCTCAGTGAGGACTGAGCATGCTCAGCAGGCACAGAAAGCTGCCCTATGATTGAATTTGGAAAACCAGAGGGAATGGGATGGAATGGCTTGGCAAAGAAGTGTGGCTGGCTAGAACCCTGAGTGTTCCACGCCGCAACATTTTCTCGCAGGTCCAAGCTGGTCTAGAGCAATGGCAATATTATTAGTAGCAGTAGTAGTAGTAGTAGTATTAAATTTATATACTGACCTGTACCCAGAGGTCACAGAATAAAATCAAGATATAGAACCACAAAATACATAATAGGCCCCCCCCAAAAAACCCCACATTTTAAAAGGGCATAGGATGTCAGTCAAATCAAGCAAAGGTCTGGTTAAAAAGGAACGTTTTTGCCTGGCGCCTAAAGGTATATAATGAAGGCACCAAGCAAACTTCCCTGGGGAGAGCATTCCGCAGACGGGGAGCCACTGCAGAGAAGGCCCCGTTCTCATGTTGCCACCCTCTGCACCTCTCAAGGAGGAGGCACATGAAGAAGGGCCTCAGAGGATGATCTCAGGGTCTGGGTAGGTTCATATGGAAAGACGCGGTCCTTGAGGCATTGCGGTCCTGAGCCATTTGATATAAGGTTTGATGTGAGCTAAAACATTCTTTTTTAAAAACGATACTGCTTTTAGCTGCACTTTTCCAGGCCTGATACGAGGCACTGACATTCGTTTTTAAAGCCCTCAGTGACATGTCCCAAATATCTGTGAGACCCCCCTCTTTCACTACAAACCCTCTTAGGTGGTAAGATCAGCAGTTCCTCAGATGTTTTGGAGGGATGGCCTAGCAGAGAGAGTTCTGAATAGCTCAGTTTGCCAAAGCACAGTTCTGATAACACCAAGGTTGCTGGTTCAATCGCTGTGAGGGACAACTGCATATTCCTGCATTGCAGGGGGCTGGGCTGGAATAATGCTCAGGGTCCCTTCCAGCTCTATGATTCTCTGAGGCAGCCCCTATGTTGTGGAACTCCCTCCCTGCAGAGGTGTGTCTGGCACCTGTGCTTCTACAGCTTTCATTGTATGTTGAAGATACTCCTTTCACCATGTCCTTTGACACCTGAGATGTGCATTTTGAGGAGCTCTGCCCCATCCCTGTGTTTTTGCAGTTTTTAAAGCTGAGTTTTGAAGATTGAAATACTTTATTGTCACTTGTACAACTTGTATACAATGAGATTACACGAGCAACCCCCACTCAGCTCTCTTAGTCTTAATTCCCCTCGTTTACTGACGCACACCCACCAAACCCGAAAGTCAGTTGCCCTGTTGTTATCTTTTCATTCAGCAGCCTAACAGCCCATGGATAGAAGCTGTTCTTTACCCTGTTGGTGTGACTAATCAGGCTTCTATATCTTCTGCCTGAGGGCAGGAGATCAAGAAAGTGCCAGCCAGGGTGTGAATCATCCCTGAGAATTTTCCTCACTCTCCTGAGGCAACGTTCTTCCACTATTTCATCCAGCGGATTCACAGGACAGCCCATAATATCTTGTGCTGTATTCACCACCCTCTGTAGCCACTTCCTATCAGATGATGTCAAACCAGCGTACCACACCGTGATGCAGTATGAAAGGACACTTTCTACTGTGGACCGGTAGAAGGAGATCATCAAATGTTGATTGACATCGTTCTTCCACAATACTCTGAGGAGATGGAGTCTCTGTTGGGCTTTCTTAACCACCTGGGTTGTATTGATTTTACAAGTAAGGTCTTCGTTGATAAACTCCTAGGAATTTAAAGGAAGAGACTCTCTCCACACAGCCCTCCCCAATGTACAGCGGGGCTAGTTCTCTAAGTTGTGGTAACTGACCCTGAGACATGCTGGTGAAGGGCAGGTAATAAATTTAATAAGAGGAGGAGGAGGAGGAAAAAGGAGAAGAAGGAGAAGAAGCAGATGGAGAGAAGGAGGAAGAAGAGAGCTTGCCGAGAGTGCTTCCTGGTGAAAGTTTCCTGTGGGACAGGTGCATTATATTAGGCTCTTTTCTGGTAACTGTATAAACCAGCCATGCTTGTTAAACCTTTGCTTAACTGGGCAGCTGAGAAGCTTGCAGAGACAAAGCATTTATATCAGTAAATGAGAAATACGGCTCTGGGATTGTGCTCATAAAGTTTAAAACCCGGTTCACTTGGCAGGAGGGAAATCATGAAAAAGCACCACCAAGGGTAGAGCTCTATTGAGGAGGAACCATTTCAAATCTATAAACCCTAAATCTGAATAAAGGGCACAAAGTAAAGGTCTCCTCTTTGAAGCACCGCTTTCGGGCAAGGAGTGTAACGAAACCAGCGGGCGATGCCAGATGGGTGCTTATGGCGAGATGGGTGCTCCACAGGCACGCACAGATTTTTCAGCCTCCGCATGAGGTCACTGGCATCAAAATACCAGCTCATATTTCCTCCCCAGTGTCCTCCTACTTCTTTAATCCAGATTTAGCCTTTCTGAGGTTACCTCTGACAATAGAGGTACATTTTTGAGCATGATGGGTGCGAGGTTTTTTTTTTGAAATTTCCATTTCAAAGTGTTCTGTTCAATAATAATAATAATAATAATAATTTATTATTTATACCCCACCCATCTGGCTGGGTTTCCCCAGCAACTCTGGGCGGCTTCCAACAAAACACTAAAATACAATAATCTATTAGACATTAAAAGCTTCCCTAAACAGGGCTGCCTTTAGATGTCTTCTAAAAGTTCGGTAGTTTTTTTCCTCTTTGACATCTGGTGGGAGGGCGTTCCACAGGGCGGGTGCCACTACCGAGAAGGCCCTCTGCCTGGTTCTCTGTAACTTGGCTTCTCGCAGTGAGGGAACCGCCAGAAGGCCCTCAGCGCTGGACCTCAGTGTCCGGGAAGAATGATGGAGGTGGAGATGCTCCTTCAGGTATACTGCACCGAGGCCGTTTAGGGCTTTCAGGCTCTAATTCTAGGAGGGCAGGGAGAGGGACCAGCCTGGGAATCCAGAATAGGAATGGCAACAGTGTTAGGACAAACCGTGATGCAACAGCCTAGTGATGGGTAGAGGAAGCTGGAAGTTTTGCTGCTCCGATTTCTGAAGAGAAAAGGGGGAGGGGGAGGCTTGAGAGTCTTGAGGCCCGTCGTGAAAGCAAAGGAGGATAGAAATATAATAAACGATAATAAATCGGAACAGCCGTTTCTTACCTAGCACAAAAGGCTTCTGAAAAAGGCAGAACGCAGTCAGGGGCAATTTGTTTTTGTCTTGTTTACACACTTCTCCTTGCCTCAGGATAAACATACCCTCATTGTGGGTTTGAAAAGCCTGGCAAGATGACAAATGGCAGGTGCCAACAATCCCAAGGGGTCCCTTGGCAATCTGCTTGCTTTGGCACCGGTTCACATCCGCAGCACTGCACAAGGCAATGGGTACACAGAAGTTCTCACAATATCCAACACCTCCCTCCCTCAGGGTAGCTTACCATCAGGAAACAGCCCCCCAGGGATCCGCCTGTAGATCTCTAGCAAGACTGTCAAACAACAATCTTTTCTCGTGATGCAAAGGCTGGAGAAATATCTGCCTGCATTTAGCACGCACGATTTCAGACGAAGCAACAGACTGAAAAGGAACCATCTTTAGAAATTCAGAGATCACAACACCCCACATCCTTCATAAATGAGACCTTTAAAGGGAAGAAGAGTTTGGATTTGATATCCCGCTTTATCACTACCCGAAGGAGTCTCCAAGCAGCTAACATTCTCCTTTCCCTTCCTCCCCCACAACAAACACTCTGTGAGGTGAGTGGGGCTGAGAGACTTCAGAGAAGTGTGACTAGCCCAAGGTCACCCAGCAGCTGCATGTGGAGGAGCAGGGAATTGAACCCCGTTCACCAGATTACGAGACTACCGCTCTTAACCACTACACCACACTGGGAAGGGGGGTTAGCTCAATCACAGAGCAGAAGGGCCCAGATAGGACTGAATGTCCCTTGTCTGACACCCTGGAGAGTCACTGCCAGCCAGTGTCGATAATACTAAGTTTGATGACTGCCCAATGGTCTGACTGAGGGTAAAATAACTTTCTGTGTTCCTGTGACTTACCTCTCATTCTACCTAACTCTAGCCTGGGGGCTTCCAAACATTTAGGATTCCAAAAATACTGCCACACGGGCTTCACGGCTAAGGGACCCCTGCAGACTCAGAGACTTGGGGTTTTAGGGCATGCTTTCAGTTCATTGTGGACACACCGCCCAGCCCTACAGGATGTAAGAATATAAGCAGACCCAAAAAAGACAATCTGGCTTTGCTAAAAGACCAGCCAGATGCTTTAAAAAAAAGCCGTGAAGTAATGCACAGCCATAATCACTTTTCTCTGTGGTTGCTTCTCCCCTCCCCAACTACTCAACTATTTCAGATATTAATATGGCTTAGCTCGAAGCAACAGGATACGTAAAGACGGACTCCTTTTGAAATAAAAAATTGTCCAGTCCGATAAATATGCTTCAAAACTTTACTAACCAGAACTTCTTCAAAACAGGTACAAAAACAAATCAATGATACATCCAAGGAGTTCCATAAGACATAACCTTGTCCAAGCATAGGCTCAGCATCATCTTAGAAATATGATATAATTCTAAACAAATCTGGAATCAAAGCTCTGCCCATAGTCTCCGTTAGCCTGGAACTGTTTTCTCTCCCGGAGAGATTCATTTGCACATATTTCTCCCACAAAAGACAAAGGCAATTCCCTTCAAAACGGTGATTTGCAATTGAATACCTTCATCGTGTGATCTAAGGTTAAACACTCACCTGAAAGAGCAGAGAACATCAGCAGTTAATTCTTAACCCAGCTAGAAGCTCAAGGAGGTCTCTTTAGCCTTTGTAGTTCCTTTTGAAACCATCTGCAAGATGCCAGCAAAGGTGCAAGAGAATTTGTTTATTAGAGCTACAACCTTTGGAGGCAGAACATACTTCTTTCGAGGGCAACTGAGCCAACTGCTGAGAATGTGTCAAGAGTGTATTCAGCTGCATTGTGCAATCCAGGCACCTCTCTGTGCCTGGAAAAGCATATGTAAGTCACCAGAGGGTACCTGTGTTTTATCGAGTTTTTAATATTCTGTTGGGAGCCACCCAGAGTGGCTGGGGAAACCCAGCCAGATGGGCCAGGTATAAATAATTTTTTGTTGTTGTTGCTGCTGCTGCTGTTAAATGTCACCGTGTCAGCAGAAAGTGGCACAAAAGAAGTGGCTATCAGCCAGACTAAGTCTAAAGGCGTGTGATTCATTCTGGCCCTTCCTTAATTTATTGTGCTCTGTGCCAGACCAAACTTAGAGAAGCAGGTCTTTGAAAAGGACATGGTGGCCCTGACCGCAAGCAGAATTAAAGGCTTAATTCAACACTTTTGGTGTGGCAGCATGCTCTGTTCCACTAGGCTGTTTGGAGTGTGTCTAGGAAGTGTTTGCAAAAGCAGTGTTTCTGTGGTTTGTGCCAGGGCTCCAGCTGATGACCTAAGCATTCAGTCTCAAACTCAAGAGAACTGGCTTTGACCTGTAGGTGCTTTTCAGCTGACCCAAAGTCTAGCACTCCCAAAAAAGGTGGTGGGGGGATCCAGACGTGTCTGGCACTCTTTCAACAAGTTCCCAGTGAAATCTCTAAAAATCTTTGGTGCTTTGCCAATTCGTTCGGTTGTAATTTATTTTCGTTTGCATTCGTCTACATAAAAAAAGTAAAAATGTAATAATAATAATAATAATAATAATAATAATAATAATAATAATAATAATAATAATGTGTCTCTTTCACCTAACTTCATAGGTGGCATTTAGGCACTCGTGTTTAAGCCAAGGTGTGTGCCTCTTCTTTAGTTCTGCATCACACAAAGCTGTTTGTGGAAATAATAAACTTGTGACTCAGCAGTTCCTGAAAGACTCGTATTCGTTTTGCTGCAAACAGCCAGTTTCATCTGAGATCTATGGAGTTTGGGATCAAGCTTTTTTAGTAATGCCCTCCTATGTACTGATGTCAATAATATAGCTAAGGGGGAGGGCTTAAGAGTTGGGTGGGAAAGACCCTGCAGCTTTTGAGACAGGCATTAGTGGTGGGGAGGGAAAGAGAGACGAGTTGTAAACTGGAGTCACTTTTAAGGTACAGGTGCCTGTCTCTGGGGTTGCAATCTGAAGGCAGCCCTGTATAGGGATTTTTTTGAATGTTTAATGTTTTATTAATTTTTTATATATGTTGGAAACTGCCCAGAGAGGCTGGGGCAACCCAGTCAGATAGGCAGGGTAAAAATATTATTATTATTATGGAATAGGATGTCCCTATTGTCATCGGATTGGGACGCGGGTGGCACTGTGGGTTAAGCCACTGAGCCTAGGGCTTGCCGATCAGAAGGTCAGCGGTTCAAATCCCCGCGACGGGGTGAGCTCCTGTTGCTCGGTCCCTGCTCTTGCCAACCTAGCAGTTCGAAAGCACATCAAATTACAAGTAGATAAATAGGTACCGCTCCGGCGGGAAGGTAAACGACATTTCCGTGCGCTGCTCTGGTTTGCCAGAAGCGGCTTAGTCATGCTGACCACATGACCCGGAAGCTGTACGCCGGCTCCCTCGGCCAATAAAGCGAGATGAGCGCTGCAACCCCAGAGTCGGCCACGACTGGACTTAATGGTCAGGGGTCCCTTTACCTTTATTGTCATCAGATACATGTTGAAGGGTATGGAAATCTTATGCTGCTTGCAGAAATGTGGAACGCGTAAGAAAATACATTCTGGTGTTTCTGCATATCTATAGCGCTCATGCTGGATCAAGTGAAACAGCTTTTGAGCAAAACTGTGACAAGGGGAATAAACCACGCTTTAGCAAAGGACTATTCTGAAGAATCGGGGGTTGCAAATGTTTTTGGACCAATGGACACAATTATAACTTTGAGGAAAGCGCCATGGGCACCAGTCTCGAAACGGCTGCTGCGGGGTGTGACATAACACCACAACATGGCTGTTGCGTCTGAATGAGCAGAAGAAGAGACAGGAAAACAAAATTGTGCAGGGTTGTGAATTTTTGAAGGGGTGTTTCCTAAGACCTTTTATGGGCACCAGAGTTGCTGGACTGCCGAGAGTGCCGTACTGGCAATCACACAGAGTAGGGTATCCGTTGAACACTCTGAACCTCTCTGCTGAAGTTTCCCCTTCCGAACGGAAGAGTAATATCTGCAAAGAACTGTTTCACTAAATTCCGTGGACGTTTGCCAGCGTTAGCACAAAAGCACGCAGCATCTGCTGGAAGGCTGAAGTGCATCTTTGCAACCAGGGAAAACATCCTCGAAAGGATTTATTATCCTGGAAAATAGTTATTGCACAAAGCAAATGCCAAAACAATGCAATTATGAGTTTTATTGTTCAGGGCCTGGAGCTGGCAAGCGGCTACAGCTGGAGGGGCCGAACCACAGCCAGCCGAAATCAGTATTGCTCCAGCGACTGCAAAAGGAGGAAGGGAAATAATCAGGAGATGAAAGGACAAATGGCCAAACTGTGTGTTGGCCAGACTGCAACAAACAAGGCAAACTCTCTTAAGGGGAATTATCATGATTCAGATATTGCAAATTATAAGAATTTGCAAACTAGAACTCCTGTGTGGCACCATCTCTCCCATCAAAATGGTCCTCAGTTGCCACTTTTCCCATAAAGCTTTGCTCTTAGTAGGGATGGGGGTGGGGCAGTGATTCCATTTTGCACTTCTTGAAACAACACAAGGAGCATGATGCAGCCATCCTTCAAAACCTGCAGTTCTCTGAATTTTGCAATACAATTCTCCACCCAAAGAATGTGTACCAAGATGCACATACTAGGATAGCGTGTGCAAGGCATATATTAGTGGAAATGGCATGCAGAAATGCATTGCATTAGGGGGAAGCAATTGCAAAAAAATGTGTGCTTTCAACAAAATTTCATACCAAAATGTGTGTGTTAGAGATTTGCACTAAAATTATAATAAATGCTAATGAAAATAGCACACAAAAATGTGTTATATCCTGCACACTGTGGGGTAGAAATCAATTATTGTCAGTCATATCCTGTGTCAGTTATCACCTATAGTTTTGCTGAGACCATGGAAGGACTGGGCTACGCTCAAAATGACAACCATCATTTCAAGGCTGTTTCAGTTACCTCCAGATTGGTTGTTTCAATTCACTGATTTTCCAATCTCAAAACAGTTCTCTCTTTAAATCCTTTCTCTCAAAACCTCTTTCTTTTTCTCAGTTTTACTGCAGTCTTTCCCCTTCTCTCCTCCTCTTCCTTAGAACCTGTAGTTCCACCACACGATTCTGCCACCATCTTCCACCCTCAAACCCTCCTTTCTTTTTGCTGGGAAGCCTTCACTAGTTCAACATATGACTGCTATTTTGTTATTACATTCTCAGAAAAATAAAAGAAGAAAAGGCAATTTTCCGGAAGCATTCTGATCTTGTCTCTGGTGCTCTCTTGAATATTGCAACTGGACCCCTCCCGCCCTAAGGAATAGTCCAAAGTTGCATGCATGACTCCTTCCATTTGGGTTAACATGTGCCAGTCTGTATCATCTTTATCAGACAGACAACCGGAATAGGCCCAGGAACATACTGAGAAACTGTTTCTCTAGCACCACACTGGAGCTATATTTTCTCCATTTGTTTGTCTTCCCTGAACATGGAGAAGTAGCCTGCAGGCATATTGAAAGACCAGTGTTCTGGACAAGTATGGTAAGAAATTGCTCATAGTTTGCTGCTTACTGCTCAACCGCACCTCAAAGCAGCTTTCTCTTTTTTCCATCCTTCATGGGACATCTGAAACCTAAATCTACCTTCCTGCAACTTAAACCTATTGGTCTAGTCCAGGGTTCGGCAAGGTTTACCTCGCCTGGGCCGGTTCACTCCTGTGGAGATCGCTCCATGGCCTTCTTTATGGTCCAGCTCACAGATTACTGGATCAGAAATTTGGGGGCAAATCATTTTTCAACAGCAACAAGTAGGGCTGGTCTTATTTAATAAGTGGAGGATTTGTTCCAGAAGAGTTCATCAGCAAACCAGACAACCACAATGGCAGGAGAAACACAATGTATGAAGTAGTCTCTTAGATATGTATCTTAAATGTCAAAAATTCATGATTTGGCCACGGAAGGTGACCCGGAGGTAAATAGTATATTAACTCATATTTCACACATCACTGCTCTCTGCTGTATAATCACAGACCTGGAACCACAAGCCTGTTCAAGAAGGAATGACTGGATACTAGAATGAATACTGTGGTATTAGCTTCTAACCAGCTTTCAAACTTCCTGCAAACTTTTCGGTATATATAAAGGAAAAACCCAGAGCAAGCAAAATGGAAGCACTGGCCTTTTTTGTTACAGTTTCCTTGATATCAAACAGAGATGGAATCCTATTAAACCAAGAAATGAGTCAAGAGCCTAGCATTGCTTTTTAATTAAAGATTGCTTTCCTCCGTAGGGTTGCCAGGCCAGACATTAGGAAATAAATAATCCTTTGGAACAGTGACATCTGAAACAAGGGAGGCTTTATGTTTATAGCAAATATGAATAGCTGGTATAAAGAGCATTCTGTGTGACTGTCTGTGTGACTGTAAATACCCCCAGCACAAATTCACAAAAATGTAAACAACTAGAATGAAGAGGGCAGCATTTCACAAATGGGTAAAAATAGATGCGTGAAAGTAGGCTTTTGCAATATCTAAAAGAGCCTCGTCCCTACATATGAACATTAAAAGAGCTGCTGGATGTGTTATTCTTTGAAGAACTACCTGACAATGATTTATAGATGGTATTTAATTCCAAGTAGACTTGGGACGTGGGTGGCGCTGTGTGTTAAACCACAGAACCTAGGACTTGCCGATCAGAAGGTTGGCGGTTCGAATCCCCGCGACGGGGTGAGCTCCTGTTGCTCGGTCCCTGCTCCTGCCAACCTAGCAGTTCGAAAGCACGTCAAAGTGCAAGTAGATAAATAGGTACCGCTCTGGCAGGAAGGTAAACGGCGTTTCCGTGCGCTGCTCTGGTTCGCCAGAAGTGGCTTAGTCATGCTGGCCACATGATCCAGAAGCTGTATGCCAGCCCCCTCGGCCAATAAAGCGAGATGAGCGCCACAACCCCAGAGTCAGTCACAACTGGACCTAATGGTCAGGGGTCCCTTTACCTTTACTTAGACTTGCTAAAATGTATAAGTACAAATCAGATAAGTGTTGGAGATGTAATGAGGTTGAGGGAACGTTTTACCATATGTAGTAGACTTGTAAAAGGGTAAAAGAGTATTGGGAAATGATATATAATGAATTGTAAAAAATGTTTTAAAGTACCTTCCCCCCCAAAAACAGAGTCCTTTTTATTGGGGATAATTCAGAGGAAAATTCCCAGGTGTCAAAAAAGATTATTTATGTACATATGCTACTACTGCGGCCCATGTTCTGCTAGGCCCAAAATGGAAAACGAGCAAGATACCAGCCAAAGAAGAATGGCAATTTAAGCTGATGGAATATGCGCAGCTTGCAGATTTAACATATAGTATAAGAGAACAAGAAGAACATATGTTTAAAGAAGACTGGAAAATGTTTACTGAATATCTGGTTAGAAATTTTGTTTCTTTAAAAACACTGGCAGCATTAAGATAAATTCAACAGTGTAAATAAGTTTCGATGGATGTAACATGATTTAGTTCATGTAAAATATGCAGGGATGTATGATATGCAAAATGAACCATGGAAAAAGAAGAAGGAAAGTCATTGATTTAAGGCTGTCTAAATGAATATTTTGAAATGAAAATTGGAAAAAATTATATCTATCTATCTATCTATCTATCTATCTATCATCTATCTATCATCTATCTATCTATCTCTTCTTCTTTGGCGATCACTCATAGCCGAGTAAGATTGTCTTCCATAAGGGTTTGGGTTTGGGATGGGTTTTTGGAAGAGGCCTGTGCGTGAATTTGTTTTATGTGTGTAGATCAGTGCGTGCTGACCAACGCAGTCTTTGCAGTAAGGCTCTGTTCTGATGGCACGGGTAGTCACGACAAACCGGTAGATTCTTATCTGCTGCAGCCTTCATCCACCTTCACAGCCGTTGTAACATACCGCTTGTTATCACCCGCCTGTTCTGCCATTGAGGACTTCTTGGATCATTCTTTGTCTAGCTCCTTCCCTTTGACCACCTTGGGTGACACTGCTGGGAGTACGAGATTCCCAACAGCTTCGCTCACAAGGGTCATAGGAAAATGGAAGCCCACTCACCACGACAAGGCGAAGATCCAGCGAGTGAGATCTATCTATCTATCTATCTATCTGCTTGATCAAGCCAATGCATCCTTTTCTCAGTGTGAGGAGCAGCATCCTGCTCTCAGAGTGGCCAGCCAATGCCTGTGGGCAACCTGTGAGCACAAGAGCGCTCTCCCCTGCTGTGGCTTCCAAAAAATGGAATTCAGCTGCATTTATGCCTCCAACATTCAATGCAGCTATCTTTTTACTTTCTTTTTCAAAGAACCGCAGGAGTTACTTTCTTAATTCGCTGTTGCTTTGAGTTCTTCTTTGGCTATTGAGCTTTGATTGCTAGATTTCACTGGTGTTTCAGTTTTATCCATTTTTATTTTTTTTAAAAAACTACCATATAGCTTTGAAAGCCAGAAAATATTTCAGTTCATTTAATTAATGAACCAAGTTTATTTGAAGTCAAGAGGACTAGCTGATTCCTCTGCATACATCGCTTAGGAGTCCGCTTCCTCTTACTGGTGATTTATTTTTTAACGAGCATAATAGAAACGATGAGACGCAGTGCTGTCGCCGCTTGATGGGATATATACAGAGAGGGGAAACAGAGCCACCAGTAAGTTTTAGAGACAATTCCATGCCCAGAATGATGGCCTTTTTGCTTTCAAATCATTAGCTCCCGCTTTTGCTCCTGCTTTGCCTTTATTAGCGAAGTCAATAGCATTTATTATGCTGAGCCTCCCAAGAGGAAAACATGCTCAGTCATTAACCTTCTTTGGCATTATACTTGCATTTGATCTCTGGGTTAGAAGCTCAACGAAATTCGCTTAATGTGCTTTCATGTCTGAAACGAAATCAAAACAAAGTGAAGCAATCCAGCATTCTTCAACTTGTCATGCAGACTTCTAGGGTTTCAATTTGAAACTGAGCAAAGACAAAATATAAGGCTTGCTTGCTCATTATCCCAGGGTGACCGGCCCACTTAGTGAGGGGGGGAAAGGCACCCTATGACTGGAAGACTGCCTTCCCCCCTTGGCATGGAGTAAACGCAGGAGAACATCTCTGGACCCATCCATAATTTTGCTTGACCCATATTTTGATCGGCTTCTCAGAGCTTTTTCGCTCTGTTTTGCAGCTGTGCCACAGATTTGCAAAAATCTGGTCTTCCCAGATTTGCAAAAAACCCAAAGAGAGATTTGGCCCACTTGATAAACCAATTTTGGAATGGCTTGTGAATAGCTGTCTGTGTTCATTCGATGTTGCACAAGTGATAAAGTTCTCTCTGTTTCTCATTTTTCCCAGTCTTAAATTCAGATTTCTGCAGCAATTTACCCAAAAAATAATATTTCCCTCAAGAAAATTAATCAGCATATTGGTGCAAATTTCTCCTAATAAACATGTTTTCGTATGGAGTTTTGACAAATGTATGCATTTCTGCAAGCCATTTTCAGTCATACATTTGGTACGCTATTTTCATTAATATCTTCATCTTTGTGCACAATTCTTCCCAAAATGTGCATTTTCGTTAACATCTTTGGGTTGGGGAACTACATTGCAAAATTCGGAGACGTGTGAATTTTGAAGGATGCCTGTGCTTTGGTTCATCTGGGAAGCATGAATTCTCATTGCAAAGTGAATCCAATTTCTGTTAGCAATTTCACTCCTCCGATGCTGCATTTTGTGATTGGTATAATTCACATGCCTGTCTGAGAAGACTGTGGGAACGGAAGACAGCCTTATCTCTCTTCCGCTGTATGTACTTTGCAACATATTTTCACTTTTGGTTGTTCTCTCGGAGCTGAAGAGAATGGTCGCCATTATGCTGTAGTCTGTATATAGTGTGTAAATAAATTGTAGCTTAGATCTACAATGTTTCACTCTTCTTGCTGTGCTATGCCAGAAGATTAGTGTGCATATATGAAGCTGATATATGTTGCTGAGTGCCCTGGAGAAGAAGGGAGATGCCTTTTCCAGTGCTGTGCACATTGGAGGATGCTCGGAGTTCCAGGGGTTTTCAAGCGACCTCAGGGCATTTTCCAACAATTTCTCCCCCATTCCTAGCAGAGGTGGATTTAGGGCAGTGTGTCTGGTGCAGTCACACCCAGCATGCAAACCAGGAGGGCGCCTTCTCAGAGCCTGGTAAGCACTTCCCTGGCTACAGGAAGGAGGCGTGAGGACTCTGGCAGGGTCCTAGAGTCCTCCTTCCTAAAACCGGGCAAGCACCTACTGGGCTTTGGGAAGGAGGCAGGAGGGCTCTAGGACCTTGCCAGAGCCACACATCACCTTTCCAAAGCCCAGCTTAAGCCGGCGCCACAAGAGCTTTGGAGAGGGCATCAAATGGCCTTGCACAGGGCAGCATATTGGCAAGGTCTGCCCCTGTCCCTAGACGTAGTCCAACAATATCTGGATGTCAGCGGGCTGGTGACTTGTTTTCTGTGCCTTGCCTGTCAGTGGATCTCCTGGGTTTCAGACTAATGCTCTTCCCAGGCCTGCAGAGAAATACTGGTGCCATTAGCATGCAAGGCCTGGTCTCTACCTCTGAGCTACACCCCTTCCAAACCTCAGGCTCCTGAGATAAGCCTGGGACGGTTCCCCAGGTGGCTTGCCTAGATGCGTTTCCCAGTGTGGGACTGCGGGGAGAAGCCGTTTAGATGAACACAGATATCTAAGGAAGTCATTTATTAGGGGAATCATAAGCCTAGACGAGAGAGCTATTTGTTTTCCTCGTAGGTATGCAAGTTTAAAGAGCGTGCGTTTCATCCAGACTGCAAATTAAACGCCGAGGCCTCACCTGGGTGGTATTGAAAGCAGCCCCAAAGTCTCTGCAGGCAGTTTGCTCTCCAGTCTGCATCTCCATAATTTGTTCACAGGTGAGCTCCCAAGAGTTGTCTCTCGTATCACACAGTGGGGGTGCAGCAGCTTCCTTAAGACACACGCATCCTTTGTCAGCATAAATCAACTGTTCAGCTTCTCTCAAAACAAGAGAACCAAATTAATTCACACATGCGGTTCTTTGGTTCTGACGCTACAGGCAGAAGCAACTAAAGTCTTATGTTCCACCCAGTGGTAAAAAAGGAGCAGCGCAATGCTTTATTTGTTCGATTCTCCTGTTCTGTGCCTAATCGCTGAACTTGTCATCAGAACATAAGAAAAGCCCTGGTGGGTCCAGCATTCTGTTCTCCCAATGGCCAACTAGATGTCTCTGGGAAGCCCAAAAGGACAGCCATCTTCAAATATCTCAAGGGTTGTCACATGGAAGAGGGAGCAAGCTAGTTTTCCCCTAATCTGGAGGGTAGGACTCGAACCAATGGAGTCAAGTTACAAGAAAGGAGATCCTGACAGTAATAGTACCACTCTATTCTGCCTTAATGGGAGGACGCGGGTGGCGCTGTGGGTAAAAGCCTCAGCGCCTAGGGCTTGCCGATCGAAAGGTCGGCGGTTCGTATCCCCGCGGCGGGGTGCGCTCCCGCTGCTCCGTCCCAGCGCCTGCCAACCTAGCAGTTCGAAAGCACCCCCGGGTGCAAGTAGATAAATAGGGACCACTTACCAGCGGGAAGGTAAACGGCGTTTCCGTGTGCGGCTCTGGCTCGCCAGAGCAGCGATGTCACGCTGGCTACGTGACCCGGAAGTGTCTGCGGACAGCGCTGGCCCCCGGCCTGTTGAGTGAGATGGGCGCACAACCCCAGAGTCTGTCAAGACTGGCCCGTACGGGCAGGGGTACCTTTACCTTTTATTCTGCCTTAAGGGATGCAGGTGGCGCTGTGGGTTAAACTATAAAGCCTAGGACTAGGACTTGCTGATCAGAAGGTCAGCGGTTCGAATCCCTGTGACGGGGTGAGCTCCTGTTGCTCGGTCCCTGCTCCTGCCAACCTAGCAGTTCGAAAGCACGTCAAAGTGCAAGTAGATAAATAGGTACCACTCTGGTGGGAAGGAAAACGGCGTTTCCGTGTGCTGCTCTGGTTCGCCAGAAGTGGCTTAGTCATGCTGGCCACATGACCCGGAAGCTGTACGCCGGCTCCCTCGGCCAATAAAGCAAGATGAATGCCGCAACCCCGGAGTCAGCCACGACTGGACCTAATGATCAGGGGTCCCTTTACCCTTTACCTTTATTCTGCCTTGGCCAGACCACAGCTGGAGTACTGTGTCCAATTCTGGGTGACAGAACTTAAGAAGGATGTTGGCACGCTGGAGCGTGTGTAGTGGAAGGCAACCAAAATGATCAAGGGTCTGGAAACCAAGCCTTATGAGGAGCACTTGAAGGAGTTGGGAGTGTTCAGCCTGGAAAAGAGGAGACTGAGAGGAGGTATGATAGCCATCTTCAAAAATCTTAAGGGCCGTCACATGGAAGAGAGAACATGCTTGTTTTCTCCTGCTCTGGAGGGTAGGACTCAAAGCAATAGATTCAAGAAAGGAGATTTTGGCTAAACATCAGGAAGAGCTTTCTAATAGTAAGAGCTATTTGACAGTGGGACAGACTCCCTCAAGAGGTTGTGGGCTCTCCTTCACTGGCGGTTTTTAAGCAAAGGTTGGATGGCCATTTGTCATGGATGGTTTGTCTGAGATCCCTGCATTGCAGGGGTTAGACTCGATGACCCTTGGAGGCCCCTTCCCATTCTGTGATAGCTACACCCTCCACAAATTTCTCTAATCCTCTTTTAAAGCTATAAAATTTGGCAACCATCATTAGCACCAACCACAGATGCTTCCAAGAAGCCCATTAGCAGCAGTTCTCAACCTGTGGGTCCCCAGATGTTGTTGGACTACAACTCCCATCATCCCTGAGCTCTGGCCTTGCTAGCTAGGGGTGATGGGAGTTGTAGTTCCATAACATCTGGGGACTCACAGGTTGAGAAAGGCTGCATTAGTGGAATGTGAGGGCAAGGAGGACATGTCCTTTTGGTGGACTTGCCAGAGGCAGCAGTTTGGCCATTAGGGGAAACAAGATGCCCTTCAAGCCATCCAACTAGGTAGATCTAGAAACTGGAGAAGCCTCTTTTGTGCTGACCTGTATGTGACTCCAGCCCTGATACAGAAGGCCTTGTGTGGTCCAACGAGAGGAGCCTACTGAAAGAAATACAAACCACCCCTTTTAAAATAAGCGATAAACAAAGGTGCTTGCCCTTTTATCTTGAAAGTGAATTAAAGGGTCAAATGGTTGACATCCTTAAAATTAAACAACAGAAAATGCTGCAATGTACATTGTTTTGAGAATGTGTGTGCTTTTGTGTGTTGGGATAACCCTTTCTAAGGGTGAAGCCGAGCGTGAATATGTGAGAGCAGTCTGGGGAGATAACTTCAGGGGCGGACAAAAGTTGGTATGTCAGGATGGTTTCTTGTTTTGTTTTTGCCGGGGTTAATATAATGAAAAACCTTGGTAAATGAAAGCTTCTCAACACTCTTGACATATCCATTCCTCGGAGGGAGGAGAGCAGTGTGAAAGAGGGTCCCAAAGCACAGAGCTGGACTTTGAGAGCTCGACAAGCTTAAGCAAACTCCGTTGGGGAAATGTATGAGAATCACAAGGGGTCTATGGAAAGGTCCCTGTTAAAGAAAGCAAAGATTCAAACATTTTATGGATTTCAAATAGACTCAAAATGGGAGGAAAGGTAAGCACATTATGCAATGGTTTAAAAACGTATAGGATATACGTAGTACTGTTGACAAAACTGACATATTGCAAAAGAAATATGAAAGGACGTGCGCCAAAAAATAGAAAATTGGGTTCTGCTTGTATATTAGGACTCAGCTACATTAGTCAAAAAACAGTGTTTTGGATGTGTTATATACATGCAACACCAGATGGCGCTGGAGAGTAAAAGAAAGTTCTATGTGATTTTCTGTAGTGGTTTTGTTTTTCTTTTGCTTTATAACATTTATAGCATTTTTTCCTGTGTGTAGATGCACCCTTAGTGGAAGGTAAAATTCTGAGACCATGTTCAGCGTTATACAGTGGTACCTTGGGTTACAGATGCTTCAGGTTACAGACACTTCAGGTTACAGACTCTGCTAACCCAGAACCCCTTCATGGATCACTGCCTTGTCGTGGTGAAGGGGCTTGAATAACTCAGAGAAGCTATGAGCTATGCCGTGCGGGCCACCCAAGATGGACAGGTCATAGTGGAGAGTTTTGACGAAATGTGATCCACCTGGAGGCAGGAACCGGCAAGCCACTCCAGTATCCCTGCCAAGAAAACTCCATGGACAAAGACAGAGTGCCTGGTGTGCTCTGGTCCATGGGGTCACGAAGAGTCGGACACGACTAAACAACTAAACAACAACAACCCAGAAATAGTACCTTGGGTTAAGAACTTTGCTTCAGGATGAGAACAGAAACAGCAGCAGGAGGCCCCGTTAGCTAAAGTGGTACCTCAGGTTAAGAGCAGTTTCAGGTTAAGAACGGACCTCCAGAACGAATTAAGTTCTTAACCCGAGGTACCACTGTATATCGTTTTCGCTTCTAGCATTTGACATTCTGCTTAACCAAGAATGCCTAGGAAGCATCTGTAAAGCATAATTCACTTTTTTAAAACAAAACAAACAAACAAAAATTCCTTCCAGTAGCACCTTAAAGACCAACTAAGTTAGTTCTTGGTATGAGCTTTCGTGTGCATGCACACTTCTTCAGATACACTGAAACAGAAGTTGCCAGATCCTTCTATATAGTGAGAAGGTGGGGAGGGGTATTACTCAGAAGGGTGGTGGGAATGGGTGATTGGCAGATAGCTGTGATGAGCCTGTTGACGACTCTAAACGACTGCAATAGGTCTTACAGGAAAAAGCAAGGGGTGAGAAGGTGAAAAATGGCTTTGTCATGTATAATGAGATAAGAATCCAATGTCTTTGTTCAGACCAGGTCTCTCCATGGTTTTAAAAGTCGTTAAGGCTCATCACAGCTATCTGCCAATCACCCATTCCCACCACCCTTCTGAATAATACCCCTCCCCACCTTCTCACTATATAGAAGGATCTGGCAACTTCTGTTTCAGTGTATCTGAAGAAGTGTGCATGCACACGAAAGCTCATACCAAGAACTAACTTAGTTGGTCTTTAAGGTGCTACTGGAAGGAAAAAAAATTGTTTGTTTGTTTTGACTATGGCAGACCAACACGGCTACCTATCTGTCACTTTTTTAAATATATGGATACAGTCGGAGTTGGCTTCCCCTCCGTCAGGAGATGTGTCGGCTTCTTAGAATTCCTGAGCAATGACAGGGACAAGGATGCTAGTATCTGAAGAATAATAGGGGTGAAAAATAAGTATACTGACACAATATTTAATGCAGGAACGTTTGAGAATGTGAGCCCTACCCATAGCCTGAAGTGATGCCAGAAAGGTTTGCCACCTCAGTGAGAACTAGCCCTGAGTTACAACAAAGGTTTCCAGAAAGCAACACTTTGTGTGGGGTGGAGGAGTTGTTGCTTAAAATAAAATTGAGGTGCCAGTACTCATAGCTTGGTAAAATCACTATGGGTACCAGCACAAAATGGCTGCCAGGGCAGAAAAAAAATAGGTGAGCAGAGTCACAAAAAGCACTACCAGAACCTTGACGGCTATATATAGTTATAAATGTGGCTTTGGATATGAGATAAAGGGGAGGCGTCTTCTATTTGTCCCCATGTCAGCTTCAGTTTATTGGTTAATTTTTCTAGTAAGGCTGTTTCCCATACTATTTGGTACCATTGGTCCATGCTTACTCCTGACAGGTCTCTCCAGTGTCTGGTTATGGTGTTTCTGGCTGCTGAGCTTAGGTGGGTTATGAGTTCTTTGTGGTGTAAGTGAGCATTGTTGTCATGGAAGATGTTTAGCAGGACCATTTCTGGGGTGACTTCTAATACTTGCTTGGTTATTTTACATATTTCTCGTATGACTGTTGTCCAGAGTAGTTGGATTTTGGGACACTCCCACCACATGTGGAAGTTCGTGCCTGTGAAGGTGCACCCTCTCCAGCATTTTGGTGAGGTTCCTGGGCGTATTAGCACTAGTTTTCTTGGTGTTAGGTACCACCTGTAGGTGATTTTCAGAGTGAGTTCTTTTCTTTTTGTTGATATGGATTTAAAGGGGGGTATGTGGAGGAAACTCTTGAGAGTCCCATGGACTGCAAGAAGATCAAACCTATCCATTCTTAAGGAAATCAGCCCTGAGTGCTCACTGGAAGGACAGATCCTGAAGCTGAGGCTCCAATACTTTGGCCACCTCATGAGAAGAGAAGACTCCCTGGAAAAGACCCTGATGTTGGGAAAGATGGAGGGCACAAGGAGAAGGGGACGACAGAGGACGAGATGATTGGACAGTGTTCTCGAAGCTACAAACATGAGTTTAACCAAACTGCAAGAGGCAGTGGAAGACAGGAGTGCCTGGCGTGCTCTGGTCCATGGGGTCACGAAGAGTCGGACACGACTAAACAACAACAACATGTGGCTTTAGATATATAGAATGTACTTAATCACATCATGCATTGTTAAACTGTGGAACTCCCTCCCACTGGAAGCAGTGGTGGCCTGGATGGCTTTAAAAGAGGATTAGACCAGGCAGAGGCAACCTCGGCCCTCCAGATGTTTTGGGACTACAACTCCCATGATCCCTAGCTAACAGAACCAGTAGTCAGGGATGAGAAGAATCGTAGTCCCAAAACATATGGAGGGCCAAGTTTGCCTATGCCTGGATTAGACAAATTCATGCAGAAGAGGGCTATTAGCTCCCAGCCATGATGGTTATGCTCGGCCTCCACTGCTGGAGACAGCAATGTTTCTGAATACCAGTTGCTGGAAACCACAGGAGGGGAGAGGGCTCTTGTGCTGAGATCTTGCTTGCTGATTTTCCACGGGCATCTGGTTGGCCACTGTGAGAACAGGATGCTGGACTGGATGGGCTATTGACCTGATCCAGTAGCCTCTTCTTATGTTCTTATGGCATGAGAGCAACAGAGCACTCTGCCTACTTGCAATTCCCAACAATTGCCTCTAACAACGGAGGAAGGACATCTCCATCATGGCTAGTAGCCATTGATGGCCTTGTCCTCCATAAATTGTCTAGTTCATCTAGTTCAACCCCCTACAATGCAGGAATCTCAGCTAAAGCATCCACGACAGATGTCCATCCAACCTCTGCTTAATCATCTTTCAGAACCGACTAAGTTGGTGGCCATCACTGCCTACTGTAACTTTGCACTGCATGAAGAAGTCCTTAATTTTATCTGTTCTGAATCTTCCAATATTCAGCTGCATTGGAACTCCCTGAGTTCTAGTGTTATGAGAGAGAGAGAGAGAGAGAGAGAGAGAGAGAGAGAGAGAGAGAGAG